>JANDJT010000103.1:3402602-3423180 GCA_024331685.1 Stegophilus panzeri | reverse complement strand
CCAGTGTCACAAACGATTCGTTTAATGATCTGTTCTAAAGGATTCGCTCTAAACTCCTCCTTTCAGAGAGCATACTCTGCTCAAATTGGTCAGACGTCCCAGTCTGTTATGATTGGTCTACCGCTATCAGTGTGTGTCGAAAAGGAAACACCCACTACCATACTGAGTTTCAGCTCCGTCTGTCAGCGAGCAGCCGACGAAGACCAGCGGCGGGGCTTTTTGTTACAGACCTAAAATTACATTTTAATTATCAAGACGCAAACTAATTCACTGTATGAAGTCAGGCACAACTTATTTAACCATTGAAAGATATGTGTGTCATTAATGCAGTCACCAAATTATAGAACCTGATATACTGTAGAGCACTTTTCAGGCTCCCAATGTAATTCTGTTTAACTTGGTGATCGGCATAATTACAGTTTGCTTCTGTCAGTGCTGTCACTTTCGCATTCAGTAAGCCATACGGGAGAAATACGGACTGTAACTACTAATTAAATAGCAGTTATTAAACATGATGGTTTGGGTGCATAGCTAGGAATGAACACTTTGTCGTAGGTTCACTGGTTTCTCATTCCATTCATTAAATGGAAATCGACTTATTGGACATTTTCAATCAGTATAAACAAATGAATTATATTATCGCCGCAAGTATTTAATAAGATTAGTCAGGACACTGTTGGGTTTCTGTGTGTAGAGTATCGTGACTCTGTGTTTAGCTGCTGGTGAGAACATTGGTACGGAGATAAAAACGGACGGAACAACTAAAGCTTTTTTGATAGTAAAACACAGTATACAACTGCCACAAAAAAATTCTAACATTTAGACCTAGTAGAGGTTAAACCTAGCTAGGTAAAAAAAATTCTTAAAGCCCTGAGTGTCTACTTTCATATGAGCCATTAACCGCTACTGTGGAGTGTGATTCACTCTGGTAAAAAGAGTTCATCTCAGTGGGGGTTGAGGAAATTGTAATTGTAATGTTATGCAGAATTGTAAAATTATGCATAACATTACTTAAATTGTGCATTTCACATGCGTTTTGTGAATCTCATGCATTTCGGGTGTCGTAGAAGACGGCAATAGAAGTGTTGTACTATTCAGAATTTGTCTTTAAATTATTTAAGGCACAATGTACTGGTAATCAAAGTTGCCATAATGTGTAAGAATCCTTCGAAACAATTAGGTATGAACATTTTCTAGGACATTGTTTATTGTTCATTGATTTGACTATATATATGTTTTTTTCCCCCCTTTATATTAATCATGGCAAAGCAGTACAACACAAAAGTCATATCATGTTTGCATTAAACTTTTTAAAAAAAAAAATAAAATACATTTTTATTAATTCGACTGTAATAATGTATTGGCATGTATAGAACTAAATGGCCATTTAAGCAAGTGAAAATATCACGAATAGAATCAAATTTATCTAGTATTTTCTATTATAAGATTACAATAAATCAAATGTAAGATTATTACAACTTTATCTAGAAATTTCCTCTAGCTTTCAAGCTTTAAATGCGCTTAATCTATCGCTTAATCTTACTTTTCTTGTGTGCCAATAGAAAAAGACCATTTGAGTGTGAAATGAGAACTAGAAATATCTAGAACTTGGTTTCATAATCATATATTTGGTTTGTTGTAATCTTACAGTAGGAATTACTAGATCATGTTTGATTATATTCAAGATTCCTAGATCTCATGCTATGAGTAGCCCTACCTATGGAAATCCAGTTCGGTAATCCTGTGTCGTTTGCTGAAAGCAATTTAATGTGATTTTTATGAGCTGTAATGCACACACACACACACACACACACACACACACACACACACACACAGCAACATTATAGATTGACCAAGCTTTTCTGAAGTACCGATAGCATTACAGCAGACGTTAATAGTTCATTCAGTAGGTTTTAGAAGTAAAATACCTTAATGATAGTTCCACTGAAAATGACTGAAATGACATGCTAACTAGCTGGCTAGTTTCCAATTAGTTCCACTTGGTTAATCCTGTTGTTTAGCATGAACTGCTTGAAAAAAATTTTACATTTAGCACATTAGCTAGCACAATTACTGCACAGAACATGTTATTTAACACGTTTATCATCAGCTGTGCTGTGTGTGTGTTACTGTAGGCTAACAACCCATGAATAAACATTTGGAACTGTCGGAAAATATTTAACCCCCACTAGCTACACCTCACAGCTTTGTTTCTTTCTTTTTTTTCTTTTTTCTTTTTTTTTTTTTTTTGCTAATGACAAAACAGTGGGTCAGCTAACATGATAGTTATTTGGTCATTTTACACACCCAAACCATTAAATATAAATATCTTATGATGGCCTTCTAATTTCTAGCTAGTGTAGCTAGTTTTTGAAAAATAAACAAATAAATAAATAAATTACATCCACCCTCGAGGTATCCACATTTTAGCACTACAACCTTCCTGTTTACGTTTTGTAAATAGTACTAAATGCTTCAGGCTCCAGTAGGCTGAGCGAAACGATTAGCTCTTTAGCATGTTTGCAACCTTGTAAATCCACATCTGTCTAATAAATCTTTCTTCTTTTGCTCTTTTGCTTTCCTCTAGGAGCCTCCCTTCACTTCATGAAAACTTTGCAAGTCCAGTTGGTCACTAGAGGGCAGAAACACTCGAGCACATCTTTGTCCAGTAAACAGCCTGAAATTGACACGCGCACTGATGTACATGGTATGTGATGCTGCATTTACTGATTGTGTGTACTGCATAGTGTATAGGTAGTGAGACATTTATTTTGAACAAACTGTGATTGCTGATATGGTAACACTTTAGTATAGAGGTCACATTTTAAACTTTTTTGGGTAATGTTTTATTTATTTATTTATTTATTTATTTATTTATTTATTTAGCTGATCTTTTTACCTGACATACAGTAACAGTAACTGTACAGGCACAATAATTAATGAGGTATCTACAGAATATTTCTACTTACTACTGATTATGCTATTTCACAAACTGTATTAATAATTGTATTAATAATTTAAGTCACTACACTACACTACACTACACATTTGTTCCGAGCGATTAAGAAGAAGCAGGTAACATATACGATGTAATGTAAAACGATTACAATTTTTTAACTTATTAAATACTTTTTCTGACCCTCTGTACAGTGTAAACACTCATACTATACAAGAAATGTACCTTATTAGTGTGGTAATGCATTTTTGGAGGCCTGCTGATTTCTCCAATCTAGAAAATATCACCTTGTTTTTCTTTTTTTATTTTATTTTAATTTTAATTTTTTTATTTAAATGTATCAAACATAGTATTGTCTCCTTTTTATGCCTAAATGTCTTCACATACTTTATAGATGCTCAGCACCCCACAGCACCACCGTATCCGTGTCTCAGACCCAGCTATGTCTCCTGGATGCTTTCTGCCCTCCCCAGGACCACTGCCCTTCTCACCCCGATCACCCTGCATGCCCCGAACTTCGCCATCTCCTCGCATGAAGAAGTTGATGCTGAGTCTGCCGCTTGCTGGTCACATGATTCGGGCCACTTCCCACCGCAGGCACAGCTGGCATCCCGGTGTGGTGCAGTGTAATAATCCACAGTGTGGACAGCGCAGGTAGGGGGCGCCATGTATTATTATAATTATTATTATTATTATTATTATTATTATTATATCTTGATTGCAGCTCAACATGCAGTTTGTAATGTTTAAAAGTGTTATCAGACCTGAGATAATTATTTAATTAAAAAATGCTTGGATTTTGTTCATATTTTTCCGGGCCTGAAATAAACTCCGCCTCCAGTCGGGCTCAGCCTATGATGTACTACACAGTGTGTCTTTGGAGAATCCGGTCTTTTACATGAGCAAAAAAATAAATAAAAAGTGATTGCATGCAAATTAATACAACTGAAGGGCAGGTATTGAATGAATAAGTTCAAGAATTTGTTATATTACAGTGGTGTTTTAGAAAATTGTCTTCAGGTCTTTTGTGGCTTCTCGTTAACATGACAAGCTTCAAGAGAGAAAGAAAAAAGACAGGGTGGCGGACAGGAATATTTATAGCTGCTATAACGGATGTTTGGATGTTCTACATCCTTAAATGTAACTATGAGCAGATCAAAAGTGTGACATGTCGTTCTCTTAATAAAAAGTTGTTCGCCTTGGCGACGTTTAGTGGTGAAAGAGGAGTGAAATGTTTCTGGGTGGCAATCACACTACTCAATCGTTGATTATTTTCCTACAACAGCATGTTCGTTATTCCTTAATAAAGAAGATAGATACTCATATGTACACTTTTATAAATCACTTTTTTATCAAGATTTCCCTAATATCTTTAATCAGCAGTACTTATTAATTACGTTTAGTTTTCTCCCTTAATTTGCACTTTGTGTAATTTTTGCAAAATTTCTGCTTGTTATTTGGGATTTTTTCTTGTATGATATATATTTATCTTGGTCTTAGTGCTTAGATTTTAGTGCGTAGAATATCGTTGGCTTTGTGAGCTCGTAAACAAAGAACTTAACCCGCAATTGCTTCGAGTGTGTCTTGTCTTTGGAAACCATCTAACGAAGAAATAAACTGAGAGTTCAACCCCCTGACTCCATTTTATATTTTGACTTGATGCGCCATTGTTAGCACTGAGTGTGAAGAAGTTGATGCACTTTTTTTCTCCAGAAGCAGGACAAGAAGAAGGGCAGGGCCGATACGAGACAGAGGCCGAGCTCTGTTCACTGTCTGCACTGTTTCATGTTGACATTGAACACATTGTCAGAGTGAACAGAGAGCTGGCTTTATTCTTCCTGACAGAAAAAGAGAGAGAGAGAGAGAGAGAGAGAGAGAGAGAGATAGAGGCTCAGAGTAGAGCACAATGGAGAACATCCTTCCATGGGTTGCCATTGCCGTGTTCAGTCTTGTAGCTGGTGTTGTGTCGGGAGTTTTGATTGTGTTTGCCTATTTTGTAATATCTGTGGTGCTTGCTGGGGCACTTGTGGTGTTTGCAGTTATTATTTCTGTGATTTGTGTTGTGCTTTTGTTTCGGGGTAAAATGTGGTGTTACGGCCCTTACTGTATCTGTGTGAGTAGAGTTTCACAGAGTCTCGGGGAACAGCAGATTTATGACAGAAGACAGGGACAGAGGATGCATCATGTGATTATGGTGTGTGTGTGTGTGTGTGTGTGTGTGTTAGGGATGCATGTGTATCTTTGTGTTGAAGGATTTTTGTTTCTTACTCTTGACCGTTGTCAGGGGCCGCCCTGTCACTAGTTTAAGTTTTACTTTCATTTAATTTCAGTATTTCTGTTTTGAATAATAATTATTTTTTACAAAATTTTTATACAATTTTAACAAAATTAATTCATTTTATTACTGCATACTAAACTATTTTTTGTTTCATTTTTCTTGTTGTTGTTGTTATTATTATTATTATTATTATTATTATTATTATTATTATATAAAAAAGAATATAAGTTCTTTGTTGTGCTATATAAATAGAATCTAATAGTTTTTATCCATAAAATAATATTTTGTATGACCTTACTAGTATTAGTATATTGATACTGTATTATTTATTTATTCAATAAATAATAATTTTCTGTAATTGTTTTTCAGAATTTACATGTGAAAACTTTAAAGTAATAATAATAATAATAATAATAATAATAACTAATACTTTTTAATATATATAATTTAATATAATAATTTAGTACATATTCATTTTACACACGTTGTTATTATTATAATTATTATTATTATTATTATTAAAATGTTATATTTCATTATAATTTTCTATTTATTTATGTTTGTTTATTTATGAGTAAACAATGAAGACGAAGAATATAGGATGAATAAAAGAATTCAAAGTTATTACAGTCTTTTGAAATGAAATGATGGTCTGTGTGGGTGTGTCAGTGTGAGTCTGGAGGCTCTGGACCCTGTAGAGATGGAGAAGGTTCAGTGTGGCAGTCTGAAAAGGCGAGACCCTCGCCGAGCCCCCATCACTGACTACACCGAGGATATGGAGTCACTGCTGTCACTCACTGAGGAGGAGGAAGGATCAGGCTCACAGGTCTTCTCTTTCCCGGAGGTGAGATAAAAAATAAAAAAAAAGTGATGATGATTGGAGGAAGCAAATGTCAATCAAACTCTGAGCTCTGTGTTGAAGAACAGTTATTTGTATATCTTCTATACAACACTTCCCTTTTTTGCTCTTGTCCAATCAGTGCAAAAACCACAAAACTAACAGTGACAATTTGTTAAGAGTGTGGACACATATAGACATGTATTTGTGTGTGTGTGTGTGTGTGTGTGTGTGTGTGTGTGTGTGTGTGTGTGTGTGTCCATGCATACTGTAGGTGCAGTCCCCTCTGCAGAAACACAGTATGTCTGTCCCTTCTCTTTGTGTCACACTGAATGAAAAGCGGCCGTCTCTCGCCAAGCAGCGTCCTCACTCTCACGCCCAAGGTAAATCAGACACATTGCTGAAGTCAATGGTGCATAGAGAAAGACAGCAGCCATTAACACACACACACACACACACACACACACACAAACTAAAACTGTCAGTGAAAAAAACATTTTCGTTAACTGAATTGAAAATAAAAATGTAAGTTTCCAAATAAACAAATACTAGACTGCAACTATAACGTCCACCTGCAATACGAACGAAAGCTAAATAGAATTTCAGAGAATAAAATGTACGTTTTCATACTTTTAACGTTGAGTGGTCTGACTTAAGAACTGAGGTCGAACCGAGTGGATCCATCAGTGTTGCCGAATCATAAATGACCAGTAGGTGGCAGAGTAACATGTATTAGAGCTCCTTGGCACACTAGCGATTTAGTAGTAGTGGAGCTCTAATGGCGAAATTAATCGATAGGATAAAACAGAGCCCAATTTTGGAATTTTTTTTTTTTGTACGAACTTACCATGACCTTAAAAACTAAAACGATACTAAAACTAAATACAAATACGGTGCTCATTGTTTTCCACCTAACACCTTACCCTGACCCAGCCCCAGCCCCAGCCCAGGACACACTCATGTACTGTAGCATGTAATCTGACAGTACACAGTTCAAGCGTGCAAAACTTCCCAAGTTTTAGACATGGATTCTTTTGGGCTGGTTGAAGACGAGGCGTGCTGCTGTGTTCTGAATCATTGAAGGGGTTTGATGGAGCTGGCTGGGAGGTCTGGGCGTAGGGCATTGCAGTAGTCCGGTTTTGATATGACAAGAGCCTGGACTAGTAGTTATGTGGCCTGTTTGGTGAGATAGGGTCTGATTTTCTTGAGGACACATTGTAGATGTCGGCGAAACTAGTTAGTTTCTGTTCTTGTTCGTGGTATAACACCTATAAATAGTCATTCCTTCACTTTCTGTTGCTGTTAAGAAGACAGAAAAAAATACAACTTGTTATGATAAGGAGAAACCAGAAAGCTCCTCTGTTTTGAAGATAAGGCGACATTTTTTTCTAATCTTCAACTGCCCGGTTACAGCGAGTCTTTGTAGTCTCAGATTTCAGTCTCCTGGCAGGAGTGGAACCCGATGTGGTCTTCTACTGTTGTCATTCATCCACCTCAAGATTTGACATATTGTCAAAGCATTCTGAGATGCTTTTCTGCTCAACACGGTTGTACAGAGTGGATATTCAAGTTACCTGTCAGCTCAGCTCAGAGAACTCTGTCAGTTCTCCTCTGACGTCTCTCACGAACAAGGCATTTCCGCCTGCAGGACTGGATGTTTTTTGTTTTTCGCGCCATTCTGGGTGAATATTTGAGACCCAAACCTCCTGTCTAGCACTAACAACCGTGCCAGCGTTGTACTGAGTGCCTTAAGATATATGTATCTGTAATGTGGGAGTGCAGTAAATTCGTTCAGTGTGTTTGATTGTGTGTGTGTATGTGTGTGTGCAGTTATGCGGAAGCCGCCTTCCTGTATTTGTTCTGCTGAGTCGCTCGTCAGCGCCCAACAGCCCTAAAAGTGGTGTTATTCTCACCTCCCACTTTCTCTCCCAGCTCTTCTCTAATGAACTAATGAAGCGCCTTGGCTGTCAAGTCATGCAGCTTTATGCTTTAGATGTAAACACCCAAAAAGAGTTTAAAAGACACTTTAGAAAGTGGGAAGACAGTGTTGTTTGTTCGAAACATTAAGGACTCGGGTGTAGGACTTAGTGTTTTTGTGCTTTTTTTTTCAGCACATTCTTCCCTTTCCTCTCTACTTGGAGGATCTACACAGAGGTAAGAGTTGACTTTTGGTCATTCTGTACATTCTGATTGTTTTGCGATAGCCTGACTCTGAATTTGTGTGTGTGTGTGTGTGTGTGTGTGTGTGGAGCAGTCTCCGGGTGGATGCGGAGCCCAGCGGTGAGCTTTCGGACAGCGAGGAGACGACGGAGGGTCAGGGGGTTCAAAACAAGGAGAGCGAGAAGCCGAACGGCCTGCGCTCCCTGGTCCGGAGTTTCAGTTTCTTGGGAAAGATGTCGAAGAATCACAAGGTAGGAGAAAGAAAGTGGGATTTGAGACGCGTTTTTCTATTCTGGCTTTAAAGTGCACCTATTATGCTTTTTCAGATATTACCTTTCATGTAGTGTGTTATAAGAGGGGCACGGTGGCTTAGTGGTTAGCCTCACACCTCCAGGGTTGGGGGTTCGATTCTCGCCAGGGCCCTGTAATTCCAGACTTACTTCCTGTACTAACCTATGTAGGTTTGTAACAAAAAAACCCCGCCTCTGGTCTTCATTGGCTGCTTGCGAACAACGTGTACTTTGACCCGCCCTCAAAAACTACAGTTGAGCTTGCGTCCTAAAAGAGTTAGGTTCATGTCCAGAAGATGTTGTTTTCTGCGCTTCAAAAGCAAAACCACTTAGCATGGACTCCCAAAGGATGAGGATGTAAAGCGTCAGTGGTTAGAATTCATTTTAAAACGATACCACGACCTTCGTTTGTGTTCCTGTCATTTCACTGACGACTGCTTCTCAAATCTGTCTGAAGTCAAGACGGGATTTGCTAAACGATTATTCATTAAAGACGGGGCCGTACCCACTTTATTTCTACCATCTTACGCCTCTGGATCACAACCTGTAAGTATGATTCATTATTTATGTATATATTTTCTACCAAGTGTTCCAAATGCTTAGTTTTGTGTTGTATACGTGTACAGCCAGTGCACAGCTGTTAGCCTGTTAGCTGTTAGCCTCTATTAACCAGCTAACTCACGTTATTGTCAAACGACCTACAAACTTACCCCTGAGAAACGTCCTGTTCTCATCATGCTTGCGATGGGTTGATCTTCCGACGTATCGTTATCGGACTCGGGCACAAATGGTAAGGTAAAACCGACAATATTACGGATATGGTAGTGGGCATTTCCTTTCTGACACACGCTTTAAGCAGTAGACTAATCACAACAGACTGGGACATCTGACCAATCAGAGCAGAGTAGGCTCTCGGAAAGGAGGAGTTTAGAATGAACAGATCATTGAACAAGTCGCTTTTGACGCTGAGGGAAAAAAGCTAATGCTGCAATGTAAAGACCTTTAAAACAAAATTAGGCACGTCTATATAGCATAATAGGTGCTCTTTAATATAATGAGTATTAGTGCTGTGGAGTTTTCATCTAGAAAGGTTAGCGTATCAGTAAAGAGAACAGGTGATCGATTATGACATATGACTATATTTGTGCCCACTGAATTTTATTGCCCTCTTACGAAAACTTACCCCAAGTAAAAACTATAAACTATGATGGAATGTCCTGTTATAGGAAAATAATCAATGACGGAGTGGTGTAACGCATTATCGTTATCCCCAATAACGCCATTTTTTTAAATCTGTTTTTTAGTTACATTTTATGGCGTAAAAACCCTTCGTCTTGAAGACTTTCCCATGTCGGAATAAACTTCCAGCCTTATCTCAGACTGTTACAAAGCGATAAGACTGGGGATTTCTTCCTTATAGAAAATTTCACCATATCAACTATCACACACGATCGTTTTTTAAAAAAAAAAAATCCGTTTATGTGTTCCCCGTGTTTTAAAAAATAATATTAGAACGAGCACATTCATATAAACCTCAGCGGTCAGAGTTGCAGTTAGAGAAAATAACTCAACAATTTCCGACCAATCAGAATCAAGAATTCAATAGTGCATTTCGTATAACAGAAATGATACTTTGGTGCATTGCGGTTTGTATTTTCTTTCCAATGATGAGCAAAATTACCGTTTTAAATCAATTGTGCCAAATGTTTGCAGATACAGTTTGTATTTTAAGACTCTGCATATCATATTAGCACATTTTCATTTTGCATTAATGCTCGCTGATTAATTAACAGTTTATCATGGACATGAGATGGACTGATTGAAAAGCTTGACACTATTGTAACTTACTCATGCAAGTAAGAAGCTTGAGAAAATGAGGGACTGACCGAGGACTTCCTCTTTCCCTGTACTCAGGGCACAGAGGAAGCTGTCTGGTTTCTTGTATACTGTGTCAGGACATAAAACAATAATCAAAGCAGAAGAAATGTCAAACCGCACTGCAAATACTATGACTGAGTACATATTTACGCCCAATAGCTACAGAATACATTATTTTTATTATTTTATCTGGATTCTTATTTTTATTCTAATCTTTATGGTCACATACATACGTACACACATACACGCTGTGAGATGGTTGGTTCATATCCTCTCCAGGTTGTAAGGGTGATTTGGTCAGCCTTTGTACAATTAAATGGCCCAGTACCAGGTTTTTTGTTGTTGTTGTTTTGTTTTTGGCAGTGCAAATTGGCAGTCTGTTTTGCTCACCATTAACTTGTCGAGATGTTTTGGCCAGTAGGGGGCAATCCAGGCTGTCATCAGTATGTGTAGTCAACGCAATAACATACTGCACAATTTAACAGGCCAGCCTCATGGATGACTTCAACCATACTGGCCACTTATTTATATACAGTTTAAAAAAATAACCAAGAACCCTAAGAGCGTGCGGTTTAGACTTCCTTCGGGACCTTTGCTTTTTGAAAATGAAATTTTGCTGTTGAGAACTTTGCGACAATAATCTAGCACTTGTTTCTGGATAAAACTGTCATTATGCTTCATGTTTCTATATAGAACTCTACAGCTGCATGTTTCCTGTCAGGAATCTAAAGCTTTTTCTAATGTTAAGAACCCTTAATTATCTATAGACTAACCCCTGTTTTTCTAAGAAAGAAAGTTTACACTCATCTACATCAGCGTATATATTGCATTCTTTAATGAGTATATTGTAATGTTATGGCTGATTGGGGTATATCACAGTGTTCAAAACTTCACCATGTCAATGATTGTTTTTCGTTGTTAAATAACAACACGGTCGTAAATTTGTTTATTACTAAACTTAGTTTATGTGGCGTGTCTACCAAACAACTCCCTGGGAATTAACCGTTACTACAGAAACCATAACGCACTGTATTAGAACAGGTATATAAATTATAAACCTGGCACCTGGAACCTGGTCCAATTGTCAGAGCCGCTGTTATAGAAAATGATTCAGCACCTTCTGACCCATCAAATGTGCCATTTTTCTGCCTGTTCTATAGTACGACAGTGTTTTTAAAACAACAGTATTGTAAACTATTATAAAATATTGGTCAATAATCGTGATTGTTATGAGCAATTACTCATTTAAGAGGTTTTAATAGCGCCACATGCCGTCAAAACATTTACAAATGCTTCCTCGACACATCTGAACGTGACTCATGAATGTGTTTTGAGGTTTTTCTAGGGAGACCTTAAGCTAAAGTGTTTCATCTCAGTAATACATGTGCTGAAGATCAGCTAAACTGTATTTGTTGTAACAGGATGTGTTGCTCGGTTGCCAGGCATTGTGCTTTATAAGTAGATTGCAGTTGAAAAAAAACACAGACTTGGCTTCTGGAAGTTCAACAGTTCACATCACAGGGCTGTAACAGTGAGATTACTGGATTTGGGCTATTTGAAGCAGCTGACAGCATCCATCATGGGTATTTGTGTGTGTGCGGGGGATGCTAAGCGTGCTACTGAAGATGAATGAATTAATAAATATAAAAAAAACCATACAGTTTTCATAAACAGTTCTTTCACCGACGTCTTAAACATTTTTTGTAATATTAAATACGTTATCATAAGTAACAAAATTCATATGTGAACGATGAAACCAATACGCTGACACACACATACACAAAATCCTTCCAGCAAATTCTGTGGGAAAACCTTGAATCTGGCAACCCTGGTGTCAGTAGTTTCGTATATACAGTAGGCTATGTGTCATCTCATACAACAATATTCAGTAGTCTATTTTTTAAAAAAACCCCTATTTTTCTGTCTTTACTTTCATTTGCAAGGGTTAATATCTTAAGTAGGGGTCAACCCCTTTCTAATCACCTATAATTTTCACCCTGCCGTTAACCCGGTCCGATTCACCAAAATCACAAACATGGACACACTAGAACATAAGTTTATTGTTTGTTGGTTTTTTTTATGCGTCAGTGGTTTGTTTTTCACTGTAGTAAGCACAATAAATCCAATCAAGACGTCGGATGACTTTCCAAGCCAGATGTGTGGACGCACATCTGGAGAGCATGTGTGAAAGGTTTATGAGTGTCTAAGTCTAGGTGTGTGTTTATAAACAGCTCAATGAGTCTTAAGATGTAATTCCAGGTCGTGTTTATAGCTGGTGAGTGGCCTGTTCCTGGCATATGCTAGCTCCGGTCTTGTCAAAACTGCACTTTTGTGTGAAAATGACGTGTGTGTGTGTGTGTGTGTGTGTGTGTGTGTGTGTGTGTGTGTGTTTGCATGTGAGTGTGTGCCAGCAATTGAGCGTGTGAATGCTGTACAGATTTGAGTAAGAATCTCCCTCCCCCAGCTCTTCTCATGCCAGCTGGGCAATTTCTTCTCGGACGGCAGGATTGCATCAGCGCAGCGGAGGTCCCGCCCATCCTCTTCCCAGCCTCCTCCCGCCTCCTCCCACCTCCTCCTCTCGCTTAGAGCTCGGGATTTCACAGGATATGGCCTGGAACACGGAACAAACCTTAGTTCTGAGCTGCGGATATGAAATGCAATAACGTCTATTTCAGGATGTGTGGAATATTACCTGAGTGTATTTACCTGAATATTATGATTATGAGTCATGCCTCATTTTCCAGTCTATAGTAATAAAGCATACCGCTTTGGCCTGTTTGCTTGCCACACTGTTGAAAATTAGATTCTGTTCATATCGGACGTCCGGTTTATTATAACATTATATTAAAGACAATATTGATGCTGAATGGAATTTACGTCAAAGGACTCTGAAATCCATGCAATATGTTTATAGTGAAATATTTCTCACGCGATTAGCAATTCTGGTGTCATTTCTTGGTCGGTGCTATATTTCCATTATTCTCATGAGAAGATTCTTTTCTCACTTGCCATTTTCCATCCGTGTACAACATTTAATGAGAATTCCAATTCGGAAGTAGTGGAGACGTAGCTACAAACGTTGGACTCAAAGTTCCATGATGCAACGCAGCTCTACGGCAGAGTCTTCGCCGAGTTAAGCCAAAGACTGGGATTGGCTAGATGACGAGTGCTATGGAATTTATGGCAGGATTAGGACGACAGTTGAAGCTTTGGAAGCTGAGCTATCTTAGCAGAGACAGCTGGATGGACTAAAGGATTAAAGCGCCGCTGCATCGTCCTCTTTATGTAGGACCACTATCCGCATGGCATTGTGACTAATGTAGGAAACGGTTAACCAAAGTAAAAAACAGACCGACATGTTCATGAAAGAAGTTTAAAGAACAACAAAAATGTCAACTCAGACTTTCAGTACAGTACAGAGTCAGTGACCCCAAACCACCGATGTGAATGAACAGAATGAACCAGACTCGAAAGAGAAACTCAAATCTGAGAACGAGCTGATGTTACGAGTCTTTATTAATGTTCTTTGGAAAAGGCCTGAGGCAAAGGCCTTTAATAATAAGCACAGTATTTATTTGAGCAGCAAATGAATTAACATCGAACCGGTTTTTGCCCAAAGGCCTTTGGTCGAGACGCCTGGTGCCTGGGATCAGCCTTGTTTATGCGCTTTTTAAACATGCTGCTATTGCTCGAGACATTATTTCGGGTTAGGACGTATACTCTATTATGATATAGCAGATTACAATAGTATCATACCGAGACTTCACCTGTTTGACACTGCATGCATTTTGCTTCATCTTTAAACATATTAGACACCATTTTGAGAGCCAGGTAGTGGTTTTGAGAAAAATCTACCTGAGATGTCACACATGAGAGATAAGACATGAAGATGGCTTGCTTCATTAGTATGAGTTTGAACAATTTGGTAAATCGGGAGCTCAGTAAAAATGCATTTTGAGAGATATCTGATTCAGGATGAAAGCACTTTGGGTGGATTATAGATTACGAGCCCGTTTGAAATCCACGAACTTGTTTACGGACAAAGTTATGAACTACGCGTAGTTAAATTGAGCCTTGAGTGACTGCTTGGTCAGCTTATTTTTCAAACCGTGAGGCATTTCTTTACAGGAGAGTGCTTTGAATAAACAGCATCTGTAATCGTCTACATCCTGCGCTTACATGTTATGATTTTATGACCTGGATTTAGATCGGCGAATGATATTTATAAAGTACTTCTTCAGTCGTCGTTTTTCTATCCCGTGATTTATTTATTTATTTATTTATTTTGAGGCTTAAAGGCAGGTGCTCGTGTTTAAAGGCAGTAGTCTAGATATTATTGAAAATACACCTATTTAGGAAACATGAAGCAACCTCGGTGGCTGGAACCACATGCAGATGATTTGCGTTAGCCGAATGTGGCGCCCAGAACAATCAACTCGAGCATGTGCACAAGCCGACTCTGAATACGCATAACTTTCCCCGTGTAAATGTTGATGTACCTTTTGGACTTGAGTGGCCGATTCTGAATACGGCCCTATGTGCTCAAGTTCCCATTGATCCGCATCGTCGGCTTTTAAAAAGAGACTCCGGGTTCACAGAAACCCATCGTTATCCTTATTGAACAAAGGGTGGACAAGTTTTAAGAGACAATTGATTCAGGACAGAGCAGTTTGGGTGGATTATGGTACTACGTTCGGATCGATCCAAATATCCCTTTGGATGAAAAAAAAGATTCACAGCTGGACAATTTTCTCCATTCTTGTGCCGTTGATAATCATCCAGCCCATTGAATCGCTGTTGGATTTTTTTAGTTAGTACGCTGAAATGTACTCGTACATCCCCGCATGCTTGTATTCTCTCGTCGTCCTAATAAACGTCTGCGATTTGATCTCGCTCCCTTTTTTTTTTTGTTCCTACCCTCCCTTCTCTTTCATTCTCCCTTTGTTCTGTTCTTGTTCTAAGTCTCACTGGTTCTCAGTGTGTACTCTATCTTCTCATGCTGCACTGCGTGACATAATGATCGTCTAAGAATCGGCCCTTCACACAGCCTGTATGTGTTGTTTGTGGTTTTCAAGGTCAGTCTTTTCAGTAGCTTCTGTGTGACCTCTTAGTGACCTCTGTGTTATCTCATATTATACCCCTGGAACCCAAAATGCCTAGAAACACTCGACTCGTTCAAAGACTTACCGTGTTGCAGTGCTGCTTTCAACATCACACACACACACACACACACACACACACACTGGCAGCTGCATTCATGATTTCTATTACAACAAACATTTTTTATTTAATTTTTTTACAATTGTGCAAAATTAAAAATAATTACCTGGAACAAGTTGATGCAATTTGATTTAAGTCAAAATTTTTTCTGTGTATGTACACCTCGTTATTTTCCTTTTATGGAAAACGGGCAGAGCTGAACTAACTATCCCGTTTGGACTGGGGGGGTGGAGCTAATTTCTCAGTTGTAACAAAAATGTACACAGCTTTAATTCAAGAAAACTAGCACGGTGAGACTGAAAAGCTGTTTCTTACACTGGAGAAATTACAGACTACACCTTTAACCTTTTCTAGCAGTACACTGGCGTTCCAGTCCCCTGGCAGAATGGAAATCGACTTATTGGACATTTTCAATCAGTATGAACGTATGGATTATTTTATCGCTGCAAGTCTGTTATAAGATTAGACAAGACACTGTTGGGTTTCTGTGTGTAGAGTATCTTGACTCTTGTGTTTAGCTGCTGGTGAGCAGGGCAGTGGGAAAAGTGGAGGGGAGGGGTGTGAGCCGCCCTTGTATTGGGCAAACAATTCGCACCTCTCCACAGTAACATTGGTACGACAACACAGCTAAAGTTTTTTGATAGTAAAACACCATATGCAACTTTCACAATAAAATTATAATATATAAACCTAGCAGGCTAGGTTAAAAAAAGCATATTCTTAAAGCCCTGAGTGTCTACGTTCATATGAGCCTTTAACCACTACTGTGCAGTGTGATATCCCATATACATTCAATGCTGAACATGGGCACCTCCAAAACAGGCGGAAATTCCATTTTTGGTACAAAGAGTTAAGTCCAACTCCAAGGGTCACTAACTGGCTCTCAAAAGAAAACCATGCAAATCCCTAAAACAGGATCAGGACAGACAATGAGAGACTGTCTTTTCTCTTCCTGCTATTGACAGAACACCTGTCTCATCTTACCTGCGCTCATGAGCGTGGGTGTGTGAGAAAGACAACCTCTGCCGGTGACACAAAAGAAGGAGACGAATGGAAAGTGAGTCACTGTAGTAGGAGAAAGAGCGTCTGTTCACTCTGTAACTGTGGGACGATTCTGTGGGCTTTCCGACAGACAGACTGAAACGGCAAACTGAAGTGGGTTGTTTTAGTAAAGACCTTCAGATTGTCTATTTTTATCACCACTTAAATGCAACTTTTTCTCATGCTTACTTACATTATTACTCATTCTAATACCAAAGTACGTCGGCAGCCATCTTACTGGTGCCCTAAGTGTCGTTATCAAATATAGAAACGTTATCGTATCTATAGTAACAACTAATTCATGGGGTCTTGTACAGTTGACGCTCTACATCAGCTAAGGCTAGCAATAACCTGAGTAAAAAAAAAAAAAAAGTTTTTTTTTTTTTTTAACAAATAAACAGTATAATTAAGTTTTCTGTTAGGAGACGGTTAACATTTACGGAAGGAGCCTCCAGTGTCAGAGCTTACAGTCAGTAGTTAGTAGTTAGGATGTTTTCAGGATGGAGGGACTCTGTGGTTTTAAGTAACATGACAAGCTGTTGTTGTTTTTTGGGTTTTTTTGGGGGGAGGGGGGCGAAGAGAGTCAAGTGAAAGAATGACTGTTTATATCTGCTATAATATAAGTAATAACAAGAACTAACTTGTTTTGTGGACATTTCGCAACATTAAATGTAACAATAAAAGGATAAAACACATGATGTGACAGTCTTTAATTAATTTAAAAATATTTTTTAATGTAATTGTTTGTAAATTGTTGTGGTATAAGAGCAATAAAATACTTTTATAGGAAAGTAATCACTTCGCAGCGGTTGCACCGTATGACACGACGACATCATTTTAATATAACAGCACATCACTGAGTGTTTTATTCCTTATTCGTTACTATGAACTGTTAGCTTTGTTGTACGAATGTACCATCCAGTGTGTCTGTTTGTTTTATAATTAGTGTTTGTATCACAGACAGTTTAGTTTTTGGACTTCACGTGTTTCAGTTGGGTGTCTGTTTAGTTGCAGCTTCTTCTGCTCTTCCTACAACACCTACATCTTGCACATCTTTTTCCAGAGAAAATCGCTGTCTGTATTCTTTTGATGAAAGCATCTGCCAAAAAAAACCCCATAAAAGTGAACGTAAACAGCTTGAGACATAGACATTAAAAGTATAATATAAACAATAACGCTCAACTAGTATTATTTACGTGAGATGTGATCATGGAGAACTGTAACACATCAGCGCACACGATCACACTGGCACACGCCCCACACTTGTGTAAATTTCCCAAAGCGAGTGGCTTCTGGCCGAGCCTGAGTGGCTACGGCGCAGGGTGTTTCCTTTCTGGCTCTCTAAATTTAGATGAAGTTGTGTTTTTGTGTTTCCTATCAAACCACCCATGGGCCCTTGTGGGTGAAACTTTCTCTGTTCTTTTACGTCTGTTGCCTGTGATGTCCAGGGTTATAGTTCATTATTTTTAACACATCCATGCAAACATTATGTTGTTAAATGACCATTAGTAATAAGTGTGACATTGAGAAGCTGTAACATTTTAATAAACAATAAAAATTTTTTATTTAAAAATCCCTAGAAACATCCCTAGAAAAATATATAAAATGTATCTTACATCTGCTTATAATAATAATAATAATAATAATAATAATAATAATAATAATAATAATAATAATAATATTTTTTAAAAATAATAATCTTCATTGTATTTAGATTTTTTTTACTTTTTATTTTGAGATGTCATATGGCAGTGTCATAAAGTGCTTTACATATACAAAAATAATTTGAAACTAAGTATTTATAATAAAATACACTGGATCGTAATAGATATTTTTTATGAAGGAATATTATTATTATTATTATTATTATTATTATATTAATAATAATAATAATAATAATAATAATAATAATAATAATAATCTTCATTCATATGGCAGACATAATAAAGTGTTTTATATATAATAGAAATTAAATGTTGAAACTAATCCTTTATAATAAAATACACTGATGGATATTTTTGATGAAGGAATAATAATAATAATAATAATAATAATAATAATAATAAATAATAATAGTAGTTGTAGTTTATATTAATTTATAATTTATATTTTATATATATCACTTTTCATTTTAAGACCAACATCTTAAAATATTCAAACACACTGAGGAAGTATTTTGAGAAGATAAAACATCGAATGAGATTAAACCAGGTTTTATGTAAACTAAAATGAAACGCTGACTGTTTTAACACCGCTCTGTATGGGCGGGGGAAGAGAAGTCCTTAAAGCTGATTGGTCAAAAGTATGAATAGGGGTTGTATGCAAATGAATTGGGCGTGACTTATACGGAGCCTGCGTCGCTTGGCTACCGCGTTTCCTTTTTTTCTCTCCACCCTGTACAGAAAAAAAAAGCACCGCCTCCTCTGCTAGGATTGGAGTATGTCCTGTCGGTATAATCTGCTTAGCCAATCGAAACGTAAGGAGGCGGTGCTTATAGGGAATACACTTGGGGTGGAAAAATAACGCGGCTAGCCTAGGTTTCCTGAGTGTGTGTGAGTGTGTGTGAAGAAAGTACAGAGACGCAGCGTTGCATTTCGATCTTATTATCCACATGGATTTTGGAGAAACAAAATAAAGAGTTGATGGAGTTGTTTTTTTTTTTTTTTTTACATGAGACATTTTATATCATATCCATACACCATTAAGGTTGTTCACTGACCGTTTGGATTCTACCCCAGGTGTTTATTTTAGTGTTTAAGAATTTGTTTAGTTAGGATCCGAGAATTAGGATCTGTTTTACCGGGTCCTGATGCTCGGCATGTCCCGTGTTACGGACCCGTTAATGAAAACACGCCAAGACAGAATGAAAGAAGTCAACTTAAAGGTGAGTGCAGGAGGTTTTGATCAATACTACTATACAAGACAGTCTTTAAACACAGCACGCGACCTCTTCATTAACAAAAGAATTTATTGTAATGCGAGTCCGTGATAATATGTACGACCTAAAATATATTTTTGTGTCACGGCAAGATTGGAAATTCAGCATAGTTCAGCACATCCTGCGATATGGTTGAGTGATTTTTTTTTTTTTTTTTCATCGGCAGACTGCGGCACTTTAAGAAAATAGCGGCTCGCGCTCCCTTCTCATCCTTCAAAAAAAACCCCACTATTCTTATCAACTTTTATCGCTTTTTTTAAATTCCATTTCCTTTCCAAAAACGCTCTGTTTGCTTTGATTAAGCTTTTCTTTCACTTTTCTTAACTAAATCTTTTCGCCATGCCATGTTGGAAGAGAAAGCGTGGCAAGAAATACGGCCTGCATCCCAAACGCCACGCTGTTCGAAAAATAGTCTACTATGTAGGCTGCACGAACTATTCTTTTTTGCAGCCTATGGAGTGCTCTTGCGTAGGGACGAGGCCGGCGTTTGAGATTCGGCCACGTTGTCTTCCATTGAAAAGGAAATTGGATTCTATTGTTATCAATAATGTCATTATTTCAATTTTCTTTAAGTTGATTTAAGTTAACAACCAAACAAACAACCAAACAAACAAACAAACAAACATTCAACCAAGCAAACAACCAACCAACCAACCCACCAAACAACCAACCAAACAATCATTCAACCAAACAAACAAACATTCAACCAAGCAACTAACCAACTAACCAACCAAACAAACAAACAATCAACCAACCAAACAAACATTCAACCAACCAACCAAACAAATATTCAACCAAGCAAACAACCAACCAAACAAACAAACAATGATTCAACCAACCAAATATACAACCAAAAAACCCACCAAAAAACAATCATTCAACCAACCAACCAACCAACCAACCAACCATTCAACCAAGCAAACAACCAACCAACCAACCCACCAAACAACCAAACAACCAAACAATCATTCAACCAAAC
>JANDJT010000103.1:3381775-3402502 GCA_024331685.1 Stegophilus panzeri | reverse complement strand
GGGGGCGAAAAGCTAACCTAGGGTTATTAAAACGCTCAAAAACAAAACATGCATTTATATATATATATATATATATATATATATATATATATATATATAAACAAAACACAACAACGTTAAAATTGTAACATACACATGTATAAACAAAGAAAACAGGCCGTTTGGCTGTATCCTAAACGTCTCCTATTGGGAATACAGTACAGTACTACACATGGAGCTATTCTTTCTTACACTATGTAGTGAATAGGAAGGCATTTGGGATTGTAGTACATTTAATTTATTTTCACTTCATCATTATAAAAAAAATCAAACTGTACAAACTCAACATGAACCCTTCACTGGCTGTCCTGCTCTACAAAGGGTGCGAATACTATTATTATTTTAAACTCTTTGTAGGTCACCAGGAATCCAGTTCCCCTTCAGCCATTGTGTCCTACAATTCAGCAACATGAGATGGGCATTTAGATATCTAGTTACGCTGTTATTCAGTCATATCTCATACCGTATCTCTATTTTTTTGCATGCTTTGATTGTGTGGTGATGGGAAAAGGTTTTGTATTTTGCGGTGGAGGAAAGCACCATTGTTTGAGGACAGTGCCAGGTGATGAGACGTGTGTGTACATAGGAGTGTGTCATGCATCGGTCGTGTAAGGAGGAAGGAAGTGCACGCAGTGGTTTGGTAGCTTTATTGCATCTCTAAAACTGTCAGTTAATGCCATAAACTCATACAGTACACACACAGACACACACATATATATATATATACACACACATCTCCACAAGCAGATGCTAGTGCTTGCACAGATGTCCTCGGCCTGCATACAAAAAGAGCATGAAGGCTGAAAAGTGTTCTCACAGACAAACAGGAGACTAATTTTAGTGAGTAGCACTTGCAGACTCAGCTCAGTGACGTAATCTTGAAACTCAGTTCAAGCAATTGCGATACACATACAGCGAGAGCTGCTTAAAGGTAAAAGTTCAGCCAAAAAAATATTCAATATACCCCGTGGAGTCAATCAGCCTGTAGTTCGAGTTCATGTGTGACTTTTTTTATTTTATTTATTTTTTTAAACTTCTTCAGTTTTGCCTGATGTAGCTAGCGTGTAAGGGAAGACGCTAGACGCCTCCAGTTTAGCATTGTGTATCACACACTTATGTAAAACTACAAACAGACAAATATCATTTGATTCGGTGATATTGTCATTTAGAGTTATGCACATAGTGAGGATTTAGACATAACTACAGATTTTTCAGAAGGTGAACAAGATTTGAAAAGAAAGTTGATTCTGACCTTGAACCTTATTCTGACCTTGAACGCCATTTGAAGGTGATATCAAGTACATCCATCCATCCATCCATCCAGATATACCATTTCCATACCACGTATCCTACACAGGGTCGCAGGGAGCATGGAGCCTATCCCGGGAGAACTCAAGGTGGGGGACACCTTGGGCAGGGTGCCAACCTATCGCAGGGGACAATTACATACACTCACACTACGGACAATATGGAAATGCCAGTCAACCTACAACACACGTCTTTGGACCGGGGGAGGAAACCGGTGTACCCGGGGGAAACCCCCGGAGCACGGGGAGTACATGCAAACTTTACGCACACAGGGCGGAGGCGGGATTGAAGCCCCCAACTCTGGAGGTGTGAGGCAAACGTACTAACCACTAAACCACGGTAAACCACTCTCCAAATAAGTTGTTTTCTTTCACATGGAGGACGTTGGAGGTGTGAACTACATGCAGAACGTATGCAAAAGCATTGAAAATCAACACAATGTGCTCAAACGGGTTCTTTCTCTGCGTAAATATCGACGGAACTGTTCGACTCTTAATATATAAACAGTTTTGCCTAGCTGTAATCAATCAGCGTTTAAGATGATCTTTCAAAACTGACAATTTTCAGACCACACCTCCTACCTGAGTTTGATGCTTTCGTCGGGTGACACCGAACTGTATTATATACTTAAAGAAAGGTTTGAAGATGCAGCTACGAACTTTGTTAGTTATTCGATTTAGTCACCTTGCATGATGCTTAACTGGTAGCTATAACCTTCCCTTGCTTTTTAGCCACACTAGGCTTTAGCGTTCAACTTTAGATGTAACAAATATCGTCGTATCACTTTTTTTTTTATTTTGCCTTTGAACTCTTTCTTGGTTGGTGTGCTACATCCCAAACGATACTATTGGGCCTAGGATGAGTTCCTTTTTCCTGAGGGCAATCAAGCAATCAGTCATCCATGAGGACAGAGGAGACACAGAAAGGATTGTGACCAGAGCCCAAGGCTTAGACATGAAACAGTCCACACACACACACAGTGCTAACAGAGCAGCACTAACAGACCTCCTATTATTACTGGAGCGCTCACAGGGTTGACTTCACCTCAGCGCTCCGTTCCATCGTCTCACACAGCGCCGTCTCAATCAGACCTCTGTTCTGCCTCGTACCAGTTATAATGGTGGCACTCGGTGCTACCGATACACGCTCGGACCGTAGCGTATATGTGTGTACGTGCACAGTTACGGATCTTGCAGCAGTTGAAGGTTACCAGCTCGATTTGAAATGACCTTCAGTCGACCATCAGCGAAGGTCAGAGGAGGAACAACATGATTCCTGGATGTCTGGCGGCCTCTGGGATTGTACCAGTATTCGATTAGACAAAGAATCCCGATATTTGAAAAATGCATCAACGTCCAGTGTCGTCATATTTGATTTTATATCGTCATGATTCTCCGAGACGATCCTACGTTACACGATAACTATCATGGTGTGTGTTCATAGGTTTGCTAGGAAACTTCCAGCAAAACCGTGGTGTGTTTAACTGTAATCATTGTAATTTATCAAAATAGTAAACACAAAAGTGCTACACAAAGATGTCATGGTATCTTAATATGATATTGATATCGTGATGAATTACGATACAATACACTTTTCTGTCATATTATCCAGCCCGAATTCATACATAACGATCCATTGGGATCGAACGCTTGATTCTGATTGGTTCAGAAGGTGTCGTTTCATTTCTTTTCCTATAATAGCAGCTTGGGCAGCTGTAATTCAAATCGCAGGTTTCTATTAATGCGCTCGTTTCGTAGACTTTATTGAACCTAAATTAAAAAACATCTGTCATCATTGAAACGGGGACGTTTCAGTCTCAGTGGTAAAGCTGTAACTTTAAATTTTCCGACCGCTTTACATTTTTTTTTGTGGTTTTTCAGAACCGTGACAAGCTACGATTTTTTTTTTTTTCGTGAGCGATAATGTAATTGTTAATTTCTCGTGAAGAAATTCCCCCTCAGGTGTTTTCAAAGCAATTCCAGTGGTTCTTATACAGTAATAATATTACACAGTTAATATTTCTGTAAATTCTTGGTTAGCAGTTTTCTCAGTTTGAGTGGCTCGCAATGCCAAAACCTGGGACCTTAGTCATTACGCGACAGGAAAGATGACGACACGTGGGGCGAGAGGGAGAAGCAGCTCCGCCTCAGTGCACACAAAGGTCGGGTTATGACACTACGGGGATTTTGATCGAGGTCTGCTTTATCTTTTAGAGTGCTTTCATGTAGGAGTCGTGGGTGTGGGTGTGACTCATGCTCGTCTCTCACGGCGGATGGCGGGACTGATGCTTTTTGCAAATCACAACATTTATACAGAGTCAAAGTGAAAAAAAGATCTGTTCACGTTGTGTTTAATCATTCCTTTGTGTAGCTATTATACGCTCAAATGCCTGAAAAGTTCAGGAGCATGCTTGTCCGTCGCAGAAGGTGCGTCTCAAACCGCTTCCTAGGTCATGAATCAGTATTCGGTGTATACATCGGGACACCGATGACTCGATTTCCGCCGACGTGGCTACGTACTCGCGTTGTAAAACGTCACCGACAGGCAGGAGCGATATCTTTCTGACATTATACGTCATATAAATTTGTTCTCTTAATCGCACGTTTCTGTCATGGTACTTCAAGCAGGATCGTAATCTAACTAGTGGATTTTTAAAAATCGTTAAACACTTAGGGCGTACTCACACTTGGCCCGGTTACCTACGATGGTTTGAAGAAAACAGGAAGTGAAGCTCTCTCATACAGCACAATGGAGTCCGTCACTGTAATGCTTACTTTGTGGCTTATTTGTGTTGTTTGGGGCATGATGACACACTGCCCTCTCGCATGCCTAACAGGTTTATTGCTTATACAGTGCAGCGATTTCCACTTAATTGCGCTAGTCACATCAGAAAATTTTTACGGAGGCAGCTGACGTTGACGGACGAGTTCGCAGCTTTACTCGCCGACTACAATTCCCGTTCATCTGAAAGGTAAGAACCAGACCCGTTATAAAGCCGAATATTCTCGAAAAGTGTACTATACAAGTAGTGCTGTAAGGTAATAGACAGTCTATGTATCAATTAACATACAATTAACATCACTTCTCTATTTTGCCTCAGGAACGTCTGGATTCGGCAGAGATGTGGTGTGTGCTGGGAGCATGTTTTCACCAGCTGGACAGATCGTGAATGGAAGCTAAATTTTGGAAAGAGAAAGACCACATTCTTGCAGCTGTGCAACCTTCTCCGGCCAAACTTTAAAAAGAGACAACCACATTCAGGAAACCGGTCCACAAATATGGAGTTCAGAACCATCTCCTATTTATTTGGGATTGGCCAGTCTACCGCGGTCACTAGTGCCAGTCATGTTGCTTCCCTCAGTAATCGTGAACAATTTCCTTTCCCTCTATGTCAGAACACCCTCTGAACAGGAAATCAACGTCGTAATTGAAGGTTTCCGAGACTGGTGGGGTTTCAAACAGTGCGAAGGGGCTGTTGATGGGACTCGTATTGGGATTTTAGCTCTACGTGACGTAAAGGTTTCTATTCTGTCATCCTGCAAGGTGTGATTGACCATCGTCTTTGGTTCTGGGACGTCAGTGCGGGTTGGCCGGGCAAAGTCCACAATGCCAGAGTGTTTGTCGATTCATCCTTGTACGAGACGGGTCAGAGTGGTACAATGTTCCCTATTATCAAAGAGAGGTTTGCGGGAGTAGATGTGCCAGTCGTGATGTTGGGGGATGCAGCATGTCCACTACTGCCATGGTTGACGTAACCAACAAACAACGCCTGCACAGATCACCTTTAACTACCGGCTTAGCAAGGCACGGATGACTGTGGAGAAGGCATTTGGCTTTCTTAAGGGAAGATGGTGGTGCCTAATGAAGAGGTATGATTGCCATATCGACAACATGAACACCGTCATCGCAGCCTGTTGTGTGCTTCACAATTGTTCTGAAGGTAACGATGAGGAATATGATGATATTGATGTTGCTGTTGACGAAGAAAACGTGAAAAAACCATGTCAAACGCCTCAAGAGATTCATCGTGTCCATATTTCTCAAATCTGTATAGATATTTTTGGCTCATGTTGACAATAAAGTCATATTGTTAATAGTTTTGTATTTTTTTAAATGACAAACTTTATACATTTTTGGCTGATGCTGGAAATAAACGTATATTGTTCATAGTATTGCAATTTTTTTTTTTAATAACCTGAACTTTATATTTTTTTGGTGACGTAGCTGCTCCCCTCGCATGAATTCATGCTCCCCTCACATGAATGTTGTGGAGTTTTGTGGAAGTGGTTTTTATTCAAGGGATTGCTCATTCCAGACGCTTTGCTTTTTGCTGTGATCTCACACACGGGGTGTGTTGTGAAAACGTCGGGAATAGAGGAGGTCTGCAGCTAGCGCTGTACTCTCAGACTACAGCGAGTGAGTAGCATGGGCGTCCAGGACGAGCACATTACGAGATGCTGTTGAAATAGAAATGACCATTTTCCATACAGAACATTTTAGGGCTTTGTGTTTTGGTCTTTCATGTCTGGATAGCATCTTTGGCGTGTTTTTGATACCGGTCATGCAGACAACGAGCTACCCATAGTTGAAACAAATGCACTTACCGTCTAATGATTGCTTGCGAATGTTAGCAAAGTAGTGCCGACGGTTTTTTCCCCCCTCCCTTAAGCGCAAACATTTGCAAAGCCAGCAGTGCGAGGCTACAGTGTAAACACCAACCAGATGCAGCAGGAGATGGAATGTAACTGTTGGTTTTCAACTGTAGGCATCAATTCAAGCCGAAAAATGTCCTAAAAGCATCAGATGTAACAATACAACGTGAAAAATGTATGCAGATTTGAATGGGCGAGGATGTTGTGCTTGGATTTCGTTCCATTTCGTAAGAAGTGCTTGGAATGAGTCCCTCCATGATTTCACGATTTTGCGATCGCAGAAACTATCAAATTTTTTACAATTTCCGCATATTTTCCACAGATTCGGGCCAAGACGCGTCATGTGACGTCATCACGACGTGCATTCAGCCAAAGCTCTCTTCATTTCGCATGCATCGAACATGGGTACAGCTAAAAGGCATCATTTAGCAACAAACATCATCGCGAAAGACCGCGCAAAACAATTTTCGTGCGATTGCGATTTCTCCGATTCCAGTAGTTTTCCGGGGGGAAAAAACACAAATGATTTAACAAGTTGCACTGCAAATTAAAAAAAAAAAAAAGATACAGTAAAATCGAGTTTCCTCCCCTAATCCAAAGGTGCATTGAAGGCTGATTGTCATTTCCAAATTGTCTGTAGTACGTGAACGGGTTTGGCACCCCGTCCAAGGTGTCCCCCGCCTTGTACTCCAAGTTCCCTGGGATAGCTCCAGGCTCCCTGTGACCCTGTGTAAGATAAGCTGTATGTAAAAATGGATTGATTGATGGTTCATGTGGTAATCAGGGGTCCATGACAATACTTTTTTTTTTGTTGTTGTTGTTTTTCAATTTCTCCCTAATTTGGTCCCAAAAACCAGGCGACTATTCTCTATCATACGACAACTACCAACCAGAGAGAGTCAAGTCTAACACACGTTTTCTTGAAGAATCCAGCAAACTTCAACTCACAGGGCAGTGTAACCCTAGACGGAAAGATCACTCCGCCCTCTTCCTCATTTTCACAGTTCCTGCAGGTGACTCCCAGCCCAACGAATGGAAATTATTTTCGTGTCATTGCTACAGGCCAGTCTTAACCCTTAACATTAAAGGCACGGATGTATCATAGTCAAAATATGGAGCAAAAGTTGTCATAGCTAGCGTAAGACCCAAACAGCAGCCCTTTTTATCATTGTCTTGATGGTCTGATTGCTTGAGCGCTCGTCTGTGACTCCGAGTCTGTTCTATAAACAGTGATCAGTTCTTTCGCCCTCCTTCAGTCACTTCCAGTCTACGTATGGAACATGACTGAACAGGTTTAGTCGGAAATGCCTTCATCCTTGTGTCTCATGCTTCCCGAGAGCTCTGGGGTGATGAAACCAGCACGCATGGATGGTTTTATTGTGCTGTTCTGTTCACCCACTCACCTCTCACGATGGTGTGGTACAAACCTGCCCGGCAATGTCTCTGAATGGAAATGGTACGCAGATATGGGTTACATTGGAAAGGGGACGTATGGGGTCATCTATTTAGCAATAGTCCCATTGATCCCAGGTATTTTGCTCAGAGATACACACTAGCAGATCCAGAGATCTTGACTTGATGCATAAGAGAACACTGTTACTGTACAGCGTCAACGGAGTGTGTAAGAGTGGAGTGTGGTACTGTTTTAGCCTGCGGCCATCTGCAGTGGGGGATGGAGGACACCTGTGCAAACAGCAGGGCCAATGCAGAAACTCTCTAACAGCTGAACAGACACAAACACACACTAAGGATCATGTGTGCATACGTCTGAGGACACTCCTGAACATTTCTGCTAACATTTCTGTGGGATTCTCCATGTAAATCTAGTCTTAGATTAGCTTCAGACCCTCTGATCTATATTGGTGACTTTTGTACACTTTTCTGGCCATAAGCTTCAGGATCTTGAAGGTTACGGTCCAAATAGCTTTCTTTGCTGGTTTCCTATTTCCACGCAATCGTGACCCAACTTTTTTTCGGAGCACATAGTCATCGAATTGAAAAAAAAAAAAAGTCAGTTGTTTGCTGACCAGGAAAGGTATATAATTGGACATTTTCATTGTCAATCAAATGGCATCTTTGTGTGTATATAGGCGGGTCTTGGCTACATTTCGTAATGAAATTTACCAGACTTTCTAGCGAAATCTAGTTCTCTGGTTTATAAGACGACCAACACCAACCTGATCTCATCAAAAATACCCTTTAAATAGGGTCGATTTTGCTCAATAAAAAAAGAAAAACAACTTTGGTTCCTAACCCCATCCGTAATCTTTCGTAAGTTTTCACACGAACTACATTATTTCTTTAGTATTACAGTTATTACAGTCGTACATTGGATTATCCAGTAAAAAAAAAAAAAAATCCAACCGGAAGCTTGATTCTGAATCATTTTCCAGTATATATGTCATAATTACTGGAATTACCTACCAAAGACTAAAATACCATAAGTTATTAGTATAAAAACTCTTACATTATGAATGCAGCTGTTGACGAAATGGATGGATGGATAAAATAAAGGATAAATTTGTGATAAGGGCAGGTTTTGTGTTTGTACCTTTTCATTCATATGAAGTTGAGTAAAAATCCAACCACATCTTCCTGTACTATGAGCGGAATATTCTGATTTCTGTTTTATGTCTTGGCGCAGTTTTGGGCCATGTATTATTCATTGTTAAGATCGTAGTAGATATCAGAGTGTGTGAGAAGACAGGAATGTAGTGCTTTATTAACCCATGCGCGAATGCTGTGTGTACATTGCTGGTTGGTTTCTGGGTCAGTGGGTCTATTTTGTGTCTGCCACTGTGTCTGGGATTCTGACTAAAAAGCTTATGTCTGACTAAAGAGCCTGAGGAATGAGAACGTGACCTCACTCGCTCGTCTGTCTACATCAATCATCACTCTTTCCCACAGAGCACCATTAGCTTGGGTTTCATTAAAGGTTCTGCGTTCTGGTGCTCAGATTATTAAGGAAAACGTGAGCGAAGGCAGATTTTAATCAACTTCAAAAAAAAAAAAAATGATGTGTTTGCTCTGCTTGTCCAGCTAAAATGTAAGGTGGACAGATTTAACCGCAATTATTGCCGTATTACATCAGAGTGGATCGTAATAAAGGGATAAGCATTTGCTTTGGATTTTATGTCATTTCTTTTATTTCAGAGTACTCTCATTTGCATCAGAGTTCGAAAGCACAGCTGAGCAATCACGGTGAGAGCGTTTGGGTTTTATTGCCGTGTTGACTCATGTCTCATTTGCTTTGTGAAGTTGTGAAGAACAGGTGTGGGTGTGTGTGTGTGTGGGTGGTTGATTCTAGTTCGATCTCCCTCTGTGTGGAGTCTTCGGTGTCCTCCTGGGAGTTTTAATTGGCACTCCAACCGCACCCGGAGGGATTAGCGGGGTTGCTCGTTAGCTGATTTATGTCACGGCGCCACTTCCATGTTAGCAAAAGTGTAAGTTAGCCACCATCTGCTTACATGGGAGTGTGGGAACGCTTAAAGATCATTAAAGTTTTCTCCACACACATAAACAAACACCAGTGTTCGCGCTCTTGTCCGTTCTCGTTATAACAGCGCTGTTGAGTTCAGTTCATTCTGATTGGTCAGGAAGTGCAGCACTGTCAGCAGTTCCGGCGTTGCCGTTAGTGACTTCTGTAGTCTTGTTGACGTATTGTTACGACACCATACCCGATCGGCTAACTCGTTCTTGAGCACGAAACTGTGGATTTAATTTTTTCCCAGCATGCAGCTGAAAACCCCTGCAGTGCACCAGTGTACATATTTGCATGCAGTCCTATAGTAGAGTCCTGTAAAGGTCTACAAGGACCCTTCATCTCTCGTTAAGGAGTCGCCCATTGACTCTTCTCACAAAAGAGCGCTTTGTCTGGGTTTTTAATTAGCACTCGAGAGCTAGTGTTGAGAGACAAAACCTCAAGTCGCACTAACGCTCTCCGCCTCCTGCTCTTCCTTTCTTTGTCTCGTCTTTGTCTGAATCAAGTTACCTGCTCTTTCTATCCTGCTTAGTTTTGAGGGCTTTTTTTTCTTTTCAATCCCCCAGTACTCTTTTTTTTTTTTTTTTTTTTTTTCTTTCTTCATCTGTTGGCCCTCCACACCAAAGCCCCCACTGGCACTAATGCCCCCTGCTTTTTTCCGTCTATCAGAGGTTATCCTCATCCATCAGAGGTTATCCTGAGGGCTTTCAGCTCTTTATCTTCCTAAAGCAACGCTCTCTTTGTTTAGTTTAGGTTTTTTTTTTTTTCCATCCTGAAGACAGACTAGGAATTGCTTTGCTGGACACTGGCTCTTGTACACTGCCCTGAATACCTGCAGTGCTGAGACAGAATGAATGATCTTGTTGTTAGTTGCAGACTTCATTTCCACGAGCTCTTTGCTAAACATGACTTCCTGACCCGCGATCGAATGTCAAAGAGCGACTTTGCATTGTAAATCTGTCGTAGGTCCAGCACTGAGAAGTTTTAAAAGGTAAATTTCAACCCAGCGACAACAACTACAGGGATTGCGGTTACAGTAAGAAGGGTGAGATCCAAAACCACACGATAGCATAATGAAAAGATAAACAAACCCTTGGTGAGTTCATATAGAAATGACCCAGGCTTGGTGAACGTAGAGTCTACGGTGCTGAAAAGTTTAAAACATCCCACATAAAACTGTATGCATTGGTTGGCATTTCCAAATTGTCCGTAGTGCGATGGTCCCCTGCGGGTTGGCACCCCATGTTCGGGGAGTTCCCTGGGATAGGCTCCAGGCTCCACACGACCCTGTGTTGGATAAGCAGGTACGGAAAATGGATGGATGGATGGATGGATAGGTATGACACGGTAAAGCAACAAATCCAAACAATTGGCAAAACGATTCCTCAAACCAATCCTTTGGCGAGTGTGGTCCGACTTTTCTTCATTTTGCCACCCAGAACTTTAGTTCCTACCTTCAGTTAGTTCCCGGTTACAGTCTGACACACAAAAATGGAAGAAAAACTTATAACCACATTTGTCGTCTTATCCTGCCGTATACGACGTCTCGTTAAATGTCTCTAGAGACATTACGAAGGAAAATAATGCTTGGAAGGAAGTGGCAGAATTTGTTATTGCTGGTGCCTCTTGTACTTGAGTGCACATAGCAGGTACAGTTAGCTAGCTTTGCAAGTATGCTTACGCAAAGCTAGGACAAAGACAAGCATGTAACATCGCTGGAGATTACTTCGAAGTGGATCGAGACCACCTCGCTTAGATGTTCTCGGATCGATTGTTTTGATTGCTGTGTTGCCTGAAGACCCTCACGCACTGACGTTTGATTCGTACAGGCTAAACGCTGTGGCTGGTTCCTGTAGTGGCGATTCTAAAGATAAGTATTCAGCCTAAATATAGATGTAGAACAGGCAAATCCTGAAGGGGATTTTGATGGCAGACGGACATTAAAGAGGATTAAAGTGGTGACAGTCGTGTAGTGCTCAGAGCCAGATGTGGTCGTTTTTTGCACCCGAGAGAGAGGGATAAAGTGAGGGATAAAAGGCGATGCACAAATGGTTATCCCCTTAGGGCACGGGTTCTCAAAGTGGGGTCCATGTAATTGATTGATTTTGCTTACAACGGTGGAAAATTACAGCCCACATTATCAAAGTTATTATACTTAGGGGTCCAAGCACCAAAGTCAGCTCAGACCTAAAGTGTTCTATTGGTGGAAAGTTCAGGAAAAGAAACTTTAGTTAAACAGGTCCTTGGCTACAAAACAGTTGCGAACCACTGCCTTAGGGGCCTACAGCGTTTTGCAGCAACACGATCTGTGTCAAGACTTATGTGACGTGGTTTGGATTAACAGCCAGACTGAGCAGAATAAGTGTTTTAATCTGCTTATACAGCAGTAATTTACCAGAGATGACAGTGTTTTATTAATTTAGTATGGCACATCGTATATTTTTATCCTCTGTAAGTTCCAACTCCTTTGTCCTGAAGACTTTCCTCTGGCAGAAAACCTCTGTCTGTTACAAAGCGCCGACACTGGAGACTAGAGAATGTTTAATAAACGTCTCCTCACAGAAAACCTCCCCATAACAATCAGACACGTTTTTAAAAAAAAAACATAAATAATAGGGCTACACTGATTGAGTGTTGCCGTTTTTGTTAGCAAAACTTCAGCTAGACTAAACATTGTGATATATTATTTATATCATATCGTCTGGCGTATTTTCATCTCGTAATAATATTAAAACCAGTTATTCATTAAGTGTAATAAGCTCTTTATCTTGTGTATGTGCTACCTCTGGAGTGTACCCAGAATGCCAGAGTTGCCATCTAAAGAATGTCATCTAAAGTCTCTGGTTACAGATTTAAGGGTGAGCCGCCAGTCTTATTGCATTCCAGCGGAGAGTTTTTGGCCTCCAGAGTTATTTCCAGTGCGTTTGTGCTGATGTTAATCATGCCCCCTTTAATTAAGTGTCATTCAGAGCATAAGGGCACACCCATTGCAGCCCAGGGAACTGAGGGAAAGAATTTGAAGCACTGATTTAGTGTAGTGCACACTGTAGGAACAAGGGCCCTTGATTTTACCTACAAAAGTTTTTATAATAGCAGTTATGAGAAATTAATAGAACGTTTTGCTCATTTCATATCGTACAAGGGTGTAGGGTTACGTTTTAAAGCGAATGAAATCGAAATTGACGTTTTGTAGCTTTTCGTGTGAATACGTTCGCCTTAAGAAGATGTGTGCATTCTACCGTCAAATAAGGATCAACAATTTTGATGACATCATTCTGCACTTCGGCTTCTCATCGGATTTTCTGTCCAATTAAATGCTCTCTAGAATCTGAAGTGTCCCGCCCCCGACGTTATAAATATCACTTCGACGAAGTCGGCGTTGTTGAGCGAGAGAAATCATATCAGCAAGCACGGGTCGTAAATGCGTCTTTGGCCGTTCGAACTTCAGGTGTTTGAACCGGCGTTGTGGTAAGCCAAACGCTATTGGCTATTTAAAAAGGGCGAGGAACCACTCAATATGACCCACCCCGACTTCAGTGGAAATTTAGTCAACACATCTGTTAACGCTGCATGGTTCAAGGCACTTCACTGGGACTTTAAGCATAGTAGCACTAGTGAAAATCTATTGTAACAGCATATGCTAAATAAAAAAAGTTTACGTCTAGACCCCATACGTTTTCTTTCGCTTGTCCCTCTTGTCGAGAACCCTTGAACATTCTATATAGAACCCTACAACAGATGGCTTTCCTATCTGAGAAGGTTCCGCTTTTCAAAGAAGCCTAGACGTAGTTCATACCACAGCGCCGATTCTGATTGGTCGGCTGTTCCGGCCACAAGGTAAATCGCAGGTTCGTATTAAAGTGCTCGTTCTAATACGTTACTGTTTCTATAGTAACAACTTCATTTGTACATTGACTGGTGATGTTTTCTGTATGTAGATGTTTATTTAACATTTCTGGAAGTTTTCCACCATGGGGAAAAAAGTCTTCAGGACAGAGGAGTTTACGCTTTGCGGTTTCTCGGTAACACGACAAATGGACAAATGGATTAAATGGAACTATTCAACAAATTGTAATTGCTGTGGTTGAAGAGAAACGGAACACTTCAGGACGTACTGTTGTTGACGTACACACCGACTTAGGGTTGATTATTTTACTATAATCTACAAGAATATAGTCGAAAGTTTGTATTATAAGAGTTTTTTGAAAAACATTTAGACCAGATTTTTCAGACGTTTGCGCCTGAGAGCTTCGTAGAAGGAGCGTTTGTTTGTTTGTTTGTTTGTTTGTTTTTTGCAATAAATGCAGTAACTGCAATGTCTCCCTTTTCTCAATACCTTCTCTCTCCTCTTCTTGTTTCATTGGTAACCCCATCCCCCCTCTCTTTTAGGGGAAGTTCGTTCGATATACTTCCTTCGCAAGATATTATCTGCGACCATGGTGATGCAAATGCACAGAACCAGCAGAGAGACTTTTTGCAAATCTAAACGGCTCAGCGGCACAATCGTGGCCTTTCTTTTATTTGCATGCGTCGTTTGAGCACCTTGCACGGCAAGGCACTGGAGTTTCACTCCGCGACGAGAGCGCGTCACTTCTGGAACGCTTTGCGTACGTAGACAATCTAGTTATTCGGCTAAACATATCTTATGATCTCGTAACAATTCCATCTCGTGGTTGGACATCTGTTAGCGACTTCATGTGGAGAACTACAAAAGCACAGCTGATGCAGAAGTCTGAGGAGGAACTGTGACTTCCTCCAGCATGTTTCACACAAGTCCAGCTCATGACCCGGCCTCGTCCGACAACGGTGACGACCAACGTAACGACACTAAACGTTTACTCCTGTAAATCTCATCCAGGAAGTCCACAAATAATAATTAACTTGTGCTTTTACTTTAGGAGTTACGGTGCGAAACGTGCCATCTTGACGACGGAGCATTTCAATCGCTACACCTAATCTCAGTTCATGACCAGCACGATGACAGATTTTGTACGCATTAGTATGGTTTAGTGCACGGAACCGCAGAGGGCAACGCAGGATAATGATCCGGAATGGAGATAACGCAGATCACATGTTTAATAGGTTGTATATTGAGACCAAAGGAGATTAGTTTTAACTTCCCTCGCAACACTATTGTGTCAACGGCTTTTGTATTTCCCACCGAGATGGACTTCCCTGTCTTGCTGAATGCTGTAATTATAGTTGAAATTTGGTAGTGTTTGGAGTATGGGTTTGAAATTTTCACAGTATGAGAACTTAGTCTAAAAACAGCACAGCTTCTCGATATCAAGGTACTTTTTAAATAGGAAAAAATGATGGCGTTTGTTTTAAGCGAAGTGGAGGCATATACATTAATAACGAATTAAGGAACTGTTGGCTTCAGAGACATCCCTGTTAACACTGATGGAGTTCTACTTGTCTTTCTAATTAGAGAGGCGAGAGAGAGCGAATGTCATGGAGCTGCAATGGCGCAAGTAATAACAGGAACCGACTTGTTTCTACAAAGAAACAAGCTCCTCAAAGTCATCCATCTTGAAATGGATCAGCTTGGGAACGCCTTGTTTGTAATAACTACAACAATCACAGGCTCGGCTACGATGCGCGCTTGTCCGAAGCCGCCTCCGGACATCCATTTGCACCGCAGTTACGTCGTATTTTTGTGGAAGCTAGCCGAATGTCGTCTCCAAAGAACGTGCGGTCAAGTCAGACGTTGAGACTACGTGACGCGACAAAGCACCCAGTTAAGAGCTGACAGTTTTATAGTGAAATGGGTGGGGTTTATTGATTCATACATTTATCCCCATGGACACACTGAGCTCTAGTAGGACATGATGGATGGTCCTTGTGCCAGGCTTCATCGCTGTCTGATGTATCGTTCGCATCATTGCCAGGCAGGGTCGTGAGGTTAAAACCTGACATGTCCGAAGGTTTCCTGCAGGACCATTAGTCCTTCTGTGTCATGATGACGGCTAAAACATAACTAGTGTTGGATCACTGGAAATGTTGTTGACTTCATGACCAACCACCTAAAATTTAGGTGGTATTTATAAATTTAGGTGGTCTTTACAAAGTCGTACCACCGCTAGCTGCCAGTACGCTGTAAGTTATAGTGAGATTGTGTTTGTATCTTGCAGCTTATTCCCAGGTTTCCATGTTTCTCACCGTTAAAAAACAAAACAAAACAAAAACGCTTCTCACCATAAAGGCTTCAAAAATCGCTTCCCCGTCGAGCATGGTGCTGAATGCTCAGAGTGGTGTGTGTCAGTTTGGTCAAATTGAAGTGTAGAATAAAGTGAACCCCATGGCAGGAACAGCTGGAACAGACATTCCCATCTGGCCCAGACCTTTCTGTCCAGCGCATTGGTGAAAGTGAGCGTCATGAAAACATAATATGATTACGTTAATATGAACTGTATTAATTATGCAGGTAGGAATAGCTCAGATTCTGTCTGACCAGCACTTTTCCAAACGAAAGTATACCTCCAGATCATCTTACCAGTGTATGTTACTCTATGTGTGCAGAACAAAGAGAAAGAGCGCATGAAGGAGCGGGAGAAGGAAGCGCGCGAAAGAGAGGCGCGCTACAGCAACGGCCACCTCTTCACCTCTCTGACCGTGTCGGCCACCACGCTTTGCTCGGCCTGTAACAAGAGCATCACGGCCAAGGAGGCACTCAGCTGCCCCAGTGAGTCTCTCGCTATCTCTCACACACACACACACACACACACACACACACACACACATACATACAAACACATATTCTTAACACTCATGATCCGTATGCTGCTTAGTCATGGCTGACGTCCCTAACCATACTATACTATACTGGGAAAATATGTTAAATGGGATAGTGGTACTCAGTATCAGATCCCTTCATCCCTAACTATACTACTACTACACTGTACTAGACTATACTACGCTATACTGTACTATATTATTCAGGGAAAATATGTCAGATTGGATAACAACATCCAGTGTCAGATCCCTAGAGCCGTACATATACTATACTGTACTATAGTATACTGGGAAAATATGTCAAATCCTTTCTGGTTTCCTTTCTCAAAATCACTACTGGATTCCTACATCCCTAGCTGTACTATAATCTATTATACTATAATCTGCTACACTATACTGTACTATACTCTATTATACTGTACTCTGCTAGATTGTACAGTACTATACTCTATTATACTATACTCTTCTAGACTACACTATACTGTACTGTACTTTATTATACTATAATCTGCTAGACTATATTGTACTGTACTCTATTATACTATATTCTGCTAGACTATACTGTACAGTGCTATACTCTATTATACTATACTCTTCTAGACTACACTATATTGTACTGTACTCTATTATACTATACGCTGCTAGACTACACTATATTGTACTGTACTCTATTATACTATAATCTGCTAGACTATACTGTACTGTACTCTATTATACTATACGCTGCTAGACTATACTGTACTGTACTCTATTATACTATACTCTTCTAGACTACACTATATTGTACTGTACTCTATTATACTATACGCTGCTAGACTATACTGTACTGTACTCTATTATACTATAATCTGCTAGACTATACTGTACTGTACTCTATTATACTATACGCTGCTAGACTATACTGTACTGTACTCTATTATACTATACACTGCTAGACTATACTGTACTCTATTATACTATACGCTGCTAGACTATACTGTACTGTACTCTATTATACTATACACTGCTAGACTATACTGTACTCTATTATACTATATTCTGCTAGACTATACTGTACAGTGCTATACTCTATTATACTATACTCTTCTAGACTACACTATATTGTACTGTACTCTATTATACTATACGCTGCTAGACTATACTGTACTCTATTATACTATAATCTGCTAGACTATACTGTACTGTACTCTATTATACTATACTCTTCTAGACTACACTATATTGTACTGTACTCTATTATACTATACGCTGCTACACTATACTGTACTGTACTCTATTATACTATAATCTGCTAGACTATACTGTACTGTACCTTTTTGATTACCTTTCCTATAATCAGTTTCGGATCCCTGTATCCCTAGCTATACTACTACTGCCATACTGTACTAGACTATACTACGCTATACTGCACTATATTATACAGGGAAAATATGTCAAATTGTATACCAACACTCAGTATCAGATCGCTACAACCATAGGCATGATATACTATACTATGCTATGCTATACTATGCTGGGAAAATATGTCAAATCCTTTCTGATTTTCTTTCCTATAATCAGTATCGGATTCCTACATCCCTAGCTGTACTACTATTACTATACTGTACTAGACAATACTACGCTATACTGCACTACACTATACTGTACAGTACTATACTGGGGAAAATATGTCAACCCGGATACCAATACTTATCAGATCCCTACATTCCTCGCTATATACTGTACTATATTATACTATAATAGGGAAATATGTCAAATCAGATACCAATACTCAGTATCAGATCCCTGTACTGTATTATACTTTATTATACTGGGAACATATGACCAATCAGATACTGATGCTCAGTATTAAATCCCTTTAGTATACCATAGGCTACTGGGAAAATATGCCAAGTCCATTCTGATGCTGATACTCAGTATTAGATCCTTGCATGCCTAGCTGTGCTATGCTATACTATACTATACTATACTATACTGTGAAAATGCTCAGTATCAGATCCCTACACGTCTAGCTATACTACAATATACTGTAAAGTACTGTACAGAATACTTTGCTGGGGAAAATGTCAAAGCTGATACCGATACCTTTGATATACTTTACTATCCAGTTATAGTATGTTAAATCGGAGATCGATACCAACTATCAGATCCATATTTTCCTTGGTATGCTATACGATATTATATTATACTATATTGTGTGAAAACCAGAGATCCTAACATCTGTCGCTATACTATATTGTACTGTACTGTATTACACTATACTGGAAAAATCTGTCAAATCGGATACTGAAGCTCAGTATCTAATACCTCAGTATCCCTAGCTATACTATGACGTACTGTACTGCACTGTATTATATTAAACTGGGAAAATATATTAAACCTGATACCTATTACTACTATTCAGTATCAGCTCCCTTTATCCCTAATTATACTACACTTTACAATTCTGTACTGCACTATACAATACTATACTAGTGACATAAATGGGGGAAAAAAGACGAATTATTAATTGAAATGATTTGTATGGAAATTCATTCAACTCGTCAGTTGTTAGCAGCATCCACAATGTTTATCGCTAACTGTTGATGGGCTGTCAATTAAATTATTTATAAATAGGACTCATAGATTAGCATGTTAATGAGAGTTGTTTGAGGCACCAGCTTAGTGTGTGAGTTAATAAACAGTGTCAGGGAATTCACACTGTGTGTGTGTGTGTGTGTGTGTGTGTGAACTAACATGTGCAATTTGTCATCATCCAAACCAGCTAGGCATCCAGTGGAGAACGCCAGATCTCTGTGTGTGTGTGTGTGTGTGTGTGTGTGTGTGTGTGTAAGTAAAAGGGGAGGGGATAAGAATAAGAGAATAATTAAAGTATTGCGAAGGGAAAAGGCAAGAGAGAGAATGAAAGAGAGACGAAAAGACAGATAACAGCCGATCGAAGCAGACTAACTGCAGGGATTTCTCCTGCCACCTCCTTGCTGTGCGCTCCCTCCTACCATCCCTCCATCAACCCCCCCACCCACCACCCACCCTTGTAAAATCAATCGGCCGTTGAGCCGCAGCTACCCCCCCTACACCCTCCACCCTCCGTCCTGTACCCCACACACACACACACACACACACACACACACACACACACACAATAGAGTCAGTGTGTGAGGCGCCTGACTCCATCTCCACCGCGCCACAGGAACAGCTGGGGGATAGAGGGATGGAGAGAGGGCTCGCAAACAAAGAGATGGAGGATGGATAGATAGAGAGCGAGACAAGAAATGGAAGATGCTGATGGAAAGAAAGCGATAGAGAAAAATGGTGATGAAGAAGAGAGACTAGTAGAGAGAGAGAGAGATGCAGAGAGGGAAAGGGAAAGAGAGAGCTGATCGATCCCAGAAAAAGAGACCGATTTCACACTTTCAGGAAAAACTGCTGGCCAGGGCGATTTTTATGCTGATTTTGAAAAATATATATTTTTTTGACAAGTCTGTTATTTTTGTTGTGTTTTATTCATTCTGCTAAATGCTTTGACAAATATTAACTGTTATTAACAATTATTAACTAAAATTCATGCCAATCAAGAAAATTTGAGCTTCTGCGAGAGCGAGAGAGAACCAGTGAAACAGGTTTTAGGTTATTCTTTATGTTTTGCTCGTTGCATTTTCAGATCAATAAGTTTACAAACCTGTTATTAACCTTCTGTTTACCTGTGTTATTTGGTTTTGGCGGTGATAATCCTGTAATCTATTGTTCCATGTCAATAAAGCATCGTTGAATTGAACTGAACTGAAAGCAGAGAGAAAAAAGAAGAGCTGGAAGATACAGAGAGAGAGAAAAGTAGACTATTGCCATTTTCTTTCGACACACCGGGATTGCGATATGACTTGTACGCTATTAAAAAACGTGACCTGCTTCTGTAACGTTATTATTGCAGTTATAATAATGAACACGTGATGCACTGCAAGAGACAGAACGGTGGAATGGTGCCGAGAGGTGAAGGGCGTGAGGGTGAAGAGCCGAGATCAGCACCGCGTCCTGTCCAACCTTGAAATGATCTGTGTCGATCCTGCTCCTGCTGATCAGCTGAATATTAATATCCATAATCTCCATATTGCGTATTACTTATTGTCGGTATAATTTATAGCCAGTAATCTAAATTCATGCCGCTGAGTGAATGAAACATTAATATTAATAGTAATATTAGACGAATATGAATTGGTTTTTGCCGGATGGATGATGCAGTAGTCTGTTAAAGGCAGAGCGATAGACTTCATAGTGACTAGCGTTAAATACACGTTAAATGCGTTGTGACCCGAAGCGTACGTAAGACGCGTTTCCATCAAATACAACGTGACATCCTGTTACATGCTCTTTCAGGTCAGTGGTGATGCGCACCAGCAAGACACGGGTTATTTTTATTTTTATTCGATTTTTTGACATTTATTTTATCAGCTGGCCCAAATCTAATATATATATATATATATATATATGTGTGTGTGTGTGTGTGTGTGTGTGTGT
>JANDJT010000103.1:3342152-3353474 GCA_024331685.1 Stegophilus panzeri | reverse complement strand
GTCATGTGGGCCGGGAATCGAACCGCCAACCCTACGATTAGTGGACAACCCGCTCTACCACCTGAGCCACAGCCGCCGAATATCGAATAATTTTCTTGAATCTTGTTAAAAAAAAAAAAAACCATACCATTTACTTCACATATCGAGTTCAGTGTTTTAGTTTTGACAATATTTCTTTAAAAAAAAAAAGAAAAGAAAAGAAAGAAACGATAGACTTTTAATGACATAAGCGTACAACGATGCAACGTCACTTCCGGCTTACAGGGCGGGGTAAAGCGGAAGTGGCTTTAATATGAGGAAGCCGAATGCGGGCTAATGAGTGAGCGAAGAGAGGAAAGGAGGTTGTGCGCGAGCTAGGAAAGGAAAGAAAAGGAACACCCTACATCTTGCCTTTAGCCTCTGTTTCCTGCTGTTCTGTTTTATTATTTTATATAAATACAACCTTTGGACAGCTCGGTGGGATTTTCCTTCAGAAGGAAGAAGAAAAGAATCGAAATATTTTTACGGGAAAGAAAAATCAGTTCGTCGCCTCAAATTCAAACATCCGGGGAAGCTAGCTCGCTCGCGCCGTCGGCTAGCTCACGACCGAAACATTTAAGCTAAGCTAAGCTAAGCTAAGCTAGACTAAATATTTGTCTCGTAACTTTCTATCTTTTTCTTCCTGAAAACGCTCATTTGTGTTTGTTAGTCAAATAAGTCTTGGTGTAAAAGATATATTTAAAAAAAAAAAAAAACAACAACAAAAAAACCACAAAGTCGACTGTTTATAGATAGATTTCTCGCGCGCACAGATTTTAAAGGCTCTGATTTGTAGGTTAAAAACTCCTGAATCGCGCTTGGTCCAGCTTCAGCCTCGTTACGAATTCAACAGCGTGTTTAACGGCGTCTTGAGAGAAAGGGTGTAGTTATAAAATGGCCGGAGTGAACAGTGTAGAAGCGGTGAAGCGCAAGATTAAAGTTCTGCAGCAACAGGCGGATGAAGCCGAGGAGAGAGCCGAGGTCCTGCAGAGACAGGTCGAAGAAGAAAAGCGCTCCAGGGAGCAGGTAAAGGAGCACCAAAATCTCTCATTAAACTAGCAAATTTTTTTTTAAAAGGATCCTTCATCTTATAAACGAACGCTTATGTACTTCATGTCGGTTGTCTTTAATTCATAGTGTAGCTGTGTTATTTTCTGGGGTTTGTAAAGTGTGGCAGTTGAGACCGGAAACAACCGAGCGGTTCACAGTTTAGAGTCTTGCTCAAAGGAAGTTGCCAATATTTGGTAAGGGGGGGGTGTAAAGATAGTGCTGAACTCAGTCCTTCAGTCTGATTGGTGGTTGATTCATTATCTAGACCAGCAGCTCTGAAGGTAGGGCAGTAATACTAACCACAGGTTTATAATTAAAGCTCTTGCTCTAATACATTAATGTGATTGTGCAGAGGAGAAAGTGATAACCAGAACCTTCTTTAAACTAGGGAGAAGGTTTGAACCTCAAGTCCCGCCGGCTCCTTGTATTTTCTCGGCTATCTTCGGACTGTTAATTTCTGTCTAGCAGTGATAAATGTATAATCTTCGGCATAATGATGATGGTGGTTTTATGTATGCAGAGATTTATGGAAGGAGTGTCCAGTGTCAGTGCTTTCAGACATGGTGGAGGGGGTGGGGGGACTGAGGACTCAGGACTGAGGGGTTGGCACTTCTAATCTGTAGACATGTTTCCATTCACATACTTTTTATGTGACATTTGGGATATTGCATATGTATAATACAGAAAAGAATGCACAAAACGCTGGATGGAAACAGCAGATACGAATAAAATCTCTCAAACGTGCCGGAAAAACATGTGCGCTCAATTGAGGCGGATAATTAAAAAAATAAATTGGTACGATGTGCTCGTAATCTATGACGAAACACGTTTACTGAATAAATTCCTTAATGTGCTTAAAATAAGTTATGTTGGTTTGTCTGAACAAATCACGTGATAATTGGCTTAGAAAGGTGAGGGGGGGGGAGAAAAAGGAATGGCAAATAATGAGATGCTCCAGTTTCTGTTTGTCACCTGCGACTGTTTTGTTCTGTTGAACACATGGGATGGAAAACAGTGTTTTATTTTGCAAATGTTTTATGTGATACTCCAGATTTTCCCGAGAGTTAAATTGGCAACTAGGTTGGAAACTGTTAACATGACAAGCTGCAAGCTTTAACTTTTTAACGTAATAACTAACAAGAACTTAACAACTTAAAAATTATGACGTGTCGATTAATGAATAAATTAAGAATAGCAATACTTGGGAAATTGCGGTGGTGGAAGACTAATACTCGCGTGCTGTTATTGGAAAAGATTCAACTTCTGGGTGGGAAGAGTGACTCCGCTTTGCATCACAGCACCGCATCATTGATTATTTTCCCACGACAGCATGCTCTAAGTGTTTGTTTTATTCCTTACTTAATATCCACACAGGATGATAAAGGTTAACGTGTGCTACCTGTGCACATTGTGGACAATGATGCATCATCGTTTTTTCCAGTTCTAAGTATAAGTAAGCTATTACTAGGTTTGGATGTGATGGAAAATGGCATCTTGCGGCTGTTTCTCGGCTTTCCCGACTCGGCACAGGGGGTTAGTAGAAGTTGTTTTGAAACTGTTATTTTGTGAATGAGAGTATGTGTGTTGCGTTGTAGAGATTGCATAACGATAACATTGGAGAGTTAGGGTGAGAGGCGGATACTTTACTTATCCTCAAATTTTAGGAAAACTTCCATATTAGGTATCTGAATGTCGTAAGAGACGAGTTTCCAAAGAAACTGGTGAAAGTTAAAGGAGAAAAATAAGACAATGATGCCAGAGTGGTTAATGATGTGCAGTGTTATTCACCAGGATTACCCCAGGGGCTAAACAGACTAGTTGGACTGGTTCTTTCAGAAGTCGTGGTGTAGAGTCGTGTCACTCTAATAGCGACGTTGTCAGACTTCTGTGTCTGACCTTTGTTAGGAATGTCCAGTCTCTGTGGAGTCACGCTAAGCTGCCACAGGAAGTGAGCTTGCCAGTTGATTGCGGGCCCTTCTTTGGGCCGGAGCCAGACAGGAAGCGACTCTCACCGCAGTGTCGTCCGGTTTTGCAAATTCGAAATGCAAAATATGCCTTTTCTCCAGTGGAATGACTTCACCTGTGAAGCGTCATGCAGGAGCTTATGGTAGAAACTCCACCCCTTACAACTGAGTTGAATTTAAAAAAAACAAAAAAAAAAAAAAACAAAACAAAATTAAGAGGTCTAGAATTTTTTTTTTTTTTTGGTCCTGACAGTACATTTTCATATCTCCATGGCAACAGTGTTTGAATTAAGCAGACTTGGCTAGCTTACCTCCCTTGCAAGCTGTCTCAGCGTTGCCTTGACAGCGGTGTTTTGCTTTCCCATCGCTAGTTTGTCATATTTTGCACTTTGCTTATTGTGGGTGCATATTTTGACCTACTTATGGGGACCCCTGGGTATGTGCATGTGGGTCTCTCCGCTCCTCCCCTGCAACCCCCACCAAACAATTCTCATCCATCTGGTTTCCATCTTCCCTCTCTTTACACACTCTAGATTTTCTTAAGATTTGGATTGTTTTGATTGAAATAACAGCCAAGTGTGAAACTGGTATTCAGAGTGCACTAATTAGGACCAATGAGCTTATAACAAAAGCTGCTTGTGTGTGAGCGACAGACCAGTCAAGCTAGGGTGTCTGATGAACTGTGTCACGGATGAATTGTTAAATTCGTGTTCTCTCTCTCTCTCTCTCGCTCCCTCTCCCTCCCTCATTCTCCTTTGTCTCTGGCTCGTACGTAGGCCGAGGCGGACGTCGCTTCTCTGAACAGGCGCATCCAGCTGGTTGAAGAGGAGCTGGATCGAGCTCAGGAGAGACTCACCACAGCTTTGCAGAAACTGGAGGAGGCAGAGAAGGCTGCAGATGAGAGTGAGAGGTGTGTGTGTGCTAGACCTGGATGAGCCAAGCCTTAAACACTGAATTATTGAGACCAATGGTTATATTTTATATGATCCAAGCAGCAGTGTGTTGTGTTACATGATGTGTGACTTCAGTCTTATTCTAGTTCTGGTCTGCTCTACATTCTTAACACATCATTTGGTGCCAAATCTTATGCAAGACAGCTGGTTTAAACCTAGCTGTAGAGGTCACATTTCTTCCAGTCCTCTCAGTTAGACCAAATCTAGACCTAATTAAGTGTAGCCTGGCCTGAATATAATTCATGAAATGATTCATTGCAATCAAGATTCTACAGGTTTAACTTCAGTTAAGTTGAAAGTCTGTGCCCTGTAAATTGACAATAAATCTGATTTGCAATGGGGGTTGAAGAATTTTGATTGCAAATGTATATGACTCACATTACATATTACTCCACCAAAGATGTGAGAACAGGATCTGACTGAAGGTCTTAGTTGACCTAAACCAGGGTTTTTTATTTTTTATTTTTTTTATTATTTTATTTTATTTATTTATTTTTTTTGGGGGGGGGGGGGATTTCAGATACTGACTGTAATAGGAAAAACAGTTTAGTATTAGTACTCCGTGATGGTCTGGAATAGTACACTCAGAAATATTTAATTTGAGACACAACACTAGTTTGTTTAGTGCAGGACAATGAACATGGAAATTAACAGACTGCTCCTCACCTTTTATTCCACATAACTATTTATATTATAAATATCGCATGTAGGTGTTTTGGTTAATGATATTCTGCTAGCAGTCAAGTTAGCTAGCTGGATATCTCTGACCCCTAATCAGTTTGTGTATTGCTAGGCAAACATTAACTGAATGCCTGCTTGTACCACTTGTTATCGTGCTAAAGTGTTAAAGTACCCGATATTAACGTTAGGTGAAAATAGTAGTCACACCCTGGGGCTGGTCTCTGGGGCTGTAGTTTGATACTCGAGAAGAAATCACGTTTATTATTCATGTTTGAATTATCCTATATTACAGCGTGTGACGTGCGGAGTAGGTTTGGTTTCACGATTGGTCACGGCATATGATTGGACAGTTACCTCACCGCTGACTCTGTCAATATACTGATTAAAATCAAGCTCTTCCTAAACTTGCAGCCAGTCACCATAGAGCGGTGCAGGGATAATGTCATGTTGTAAAGCCAAAACCCGGAAACGAGTTAGCATTTTAGCGCTCGCACTGCGAACTTCGCTTTGGGTTTCAGAGCACAAGGGGAAATCGTGACACTAACAGTTTGCTAGATGGGACTACGGACGTTGTCTGGGACATTAAACGTCATCACGCCGCACAGGAAAAAAACTTTGCAGATAAACTGGTTCAGGTTTGCCGTGCACAATTCCCCCCAAAAATGTGTACGAAGATTCATCCACAGAGTAAATCCATATTATGGAAAATGTTTTAAATCGAGTTTGGAAAAGTTGTCGGAAGCTTGGTGATGTTAAGGTCGTGCGACCGTGCTGTAGTTAGTTTATACCATACGGATAGCTGTTTATTTCTGGTGATTGTATTTAGGCTTCAAACGTCATAAAAGTTATGTTCATTTGTGAAAATTAACTTGATGGACAAAACGTGTTAGTATTGTAAACTTGTTGATCACAGAGATTATTTTTTGCAATAATCCAAAAGTTTATGGGAAAATCCGATTGGGTTTTTGTCGAGGGAACCAGTGTGATGCTAACTTCCGGGTTTCGGTACAAAATGACGTCATCCCTGTACCACTCTATTGGGTGATTTGGCTGCCTCTCTCCTCCTGTAAACACTGTTATTGCCTTTTCTGCATACGCCTAAATTGTTTTCATTTGGTTAAATATTGTTATATTTGATATATATAATTTGCATATTTTCATTTGGTTGATGGCATTTTTACTTATCCTATATTTTGGGTACAATTTTATTTATATTTTGCTTCTACGAGATGATGCACTTTAAGGATCAGTCTAATCTGATGCAAAGATTTGTACATTAACGGGAATGTAGCACGACATGGAGGTGAAAGCAGCGGTCTGTTTATTTAAATGTGAAAATGCAATAAAAATGTTGTCCCTAAAATCAATGAATAATCAGTGATAAATAATCGTGATCTCGATGTTGATCAAAATAATCGGGATTATCATTTTGGCCGTAATCATGCAGCCCTAATGTCCAGCATTTTTTTTTTTTTTACTCTGTACACATGAGTAGAATTATCTGGATTCGTTCTTCCTTATTTAGACACATTATGGCCTGTAAAAATATAAAATATATACTCTTCCGGTCAAAAATTTCGACACTCATTCTTTATTTTTATTTATTTTTCGGCATTTTAGAATAATAGTCAAAACTCTGGAGTGTAACACATGGAACTATGGGAATTATGTTTTGATGATAAATCCAAAATGTTTAAAATAATTTAGTATTTTAGCATCTTCAAAGTAGATACTGTTTTTGCCTAGAATTTCCAGAAATGTATTCTTGGCATTTTCTCGACCGATTTCTTGAGGAATCTCCCTGAGATGCTTTTTAAACAGTATTAAAGGAGTTCCCACCTACGCTGGACTCTTATTGGCTGCTTTTCGGTATATTTTGCTCCAAGTCATCAGTTTAAAAAAAAAAATAATAATAATAATTTGTAAATAAAATTAGTTTTATAATGAAAGAAATTAATATGTTGGCACAATTATATTTCAAACATTTAATCATAGACCTTCAGATCAACAGGTTTATATACATATTAATGTTGTGCTAATGTTGACTTATGGGACACACTGTGTATATAATGTGCAAAGAGACTTCATAATATATTTTTGTTGTTTTTATAAGTGTCGGATTAATACTGTGAAACCGTGATGGTTTTTATAACCTCAAAGTTTAAAACCTCAACGAGGATGGTTTAAAGCGTGAAGGTATAAAGGCACACTCATATGCATGTAAACGTTTACGTGAAAACTAGCCTATTTACAGTGACTCAGCTAAGTACCTCGGTTTGGTGTAGGTTCTTGGACAAGCTGGATAAAATCGGAAACGGCTGGTCATTGGCGTAACTGGCAAACACTTTAAACGTTTATTCTGTGTGCGTGTGTGTGTACACATATGCATCTCAGGGGCATGAAGGTGATTGAGAACAGGGCCCTGAAGGATGAGGAGAAGATGGAGCTGCAGGAGGTCCAGCTGAAGGAGGCCAAGCACATTGCGGAGGAAGCCGACCGCAAATACGAGGAGGTGACGTTTTTCCCCCAGACAGTTTCTGGCCTGAGTTGCTCCTCTTTACTTTCTCTAAGTGTGTGTGTGTATTTGCGTTTGCAGGTGGCTCGTAAGCTTGTCATCATCGAGGGTGATTTGGAGCGCACAGAGGAGCGAGCAGAAGTTGCTGAGGCGTGAGTCAGGCTTTCAGTCATCTCACACACACACACACACACACACACACACACACCAGGAGTTCCTAGTGGCCAATAGCCCAAATCACACACACCCATCCTCCCACCCATTTATGTACAGAAGATCTATTTTTTACATTTTCTCCCCTGCACACATGGGTGACTTTGCTTAAGCTGGCAGGTCACATTTTAGAGTTCCTTTTTTAGGCACTCGAGCCTGCAAATTAACATCTGCATCACCCACCATCACTTAACTGCTTTAAAAGGAATCCTGTCCTGTCATGCAGTGCCTTTTAGGCCTACAATCTTTTTTTTTAAAAACTGTAATTGCATGTTTTCAGCGCACATCAAGAGCAACCCCACCTTTATGTCTGTCTCTTAAAGTAAATAAATCTTTGAAGCTTAAATAAGTGCACAATTTAAATGGTAAAGATTTTAAATCCAGCACGTGGAGTGCTTACATTATTCAGAACACCATAAAAGTGGGAATGCCGTACATATCGTGACTCAACATTACCTGTGCTTCCTCCTTTTCCTGTCTGTGTGACTGGTGCGTGCATGTTCTGAAAACTCCCACACACCCATCCCTACCTGCATGTGCTTTTGGGTCTGCCCTGTCATGCCTTGCCCCTCCTACTTCCTCTTCCTCCCCCACCCACTGCTTAAAAAAAAAAAAAACAGCAATAGACGCCGATTGGAGGAGCTGCTGAGGAATTACGACCAAACGCTGAAGAGTCTGCAGGCAGCTCAAGACAAGGTACTGGCCCAGTTCTGTTTCCCAGTGGGTTCCTCTTACAGGCCCGCGGGAACGAGAGAAAGTGGGCCTCGGCTTTATGCCAAACTGCCCAGAACTGGTATTTTTGTCGAACTGATGGCTCGGTGACCGTGCATCATATACCTTTTTTTTTTTCCCCCATCTATAGATGGTTAGAGAGGTTCAGACAGGCGTTTGAAAATCCCCACCCCTCGTATGACCCGGCTACTCTCGTCTTCCTGTTCACCCGTCTGCTCTCCTTTCCTTCATCCTTTCTCGACCAAGTGAATGATCTGTGTGTTTAACGCTTGAGATTAACTGCACGAATGTGGTTCAGCCTTTTGATTCCCCCCCCCACTCACTCCATATGATCATTTCCACTTTCCCAGTTTTTGGTTGCCGCGTTACAGTCGACTATTTTTAGTTCACCTAGAATCCAACCCGGCTCCTTTCTGTTCAGGGATGAATCAATTACACCCAGATCATGCACTAGCACTCCATAGTGTTGTTTTTTTTTTTCTCTCTTGTGTGTTTTTCCTGTTGTAAATTTGTCTTTCTTTTTTGTGCCCCCTCCCTTCTACTTCTTTCTTCCCTTTTCCTCCTCATTTTTTGTCACGTTTCTTCCCATGATCCCTTTTCCCATTACCTTCTCAATTCTTGATTCTTCCCCTCCATATCCTGACTCTTGATCTTTCCAATGTCTTTCTGACCTCCCCCCCCCCCCCCCCCCACTACTTCCCTTTCTCTCTGTCAAACACCAAAATGTGAAATAAAAAAAAACAAAACTGCAGCAAAAGTGCGGAATTGGAGGAGGAGCTGAGAAATGTCACCAATACCTTAAAGTCCTTGGAGGCCCAAACTGAGAAGGTAGGAAAGGAGAGATGGAGAATTTCTGCATGCTTGTGGGATTACCAATTGGGGAAACCGATTCCAGATTACGATACAAGGGCCTCATTTTGCTTATCGGCAGCGTACAAGCCCGGCCTTATCAAAAGACCACAGCTGCTTAGTCCTACTAGCTCCAGGCCTCCTGAACTGTTCTCATGCATGCTTTGACAATCATGGGTAGATTGGTAGCAAAGCCACAAATTCTGTTTTGTTTCTTATGATATTAACCCCAACTTTTTTTTTTTTTTTTTTCTTTTTTTTTCTTTTTTTGTCCATTATATCAAGCTATGAGCATGTACACTACCGGTCAAAAGTTTGTGGGCACTCGGCTAAAATGTTCGTATGATTTAAATGTTTGAAATTGGTGTTGTAGACAAAAATACAATCGCGCCCAACATATTAATTTCTTTCATCAGAAAACTAACATTTTATTTACCAAAAAAATATATTTTTTTAAATTTTGAAATATTCCGAAAAGCAGCCGATAAGAGTCCAGTGTAGGTGTGAACTCCTTTAATACTGTTTAAAAAGCATCTCAGGGAGTTTCCTCAAGAAATCCAATGAGAAAATGCCAAGAATACATTTCTGTAAATTCTAGGCAAAAAGGCTTTGAAGATGCTAAAATACTAAATTATTTAGATTTTTTTTTTTTTTTTTTTAGCACAACATAATTCCCATAGTTCCATTTGTTACTCAAGTTTTGATGACATTATTATTATTATTATTATTATTATTATTATTGTTGTTCTGTGGAAAAAGTGTCTAAATTTTGACCAGTGGTGTATGTGCCAATCCTGTCCTAATCTTCAGTATTCAGTGTTTTGCCAATGAGACCAGACAAATATTTCACAATTTCAGTGCACGATCTGTTGCTGGCCATATTTAGGAAATGCAAGTCGTCATAGAAACCACCACTGAGAATAGCATAAGTGCTATGTTAGTAAGTTAATTTCTATAGCTTGCCTACTTTGGAATCATTTTTTAAGCACACTCTTGAGCCTGTTTGTGTCTGACTCATATTTCATGGAGTGTTTATACATGGTTGAGCTGGAACTGGCTATGTGTTTTAATTTGTAGAGCTGTAACCATATCAGTGATTTAAAAAAAAAAAAAAAAAATTTTTTTTTAATCGTATTTTATTCTTCAGAATTCTGTAGTGTTCGAGTACATCAGCCAAGATAGAGGAGCTCCAGGAGCAGGGTGGATGGAAATGCCGTTTAAAACGGTCACTTAGATCTGCACGAATGTTGTCTAGCTTGTAATTTAACCCTCGAAGCGTGTTTACACAAACACCGTGTATTCAGAGGCTTTTCTTTTTTCTTTTTTTTTTAAACCAGCTACAGTCAAGACAAGGGCATTTTGCCATAGAGAACATCTGTACTCTAGATAACTGCAGATCTGCAAGAGTTTGAATTCTCTGGCTGATAATTTTACATTTCAGCAGTCTTCAACCTCAAGGGAGCTCATTTATTAATAGCTTAGCTTCTGCTTTCCTCTGTCACTGGAGGAAGTTAGAGAAGACAGAACAAGTACTGTCATAGTTGACTAGAGAACAGCGTTGAACGAAGATGTGTTTGAATATACCCCAGACAAATTTCAAGCCAGGTTGTGAACGCGGCCCGTAGCTTTGGACCACATGCTCTGCGTCTGGACTCAATCAGCTGAATCAGTGAACTTGTGAATAGAAGACAAAGGTTTGCTGCTGTGTAACACACCAGGCCTCGACGTGTCTGATAAAGCATCTGGTTTTGAACAATGTGGTTCTCTGATTGGCTGCTCCACTGTTTGTTCTTTTCAGTATTCCCAGAAAGAGGACAAGTACGAGGAAGAGATCAAGATTCTCACGGATAAGCTGAAGGAGGTGGGGCTCGAACACAGTTCTTCGCTAGAACGCCTTCACTATTTATTTATTTTATTTTATTTTATTTTTTATTTATGTTTGTTTGTTTATTTATTTTTTAAATTATTATTTGTGGTATCTTGTGAATACTCCTCACATTGTAAAATTAGTTTTTCTGAAAACTACAGCTTTTCCTGACTTTTAAACATCTTTTACACATTTATCTTTTACATGTATCCGAACCACTAAGGTTGTAAAAATCAGTTTACCATCAAAAGTGAAAAAGGGGAAATTTTCTTTGGGTGCATCAGCCATTTTGAAAGCTGGTATATTATTAGAAAACAGAATCAATTTGGATTATGTCCGTTTCGGTATGACCTGGTAACTGTTTTGGAACAAGGATTTTACCTATCATAAGCAGAAGCCATCACGTCCCTGCCCCCTTGGGGTATTTTCTTTTTTGTATCAGAAATTAGCCAACATGTGACCAGTGTCCGTGTCAAACAC
>JANDJT010000103.1:3320679-3336585 GCA_024331685.1 Stegophilus panzeri | reverse complement strand
TTTTTCTTGCCCCCCCCCCCCCCCCCCCCCCTTTTTTTTTTTCTTTAAATGAGACTGCATATGATGATGCACCAATATCTGCAAGTTGAAATATTCCCGATTTTGATACATTCATTCTGTAATTATGTACGATTAGGTAATGAGATGGCTCTCTTTTTCAGATTTCTGTGTTCTGGTTGGTTTATTAGTCCCACAGTGCAATATTAACACAATCTAGTGTGAAGAATTGGAAAGGTTGCAGTGCAAAATATGACTCTTCCCACATGACTCTTTGTAATTGCTGAGCCCTTTTTTTCTGCCCCGTTCGTTTTAACACTTGAGCACTATTCATTATAACAAATATTTGTATTTACTGTGCCAATGTCATGCAGGACCTGTAGTATATTTTACATGGTACTCTTAGCCATGCATTTTGCTTAGAAAAGAGTTAAGACCCATTACTAATTATGCTGAATCATTTCAGTCGAACTAGTTTCCTCTTTCTCTTGTTCTGCAAAAACAAACACGACCAACTCGAAACGGTTTTCATTCAACCTTTCCATTTCTTTAAGGCTTAGGTGTAGAGCAACAAACACTAGGCATCAGATTTGAGTTTGGTCTGAGGTGAGGGGGGGAAAGGGTAGTCAAACCAGCCTTCGTCTTTTCCTCTTACGATCACGACAGAGTTAGAGGCGGAGAGACGGGGACGTCACATTTCCACTGCCAAAATCAAGGTGAAGGGGTCGGATCAAGGTGAGGGAGCAGGAGGGTGAATAGTTAAAGGTATTATCTGAGCATCTCTTCAGCGTACTGTCTGTTCCGTGTACACTCGCAGAGTGAATTAAGTACTTCAAAGCACCAAGAACCTTTTTAACTGGAATTGCAAAAGCTCAAGATGTAAACATTTTGCTATCAGTGTTTCATTGTAATAATTACACAAAATCAAAAATCCTTTTTTTTTTTTTTTTTTTTTTAAATAAAGTACTATAACACTTAATGAACTTTCTGGGATTGTTTTCAGCCATGTTGTAAAAGGGAAAAGTCATGTTTTGGAGTTTATTTATTTATTTTTTAAAGCTTTAAAAAAATATTTAAGCCTTTTTGGAAAGATAGTCTGAGGAGGTCTCGGATACCAAGAATTAAAGGGTGGTATGATGTGTATGGTCTGTTTAGTTCATCCTAAACATGAACAGCCATAGCCTCCATATTAACTGACTTGAAGTCAAAATTTTGGGCCTAAATGATGACGTTTATGGAAAAGATTCATTTAAAAATAAAACTGTATATTGGCTTTCCAAATATTGCAAATATACACTTATATGTTCACCTGATCATCACAGCCACATGTGATTCTTCACCAAACTATTACCACAAAGTTGGAAGTACACAATCATATAGAATGTCTTTGCATCCTGTAAAACTGAAGTTTCCCTTCACTGGAACTAAAAGGCCCAAACTTGTTCCAGCATAACAATGCCCCTGTACACAAAGCGAGCTCCACGACATGGTCTGCCAAGGTTTGTGTAGAATAACTCGAGTGTCCTGCACAGAGCCCTGACCTCAACCCTACCGAACACCTTTGGGATGAACTGGAATGCCGACTGCACCCCAGTCCTCCTCACCCCAATGTCAGTATCTGACTTGACTAATGCTCTTATTTCTGAATGGACACATCCCCACAGCCACGCTCCAAAATCTAGTGGAAATCCTCCCTAGAAGAGTGGAGACTTTTATAGCAGGACAGGGGGACCAAATCTGGAATGGAATGTTCAACAAGCTCATGTGGGTGTGATGGTCAGGTGTCTGCATACTTTGGCCATATAATTGATAATGTTAAGAAAGAGTTAAGAACTTGCACAGGCTATGTCCTTACATGTCCTTAAACCAGAAATCTTGTCTTTGTGCTCTTTCAACATATTGGTACGTCTCTACAATGCATTTCCGGGTTCAGTGTTAATCACTGAATCTATAAGCCAGCACCTGAAGTTTCTGATTTTCATCTGATGCAGCAGAGAGGTGTGTGAGATGCGAACCCATTTGCAGAATTACGGTACTGCGGGCCGTTTCAGTGTTTTTATTTTCCAAGCTAGCACAGGCTGAATGAAACAAGGCAGCCGATGTTTGGCCAATAGGGCTTGAATTCAATGTCTGTGATGTAGAGTCTGGCATAAAATGATCATCCCTAATAATATGCTGCATAATGTAGGAACATTTGTTTGAACTTGATGGTTAGTTACATCCTGACTTATCCTTTTGAAAATCTGTTTGAAGGTTATTCATGTATCTGGTTTACGTGACATGAACACGGGCCCTGGAGGGGTTTCCTAGACCTACAGACTAGTGAAAAATTAAAGGAAAAATAATTAACACAGTGCTTTTAATAAGGTGTTGGGCTGCCAGAAGTGTCTTTGCTTTGATTCTACAAATCTCTGGAACTGTATCAGAGCAATGAACACTTGTTAGTCAAAAAAAAAAAAAAAAATTCCCTCAGTTGGTGTTTTGAGGATGGTGGTCTAGAGCAGTGGTTTTCAAAGTTGGGGGTGCCCAGGGGCCCTCAACAATTTGGTGTGAAAAATAAATTAATACATGATTGATTTTTTTTATATATATACACATACATTACTATAACATGGTGCGATAACAAGCCCATCCCTCCCACTAGTATGTTTTCTCTTTCTAACTCTGACAACCACACACACAATCAATTCCTAATGTAATGTAAAGATGTAATTATTAATACAAAAGGGGATATATTCAGAAGTCTGTATTTTTAACGTGTTTTAAAGACATCTTGCAAAATGGGGGCCTCGGTCAAATGTTAATGCCATTTGGGGGGCCTTGCCCTGGAAAAGTTTGGGAACCCCTGGTCTAGAGAGCTGTCTAACACATCACTCAAATCTCCCAAGTGATGTTCAGCAAGGTTGAGAGCTGGTGAAATATGTCATAGCATATAATTTAAATGATCTTTATTAACAGCAAACCGTCAAGTGAGCACTTGTGCCCTGCGGGTAGGGGCGGAGTCATCCTGAGAGATTTGAATTACAGAAGACAGAACTGTCAGAGCCGCTGTTAGAAAATGAATCAAGATTTTAACAAGAGTTGTAGTGTAATCCATTTTAATTTATTAGTTTAGCAATGTTCTCTAAAATACTTCCACGTGAGGTAGAATCGATTTCAATCTGTTCAGGTTTAATGGACTTACTCAGGCACTCCTGGTCTTTTTGCTGATGAGCTTTACCTTAATGTATGAGAAACATGATGTCTTGATGAAAGTCTATCAAAATACTCATTGGGATTCAAGTGGTGATAATTGTGAGAGTCCCTCAAAATGTTCGACTTGGACAATTTCTAATCGCATGCCTCAGGAAAAGATGATGCAGTAAGTCACAATTGCAACAAGAAGGTAAACAGCAACATGACATTAACCAAATCTTAATATAAATGCCTGTCACTCTTGAGGTGATCCAAAAACAGCCCCCTTCGTTTAAGTAAACACGGTCTGCGATAATAAGTCTACATAATACTTTTGTTCCACAGGTAAGTCTCCTGTTCATTGTCCATTTGATTGTATACTGTCTCGTGTGTATTGGTGCTCCTGTATCCTCTCCCTAGCTAATGACAACAGTCCCTCGAGCTGTCCATCGAGAAAAGTGACGTCTCCTTCGTTCCTTATGGTCCAGTCGAAGTCCACTCCCTGATCCAGACCACATTCAGACTCTGCATCGTCTATTCCTGAGGAGCGAGAGGTGGACGATCTGTCAGTTTACAAACAAGGTGAGCTATTCTGACATGGTGTCCCTAATAAACTGCCAACTTGGTGTATATTGCCTTTCCAAATCTAAAGAGACCTCACAAAAATAACAAGCAAGTCAAGACAATTATAAAACAGGAATTAGACATAATAGTTTGCCTAAGCTGCCATGACTAAAATCCTTTTCATGTAATTTTTGAACATGTTTTAATCATTCACAGTCCTTGTAGAACCTCCTTTATTAGTTTGAAGTCTGATTTAGCCACTTGAAAACTAACTTTCTTCTTTGTGAACCATTGCGCTTTTTACTTGTTTTTGGTCATTTTGTTGTTCTGTAAGTTTCATGTGAAATAGATTATCCTGATATATCCCTGTACTTTAAAAAATATACATATATAAATATGGTTGAGTTTTGTTCTCTCTGTGACTGCAATGTGTCCAGTCTCCAAACCATGATGCACCCACCACCATGCTTTAGAGCTGATTACTGGTATTATCCACCCTCCACCATGCTTCAGAGCTGGGTATTGGTGTGTAGTGCTGCTTTTTTTTTTTTTTTTCTTCTTTCCCTCCCCCCTTCCAAACATAGCCTTGTGCATTTCTTCCAAAGATGTTTTTGCAGAGACCTCTCATCTGAAGCGCTGTAGAACATCAGGTGGCCTTTTACAAACTGTTTATGACTTCGTTGAGGATTAGGACTCATTTGTATGAGTAATTGTTGCAGAAATCTTGGTCATTCCAAAGAGTTAAAAAAAATTTTTCCCGTTCGAACTGAATACGAGATACCTGCACAGTTTGTATGAACGGCAGTGGCTCCTACCTGCAGTGAATCTCCATCCCCTCTGAGCCCTGGTTTGGTCAGAGGCCTCTACTCGGACACTCGCACACCGCTGTGGATATTCACTATAGAACCACTGCAAATCAGACATGCGCCTGCAGTCACTCACAATCTAGAGAGAGAAAGGCAAGCCAGGCCAGGTGAGCAGTAAGCAGTTGATCCAATCATGCAACAGGACTACAGCTTCTTACAGTGTATCAGGTTAAGGTCAAACTGTAATCCCGGTTTACGGAGCATGAAGGACACGAAGAAGAAATTACAAGAAAGTGCTGCTTAATTAAACAAACTAGGCCCATATTATCCAGGGTGATCTGATCCGTGTGGTTTTTTTTTTTTTTTTGTATGTTTTTTTGTAATTCTAAATTAAGAAGCCGTGTGATTACCCGTACTCAATGATTGCCTAGTATGATGTTTTTATCTATCTATGTCTAGCTAATCCTTGTCCAAAACTAGGGCTCTCATTTTCCCCACTATGATACTGCATTTGTATGAAAAGGTTTCTGTCCTGAGTCTGCACATGAGGTCAAATTATTCCAGCTTATTTGTACTAGTACGAACTAAAATAAATTGCCTATCACACCTTTAAACATAGCCTGAACTGAAAAATCTGACCAGCAGGGGCTGACCATGGACCAAGTACCAACTACCAAAACACAGGTTGAGCTGATTAGACCATCTTAGACTAGACCATCTTCGTCAGGTGGTGTAATTTTCCCACTTCCTTATTAATTACTCGAATTACATTTGAGATTTTCTAAATGCTTTACTGTTGTCGTTTTCTTAAAAACACTATCGGTGATGTAGAAAGTGATTCTTTTCAGTCAGCAGTAGAAGGTGGTCTACCAGTTTCAGCAGCTACTGTGTTGACAGTTGGTACTTCATCAGATGAAGTGGATTTTTCAGCAAGGTGGTGGTGATTTTTTTTTTTTTGTTTGTTTTTGTTTGTTTTATCGTAGTATCGTCCTGGTGATCAGGGTTAAAGCGTCGCTAACCCTAGTACTCACCCACACGGGCTGAGTGGCTCGGCACACCACCATGCGGCAGAAGAAGCCTGGGTCCAGGTGCCTCTTGCTCTCCCCCCAGCAGATCATCTCCGCCCGGTGCTGCTCCTTATACTGCCCTGCTCCCAAGAGCTGCTCGTAGTCCAGCCCGTGCTCCTAATGATGTGTGGATTTTGAATCAGTTTGTATTTAAAGTGATTTGATATTTGTGTTGTAAGAGCTGATTTTATACCTGTGCATATCGCTCTTTAAGTGGAGCAGAAAGCCGGAGGATGCAGCACAGCTCTGGACTCAACCTGCACACGTATATACATCACTAACAACCGTAGATAGATAAAACTTTTATTGATCCTGAAGGAAATTGCAGCATTCCGGACCGGAAACAGTTTTCCATACGGGTTTTCTCAGCCACGTAATGCACTCGTGCTACGGCCAGAGATTAAACCATTATTTCTCACCATGTCCTACATATTTGTCCAGGTTATTTGTACTGGTAGGAACGAAAATAAGTTGCCTATTGCACCTTTAAACATAGTCGGAGCTGAAAAATCTGACACCAACTACCCAAACACAGGTTACACCATTAGCATTGATTTAAAAAAAAAAAAAAAAATCACCTTTTTTGTATTAAATCTGTCACGTAGTCCTTCCCAGACTTCCGTTTTCCGCTGAATAACAAAATAAGTTTAGGCTCTGAAGCTGTCATTGTATATAAAACTTCTGCGCTTTCAATCCATTCAGAAACCTTCCATCTGTTTCTGTACGCACACTTCCGCGCTCTCTATATAACCACGCCCCCTTTCCCTATTCCGTAATGTGATTGGTTAAAAGGCTTCTTGACGCGGAATGGTTTAACCTTCCGTTCTGTTTACCGTAACATAAACCATACATGAGCTCGAAATAATCTACATTTGTCATCACGTGTTTTTGTAAAACAGCGCTAGAACTGATCAAATGACGGTCTTAGTTACTCAAACTGTGCAGCACGATTTCTATATATAGCATATATGTTCAAGTAAAATATGTATTTTTAATAGACAAGTCTGTAATGGTTTTTAGGCGAGTGTATTTGAAGCTTTACGGTAATCGGATGAGCTTCACGCCATTTGCGTCAGCAGCAGAGTGGGGCAAGGAAGCCTATATACAATCGCCAGAAACAAAACGTTAACCGTATGCTGTAAACGAACTACACCACGGTCGCTCGACTTTAACGTCACCATCACCAAGCTGACGATAACTTTTCCAAACTTGATTTAAAAACATTTCCCATAATACGGATTTACTCTGTGGATGAATCTTCATCCACATATGTTTGGGAATTGTGCATAGCTTATGTGAACCAGTTTATTTGCAAAGTTTTTTTTTCCTGTTCGGCGTGATGACGTTTAATCTCCCCGACAACGTCTGTAGTCCCATTTAGCAACTTGTTAGCAGCCGTGTTTTTCAATACATGTAAAAGCTTTAATAATCATGAGTGGGGTATTACTGGTGTACTTTATGTCGTAGAATAAAACGGGAAAATATTTTGAGCTTGTGTTCACCACAGACCTTATTTTAGGCTTTTAACCAAAATCTCATTCTTAAAAAAACTCATTGATTTCGGATCGATGGAACCGGAAGAAAAAATAAAAGGAAGAATTTATAAATTCTCCTCCTGTTATCTCGTATTGGAATGGACTCTTTGATAATTTAGATTGAAAAAAATATATGGTCTATGCAACAAAGCTTTTTCCTCACAATGTAAAATAAATGTCTTCTAAATTAATTCATAATATTTATTTAAAATAAAAATTCAGATCGGATTTTTACACTAATTTCTCTTTTTTTGTCAGAATGACACTGAAACTCCACTTGTTTTGGTCGTGCAGTTATACTTTGCAGCTTTGGAAAGATGTTAGTTTGTAAGTAATATCTTGCAGAGTTTTTCCAATGAATCCCAAAACTGTTATTTTTGGATTTGTTGAAGCAGATCTAAATGCCTGCTTTATAATAAACCTAATTATTTTCCTATGCAGATTATATATTCATAAATGTAAGTTTTCGAATTGTAATCTTAGGGTTAGGATAAAACATTTTTTTTGGTTACAATTTCATCTAACAAATTCTCTTAACAAAAAAGCACTCAGGACATGTACAATTTGCACGGCCTACAAACGTTTTAGTGTAATTAATGAGTAATTTTCTTTAATTTGGGCAATGCCCGCTCTCTCTCTCTTATTTTTTTTTTGTCTTTTTTTTTTATTTTTTTTTTTAAAGTTACTATTTAGTTCTACTTCTGTTTTGAGCTATGGTGTTGTTTAAGTGTTTTCTTTAACTATTACTTATATTGCTGTTATTCTTAATACTTATGTTCTATTTTAGTTCTACCATACTGTAAACTTAATGTTCAAATAATGCATTTAAGCAAAAAACAAACAAACAAACAAACAAACAAACAAACAAAAAAAAACCCCCGATGGAACCGGAAGTGCTAAAATACAAACTCGTTTCCGGGTTTTGCATACAAAATTTCGTCATCCCTGCGCCACTCCATTCAACGAGTTACTTTTTCTTCTTTTTCTTTTTTTCTTTTTTAAATGCATTTATACAGGATTTGCATACAACTTACTTGATTTGTCATATATATACATACACACACACATATATAATGTATATATATTTATATATATATATGTATATGTGTGTAAAAAGTAACCCAGCTACAACATGAACAGCTCAACAAAATTAAAATAAAAACATAAAAAATAAAGAAATAAATGTATTTGTGTTTGTTTGATAACTTTTTTTTTAGAATGATGATTATTGGTTTATTATTATTATTATTATTATTATTATTATTATTATTATTATAGCGTTGATATAAAACAAGGATGAAAGGAATACATTTAATAATAAATGAATTCACGAAATTATTGATTAGTGAAGTTATTACGTAACCGAGTTCCAATATAAACAGCTAAACGATGTCTTTAGTCTTTTTATTTGTTTGTATTTATTTATTTAAATCATTTTACTTAGGCAACATTAAAAATAATAATAACTTATTTACTTATACCTACAATTAAAAAAAAATAATATATATATATATATATATTATAGTCAAAATTTAATTTTAATTTCATTTATTTGATTTTATTTTTTGTTGGGGTGTGTTTTCTCTGGTTCCGTCTTCGAGCCAGCGGCTTTTATTTTGGTAACATCAGCGGATATCATACGATGTCAACAAGCTTTGCGTTATATGTTTTTATTTAGACGTTACAGAGCTGGATCTGCGGTTCAAGCAGCCCGCAGGTGAATAAATGTAGATGTGAGGAGGCGATTAGCGGCTTACAGTCATGAACGGAAGCTGCAATGCGGTGCTGGATAAAGAGGAACATGTTTTAAAGCTAGGAGAGAGCTTCGAGAAGAAAGCCAAGTCCTCCTTCCACACCATCAGATGTGAGTGAAGCGCTTGCTTCTCAGCTTCTCTAATAGTACTGTCCGAGACTCAGGAGCCGATACCGTGTATTATCGCGAGATTTCGCATAACGAGATTCACTGTATCATCATATCGCCAGCTAACAAGACAGCTAATGCTTATTTAGTTCTCTTTACAACATCGTGCGCGCTCTCATTCATGAATTACTCAAGGGCATGTTGATTTAAATAATTACTACCGTCAAAATGTCTATTTTTCATTATTAATTTAATGTCTAGAACTCCAGGAACGAGACTGTTGATAAGGAGATAAAGCCTTATCTCTGAAACGGTGTCTAGCACAGAGCTGCTCAGTTCTCCAATCTGATTGGTCAGAAAGTGTTGATTAGTTTTCCATAACAGCAGCTCTGACAATAGTGATACAGCTGACAGGTTTACATTCCCCTCCGAAACTATTGGAACGACAAGGCCAATTCGTTCTGTTTTTGTTGCTCTGGATTGAAGACGTTTGGTTTTGAGATTAAAAGATGGATACAAGAAGAGAGTTTCAGAATTTTAGCTTTTATTTCCTGGTGATTATACGTCGACATGTTAAACGACGTACAACAGCACATTTTGGATCAGACTCGCTTCGTAGGCGGGCACAAATATCGAAACGTGGGACTGCTCTATAGCTCTAAACATGTTCTCTTGGTTTTAGCCTTCGGTTACACCTGTGAAGACAGCATTCGTTGTTAAAAAAGGACAAACCCCCATGAAGATCCGAGAGCTGCGTATGGGAGAAAAGCGAGCCGTTTTGAAGCTGAGAAAAGATGGAAAATCTATCGGAGCCATGGTGCAGACATCGGGTATAGCCAATATGACAATTTGGATTGTCCCGAAAAAGAAAGAAATCACTGGTGTACTGAGCAACAGACGCCGAATGGGTTGGCCAAGGAAAACAACAGCAGTTGATGACAAACGTTGTGAGAGCTGTTAAGAAAACCTCACAAACAACAGTTGGTGACATCACCAACAACCTCCACAGGGCAGGGGTGAAGGTATCACAATCCATCGTTTGAAGAAGACTTCAAGAGCAGAAATATAGAGGTCATACCACAAGATTCAAACCACTCACCAGTAGTAAGAATTGGAAAGCCAGATTGGAAATTGCAAAGAAATACAGAGATGAGCCACAAAAGTTCTGGAACCAAGATTAACCTCTACCAAAGTGATGAAAAGGCCAAAGTGTGGAGAAAGAAAGGATCTGCTCGTGATCCGAAACATAGAAGTTCATCTGTGAAACATGGTGGAGGTAGTGTCATGGCTTGGGCTCGCATTGCTGCTTCTGGAACAGGCTCACTAATCTTTATTGATGATATAACTCATGATGGTAGCAGCAGAATGAATTCAGAAGTTTACGGGAACACTTTGTCTGCCAATTTACAGAGAAATGCATCCAATTAATCAGGAGGAACTTAATCATGCAGCAAGACACTGATCCAATTATTGTCCAAGTATATCACATTTACATTTATTCATTTAGCAGACTCTAAAAGACGCTTTATCCAAAGCGACTTACAAATGAGAAAATTAATGCACTTGTTCACTAAAATAACAACAAAACGATTTAAGTTTTACTTTAATGTAGGTGATGCTTGTTTATTTGTGGAGGGAGTCTCCAGTGTGCTTCTGTCCTTTCTTTCTTTCTTTCCTTCCTTCTTTCTTTCTTTGTCTTTCTTTCTTTCTTGTGGAAGGAGTCTCCAGTGTTTTGTCCTAGTTAGAGGTAAAGCCTGAGAATCTGAGTGTTGTGACACGAGGAATTTGACACGTTTGTTAACTTCACGAAAGAGAAAAATGGAGGCTGATGAGGGATCTTGCATCTTTATTCTTGTTTTTACGCTCCCGTCCTTACCGTGGCAGATGATTTTAAGCCGGCCTCCATCGACACGTCGTGCGAAGGAGAGCTGCAGGTGGGAAAAGGAGATGAGGTCACCATTACGCTCCCACACATACCCGTGAGAACATGTTTTCTTCTTTACGTTCACAATACCCGATCTTACGTCCTCAGATTTTTATTGCGATCGATTGTTGTCGTTGTCGATCTCTAGGGTTCGACGCCTCCCATGACAGTCTTCAAAGGCAACAAACGGCCGTATCAGAAAGACTGTGTCCTGATCATCAACCACGACACCGGCGAGTTTGTGTTGGAGAAGCTGAGCAGCAGCATTCAGGTCAAGAAGACCAGGTGAGAGTGTCGGTTTAAATAGAAATCATTTTGAAATGGGATGAAGAGTTGAATGTTTGGTTGACCTTTGACCCCTGTGTTATTGTGTCAGAGCCGAGGGCAGCAGTAAGATCCAGGCTCGGATTGAGCAGCAGTCGGTGAGAGCCAGTCAGCCTACGTCTCAGTTCCGAACTCCCACTAAACCCATCGTCGGGGTGAAGACGTCCCCGAGTAAAGACAACCCGTCTCCTGAACCCCAGCTGGACGACATCAAGAGAGGTCTGACTGTCTCACATGATGAACTCACATCCACCAAAATCATCTCTCTCTGTCTCTCTCTCTCTGTATCACTCTTTCTCTCTCATTTTCTTTGCTTCTCTTTCTTTCCATCTCTCTCTCTCTCTCTGTGGATGCCTTCTTTTTTTTCCTCTTCCTTTCCTTGTCTTTCTTTCTGCCTTTCGTTTTCTCTGCCTCCCTGTCCTTGTCTCTTTCATTCTTTATGTCCCATTACACACACACTCTCTCTCTCTCTCTCTCTCTCTCTCTCTCTCAGAGCTGCGGGCGGAGGTGGAGATCATTGAACAGATGAGCAGCAGTGGCAGCAGCAGCTCCTCAGACTCGGGCAGTTGTTCAGGCAGCGGAGACGACGACAGCTCCAGCAGTGACGGAGAGCAGGAGAGCGCAAACCTCCAGCTGTCCCCTAGCCGAGAGCCACCGAGCAACGGCACTGAGAAATCGCAGGGCAACAACCAGCTAATGAACACGCTGAGTGAGTATCTCTCTCTCTCACTCACTCACTCTCACATAAATTCACAAGTTCCATATTAAACACTTTAAAGCCCCTGCAACAGTTTCTAATTTAAAAATTGTTATACTAACGATCCAGTATTTTTTACAAATTATAGATTCTATATATATATATATATATATATATATATAAAGTATGTATAGATGTCGGTGTTTGTTCTCTCATCAGGAAACGATCTGCAGCTGAGCGAATCAGGCAGCGACAGCGATGACGACTGACGTCTTCTCATCGTCCCTCGCTCAGCGCTGTTCTCTTCCTTATTTTCCCTCAACATCGTGACAGGCTGCTCTTCTTATGCTACATTTCATAAAGCTGCCTGTGTTTTTGCAGTTATGTCACAGGTCATATAGCAGAAGTTCTAGTTTTATTAAGATTATTTTTATTTAATTAAAATATATTTTAAGGCTTGTTGCAGGATAAAAAAAGCATAGTGTGAAAAAGCATTCATATGGATATCTATATACACCGTATGTATTATAGTTTGGCTTGATTTTGGTAACGCATGTCCATATTCGGCCAAACTAAGGTCAAAAAGGGGCGGAGTTTCAATGTGATCGTCTAACCACTAGCTTGTCTTTTCATTCCTTCAGCTCAATGTAGTGTTTAGCATGAAATAATGCGTTCAGTTACACAACGTATTTTGGTTGTGATGTCGTACTATCACGATACTATTTGTAATCACGATCAGGCATGATTAACTTAAGCACCACTTCTGTGGACACAGGAACACTGGGAAGATTCTCCACCAGGGGGCGATGTCCTAGGGCTACATGTCCACTGTGCACAAGTGCATGACCGGGAGTAGAGAATAAAAAATGCACTGTGGGATTGTGAGAGGCGAGAGCTTTTGGGGGAAAAATCTGTTTTGTTTTTGCGACTAATCGAACAAACGACAACTTATCATATGTACGCGATTGTGTATGTTCACGTCGTACTACTTGCGCATATCTCCGTCACGAAAATATTTTTAGAACCAAGTTATCTTATCATTTATTCGAAATAAACAATTTCAGGTTCTGCGTTGTAAACAGACACGCCCCCTGAAGAGGCGTGACTCTCACAAAGAGAAGAAAGGAAGGGAGATATTCACGGCGTGTGCAGTGGACATTTAGTCGTAGGTTCGCTTAAATTCTACGTAAACACCTCGTGCGAGTCAAGTTTCCGAAATTTGTTTGTTTTGTTTGTGTATTTTGCTGTCATTTCGTAACGCCACCATGCTGTGAACTTCACACCTGTCACGACGCGTCCTCGCCGTTCATCTGCACTCATGAAGTTCATCCGAAGCTGCTTAGAACAGAGGCAAAAAAAGGGTCACATGACACAACAGTTGCTTCTTCTGTATAGACAAAGAAGGAAATATTATACAAATCAAACAGCGTAACTGTTTAAAAAAAAAAAAAAGAAGGATTTTAGCCTTAATTGTAGCTATGTGTAGAGATTTTTAACTTATACTGATGAGCATGGGCTCGAACATTCACTCAAGACTGAGAGTCAAGGTCAGTATTGTGAAATAATGAATGCTTTTTGCTCTTCGAGTGTGATGTTAAAACCGCAGTGTTCTCTCTTTCCCGTGACCGTGTTAATAGAGCAATAAAGAGCTGTTTTCTGAAACATAGAAAGTCCAGGATTCGTTTTTTAATCTTCATTCACAGAAGAGTTTGTAACGCTTGTGTGTGTGTGTGTGTGTGTGATGAGCTTCATTGATGCAGCATACTCTACACTTTAGAAATGAAATCTGTCTAACTGAATAAAACCTTTTGTATTTGTTTTCTTTGTTTAAGTTTGCAGGTCAGAGCACTGCTTTAGTTAATGATAAAGAAATTTGCTAGTCAAATTTTATTCTTTATTAGAGACGCCCTGTAAATGCTATTCCCAAAGAACATGGGTACTAGGGGTGTAACACGATAATGCTATCAGTAGTGCTGCAATTATTTGTATCTGTATTCGAATTTAAACCCAATTTACACTACGTATCCAGACTCATGCGACCCTGACCAGGATAAAGCAGTCAACCGTTACTCATTAAAGTCGAACTGATGCTATTTACGTGATAATGAACAAAAGGAAGGAAGGAAGGAAGGAAGAAAGATAGATAAAGAAAAATGCTTTATGATTTAATTTGAAACCTGAGTGCAACTACAACCGATTTTAGAAATATATGTAGAGTATAATGTTATACAAATAGTAATCCGTTTGTTTTAAAAGTATATAGAGAAATAATCAGCAAAAATAAAATTAATTTAAAGAAAGAAAGAAAGAAAGAAAAAGAAATCATACACCCCCTAGACATTTTCAACCGAGCATACTTTTATTTTGAAATTAAAATGCAACAATAAACCGCGGTAGGAGTGATAAGCGCGGGCCTGCTGTTGTAACATCCGGGTATTTTATTGTACCGGAAATAGTAATATTGCATAGATTCTGCGTACTGCAAACTGCTGTTTAATAATAATAATAATAATTAATAATAATAATAATAATAATAATAATAATAATAATAAACTTTAAATTTACTATATAACTAGTATTGATCATATTCCATTTTAAACAACTTGTTCCGCGCAGAAATCCATCTTTACGGAAGTAACGAGTTAACTTCTATTTTGACAACCCGTTAATGAGTGTGGCGTTTAGCGTTACCCGCTTCACTGCGCCGTTAACGTTAGTGACAGTGCCATGGCAACCGCGACGTGAACGCACGCGATGAGATGCTGGTGCTCGTGAAGCACCGGTAACGCTTGCAGAACTTCACTTGTGGGTCTCGGGGAAAGGTACAGCAGCAGCACACACTCATGCAGAGGAATAAAAACCCACTTTACATTAAAGAGTGCTGCTAAATTAGTTCTGGAGCAGCGCTGCAGCTGGGCTGAATAACAAATAGCTACTTGGCGGATATCCGGTGCACTACATAGGGTGTGAAAGCAGTTGTTAAGTTCGCGTGTATAGTGAGCTATCTAGGGAGTATCGAGTCATTTGGGATTGGTCCCGGCTTTCGCTATACAGACACCAAGCTAACTGTAACTAGCTTGTCTAAGTACTTAAGCTCATTAACGTTAGCTTTCAAGCCGGTCATAGTACCGCGTATTATCTTTTTATTCAAAATAACGCGACGGAACTGATTCTGATTATGGAGAATTGATTTGAGCCAGTTTACCTAATGTGGCGTTATATTTTAATGTAGCTTTCATTTCGTAGCTCAGCTCATTATAATATGTACAGAAAACATATTCCACAAATGAAACGAACAAAAAAAACAAACTTGTAAAAGGTATTTAAAAATGATTTAAACCAAATTAGAGTGTAAGTTTTTTGGAGCGTACGAGATTACTGTTGTTTTTCATATTTTGAAAATGTGTATTACAGTTTTCTGTGCAAATATGCAAATGAGACAGTCGATCGTGTTGACGCTAATTTGCATATCGTAAATATTCATGAGATAAAATAAACGGGGTTTGACAAGAGATGCTATGCCTTCTGTCAGTCAGTTTATTCAGCAGTATACTGGATGTGCATTGTATTCCCCATCTCTCTCTCTCTCTCTCACACACACACACACACACTCCTTCTCCTTCCTGGATTAGCTGTCACTTCCACCTGCTTGTTCGTCAACTATTAGAAAAGCCGCTTGGCCATGTGATGTGCTCACTATTGACCAGAGGATTAAGTAAGGAATTAAAGTATTGGGGCTGTGCAGTTCTAGAAAAATAATCAACAATGGGGTGTTGAGAAGTCGAGTTATTGTTACCACCCAGATGATTATTTTGCAATACCAGGGCTTTCCAAAGTGTCTTATTCTGTCTTATACCACAACAGTTGGCCAACAATATAATACACTACCGGTCAAAAGTTTGGAGACACTCGACTGAAATGTTTCTCATGATCTTAAAAAGCTTTTGATCTGAAGGT
>JANDJT010000103.1:3309912-3320503 GCA_024331685.1 Stegophilus panzeri | reverse complement strand
AGCATCTCAGGGAAATTCCTCAAGAAATCGGGTGAGAAAACGCCAAGAATACATTTCTGGAAATTCTAGGCGAAAAGCGTGTCTACTCTGAAGATGCTGAAATACTAAATGGTTTTATTTATTTTGGATTTTTTATCACAATATAATTCCCATAGTTCCATTTGTGTTACTCCAGAGTTTTGATGACTTTATTGTTGTTATTATTATAAAATGAGAAAAAATAAAGAATGAGAGTGTCTAAACTTTTGAACGGTAGTGTATATTTCTAATTAATTTTTTTTTTTTTTTTATCAGTTTATGGTTACATTTAATATTCTTGAAAGAAGTTATCACTTACATCATAGCAGCTATCATTCAATGGTCATTCCTTCACTCTTTTTTCCCGCTCTGTCTTGAAGTTAATAAAACAAAAAAATGCTAAATTTGTCAAGAAATTGGAAAGCGTTTAAAAAAAAAAAAAAAAAAAAAAAAAAAAAAAATCGTACTGACTGTTACAAAGTGCTGATACTGGAGACTCCTTCCATAAATGCTAAATAAACGTCTCCTCCAGCAGGTTTTCAGTTCATTTTAGTAGGTATAGTGCATACGGAGCGGAGCGTCCACCATAGTAGTCCGTGTACGTCGTTACTATAGGAGGAGTAACGTGTGAGAATGAGCGTATTACACACACAAGAAATACACAATGTGTAGTTCAACCTGTGATACTGAACGGTAATCTTTTTTTTTTCCTCTTCTTCTTCCCCCACCCGCACTTTTCCCAGAGCAGCGAGATGTCCCTGTTTAAGGCGCGGGAGTGGTGGTCGGCCGTGCTGGGCGAGGGGGAGGAGTTCGACCAGGGCTGCCTTTGCATCGGAGATGTGGACAACAGCGGAAGTGGCTACGGTGAGCGACCGTGCAGAGTCACATGTCAGTTAGACACACGTCAAGTTAAACCTTTAAAGTCCCCATGAAATCAAAATGGAAGTTTTGTGGCTTTTAGTGAATATGAGTATTCCAGACGCAATATTATCTATTAGCTAGTGCGCTCCAAAACAATGACTAAACTCGCATTAAGAAGATATACGCATTCAAAATGTACAGTCTCTCTCTAATACCCATACGGATCAACGATTTCGACGACATCATTCTGCACTTCAGCTTCTCATCAGATTTTCTGTCCAATCAAATGCTCTCTAGAATCTGACATTACAAAAATCAGCTCGCCGTTGTTGAGCGAGAGAAAATATATCAGCGAGCACGGGTCGTAAAATGTGTCTTGGGCTGTTCGACCGAGCATGTTTTATTCGGTTTGGGCTATTTTAAAAAGGGGGAGGAGCCACTCGAATGTTGTGTCCCGCCCTGACGTTAACACATCGAATAATGCTGCAGGTTTCAAGGCACTTCACGCGGGACTATAGACATGTTTTTATTTTAGATGAGAAATGAAAGCTTTCAGGTTCAGGTAGATAGAGAGAGTGTTGGTCCAAATTACAGCCCGTGTTCAGTTCAGGTTATTTCCTTTTTTTGCAAGATGAAGAAGTCAAAGACATTAATGACACAGTAATGAGCAATGCACAATAATGAACTTTACATACTGAAACAAGACTGTGAACAACTGTGTGTGTGTGTGTGTGTGTGTATATATACACACACACACACACACACACACACACACGTTCACACATGAACATATATTTATTAAAAGAAATCTTAGTATAATAACTTTGCAGCCCAATATTGATATTTTCATTGCAAGTTTAAAAGGATTTATACACACACAGTGGTGTTGGATTCTCGATTCCGATTGGTCAGAAGGTCTTCATTCATTTTCTATAACAGCAGCTGTAATAATAGTGCAGCAGCAGATCACAGGTTTATATTAATGCACTTGTTATTATTGCTATAGTCACAGTTTAGCAGAGGGATTGAACGTCGGACGCTCCACACGAACAGATTTGTTTATTTTATATATACATTTTTAAAATTGTTGATCGGGTAAAGTTTGCGAGTCTCAGCGCTTGGCAAGTTTTTAGGATGGAGGAGTTTTTGGGGTACTCTGCGGATTCTTGGTAACAAGTCAAGCTGCGTTTAAAAAGCGAGTCTGGTGAGAGAATGACTGTTTATAGCTGCTCTTACATAAGACATAACGGGGACTAATTTGTTTCACGGACTCGCATAAGCACGTCATTGTGAATAAAACACTTGTGGATGTGCTTTTATTGGAAAAGAATCAACTTTGGGCTGGGAACATGAACCGCTTAGCAGCATCGTTGATTCATTTCCTATAACAGCACGCTCCCAAGTGTTTTATTCCTTGTGTGTATAACCTTTTACTCTATGGATGTCTCGACTCTTTATAGATAAGGTGGTGGTGGGCAGCTACATGGGAATGCTGCGGATTTTTGCCCCCCACGCCACCAGGCCGGCCGAGCAGGTCGGAGTGGACGCCCAGCTGCTGGAGGTCCAACTGCGAGACCCCATCATCCAGGTGGAAGTGGGCAAGTTTGTCTCGTAAGTCATCACTGGGTCAGGATGAGCCAAAGCAGCAGAAGCAACAAAGGGACGGGTGTGATGAGCGATCCAAGAAATCTGCCTTTGCATTAATCTGTATACTGTGTGTGTACATGTATATTTGACTCCCATCTTTGACTCGAGCATGCGTAAAGCATTTAATCAGCGCATTTAACCCACGGTTACCTGGTTTAGGTGTTTAGAGGGATACACGAGTGAAAATATGAACACGGCAGAGGGTCTCCGAGGGTGTACGCTATCTGTCACGTCAAATGTTTCTCAAAATGATACCTCAGCATCTCAAAACATTTCTTAAACCGATGACACTACATGTTAGTCTTTTAACATTCAGTCCGTACAGGATTTCGAGGTTTTTTTTTTTTTTTTGCGATCGGTGCGGCCAAAAATGCTCGATTTTGCCGCAGCTTTTTTTTTTTCCCCCGCCCCTAAAATTTCCGACGCAAAAAAATCACAATCGCGTGAAAGAGTTCTGCACGATCTTTCTCGGTGATGTTTGTCGGTACACGAGACCTTTTAGCCGTACTCGCGACGTGGAAATCTGTGCAGATCCGCCGTAATTTTGAAAAAGCGCTTCTCGGAAAGTCCTGGACGGACTGAAAATGAGGGGTCGTAGCATCTTTTTTGTAAAGTTTTTGTAAAGTTTCTCGCCTCGTCTTCACGGCCTTTAATCAACGCTGTACCGGACGCACGTAAGCGTGGATAGGGTTATTTTTCGGTTGGGCTCGCTGGAGATTTGTAGAGCTCGAAACTCGGACAAGAACAGTCAGGACAAGCGAAAAATCTCAGTTCTGTTTTGTCTTTTTACAACGTCGTTAACTAACGAACTTTTCGTAATGATTAGAGTCCGTATCAAATTCAACGACTTGAATATGATTTCAAAGATTCATACGTTTATATAATATATACAGTAATACAGTGTAGACTAATAATGTGCAGTACAATAAAACATTTTTTTTAAACAATAAATAAATATTAGTGTTTTCAGTAAAATAATTGCAGTGCCCTAGTTCTTTTGTTTGGCTGCTCTTTAAGTAGTTTTCAGTACGCTAGTGTGATATGTAGTTATATTTGTATAACTGTACGTCTTTAAGCTCTTCTGAGTTTCTCGTAGATGAAACCCATTGGTTTTCTTTTCATTGGGTTCACAGCGTACAGGAGGTACGAGTGTAGAGAAAGTATTTGTATATATTTTTTGGCACAGAGTTCCGCCCTATGGTCCGGGGCCACGTTTATAACCGTCCCTTTTGGGGTTTTTTCTCTCCCCTAAACAACGTCTCGGGGTCGAAAGACATGACTGCTTCTCACGCGAAACCGCAACTCGAGCGGTTTCTGTCTCGGTTCTCTCGCATCCGGAAACGTGTATCTCGAGGATCTTGGAACGGCGGAGTGTGGCGCGTGTCCAGTGCTCGTACAGCCGGGACTCCTTAATTCTCCGATCGCTCACACGGGATGATGTTTCTGTGCTCAGGATGTCTCCGGATTGTGAAGGACCAAATGTGATTTCAGTTCTGTGTCTCCAGGTGCTCAGAGCTGCTTCACTTGGCGGTGCTGCATCCCAGAAAACTGTCCATCTATGCCGTCTCAGGTTAGTGTCCTGTGAAGAGGTAGTACTTTTCCCAATCGGATTCAAACCACAGTTAGAAACCCGACAGGAATGTCACATCACTCAATTGGAGCGTCTGTGAAACAAACATAACCGTAATAGTAATATAACACTAGGGGGCGTGGCTGTTCTAGGACAGCGTGGTATCAATAACAGCACATCCTGAAGTGTTTTATTCCTCTTACACTACAGTCCTTACGATTTTCATTTATTCAAGAATGCCAAATCATACTTTTTATCCGTTTGTTACATTTAATGTCCTGGAACAACTACAAATTAGTTCCTGTTATCATTTACATTATAGCAACTATTATAAATAGTCACCTGTCTTTTTTTTCTTTCTTTTTTTTCTATCTCTCTTTCTCTTTTGGCATTAATAATACAAAAAAATGCGGCTTTTCATGTTAACAGCGAAACCCGCAACGAATGTTAATGACCGTTTTCAAAGCACTGAAACTGGAGACTCCTTCCGTAAATGGTAAATTAAACGCCTCCTTACAGAAAATGTCACCATATCAGTGATTTATTTGTTTATTTATTTATTTAAATCCGTTCGTTATTAGTCTTGGATTACTGTATGTGGAGGTCTGCCGTGAAGTTCCTGTGAAGAGGTTGGAATAGAAACGAAGCGTATTAGCATAAACCATGCTAGTGTTGGCAGTTCTGGTGTTATCTGGTGAAAAATGAATCGACACCTTCTGACCAATCAGATTAGAGAATTCGACAGCACTTTGGTAATCAGACCCGAATGTGGAGAGATATATTTAAAACCCTTTTCTTGAGGTAGTAATATTGTGTTCTTCCGCTCCGCTGTTTTCAGGTACTGCTGGGAACGTGGAACACGGGGATCAGTACCAGCTCCGACTGGTTTACGAGCACAACCTGCAGAGGACGGCCTGCAACATGACCTACGGCCCCTTCGGAGGGGTCACCGGTGAGCCTTTAGCCAGTGAAGGACGCCATTGTCGCATGCTTTAGTACCCAGGGTTCACCATTTTCTTTTATAAGGAACTGTCGCGTGGAAAAATGCACACAAAAGCAACATGTTCGCTGCTCTGTGTTTGCATCTTTTACATTTCCTGTGTCTGAAATCGCTCCCGTATTTACTTGTTCACTTTTCACTATAAAGACTGTTTTATGTAGTGCATTATGTTGGGGCAGGAGTAAAACAGACGCACACTTATCAGCGAGCGCCCTAGAAACACATCTTCGTGACCAGCCATAATGTAAACAATTACGTACCAACGTAAAACCGCAAAATAAACCTATATTATATTATTAAATTAGCAGTATTAAAAGCCATTTTCCGTATTAACTACAATCTTAAATTCGTACTCATAAAGCGACACTCTGCAGGGTCCAAGCACCCTTCGCAAACTGCGCCTGCAGTGTGTATAATAAATGTATAATTATTAATATGGTGGTGTTTTCTGTATGGAGATGTTTATTTAACCTTTATGGAAGGAGTCTCCAGCGTCAGCACTTGGTAACAGTCAGCAAATTTTCCTCCAGGACAGAGAACATTCTGGTTCCTTAGAAACATGACGAGAGAGACGGTTTGCTGTATTAAATGTGACCGTAACCGGATAAAAAGCTTGGCATGTAGTTCTTTGCTCAGCGAAAAAATAAAACGTGCTGAATGTGAATAAAACACTTCATGATGGAAAATAATCACATTTCTGGTTGTAGCATTAGCGCCACTTCGTATTGGGTCGTCGATTCTTTTCCTAGAACAGTACGATTGCTGTTGTGTTATTCCCTATTTAGTTTATTTATATGCGTACGACATCCTGAACCTTTTTTTTTTTTTTTTTAAAAATTCTGTTTATTAGATGATTAATTAATGGTCGAAAAGAAATTGTGCTGTTTCTTAAAAAGTAACCCGGTAAACGCACTATGTCAGTGGTAAAGGGGTGTTTGTGTTTGTGCAGAAGGGTATTTATTTACTGCTGGCTCCTTCATTGTCCTCAGACTGGATAAAGTACTGTTTATAATAACGCTCCTATAAATAGAGCTCCGTCCATCTCAACGCTTAATAGGCTTAAAGTATTTCTTTCTGCATGCAATATCGTGGATAACCACACAGTGGCAGCAGAGTCTGTCTTTTTTTAAATTTTTTAATTTTTTATTTATTTATTTTTTAATTTTTTTTTAAACTCCTGCCTATTTGAGGTCTTAAAAAAAGATAAGCACGACACACTTGAGTGTCGTACTGTTGGGAAAACGTGGAATAGTGTTACTGAAAAACGTGGTTTGAGTTTCCGTGTGCGAGAGAGAATTGCTGAAGTAAGCACTATGCTGAATCGCAGTCCGGAACCTCCTGCTTAATCATATATATGGTGATATTAATGACGTCCCCGGAGCAGGAAGTGGTCCAGAAGCCTGGAAGTGAGACAGTAGCTTTGAAAGGAATGTGCTGTGTGCGCACGGTGGCCCGGTGCTGACCCGAACCCTGTCTGGTCCACTAATTAAGAGAGTAACTAGCATCGTTACTCTGCGCTGAACCTTCCAAAAAAATCGTTAACACTCACTCACACCTACTCACTCTCCTCTCTCTCTCTCTCTCTCTGTCTCTCTCACACACACACACACACATGCTCTCATTAGGTTTCCATATGCGTCGGAGTCTTTGTCGGTGGTTCTTGTCGACCCTTCCTAGACGAGCATGCAGTCTTTTTTAAAGGCGCAGTGAGACCTAATTAGAGCCTTCGTTTTCTGTCTCATAAAGCGTGGATCTGAGTGTGAGCCACGAACCGTGCAAACTCTGAGAGTCGGCGTGTAGTGTGACACAGACAAAGCCTCCATACACACGTCAGCTCGAGCACGAGGAAATCATCAGCAGTGCTTACCAAGTCGGCCCAGAATGAAATAACACTTCTCAAATGCGACTCTTCATCCTCATCATTCCACAGCCCATTGGTTTATTTTCTCTGATGAGAATGAGGTTTGTCTGAACATTTGTGGGTTTTTGTTGCTGTTGTGTCTCTTAGCAAGCTTTCTGCCCCCCCCTTCCTTTTTTGTTTGCACAGGACATCACTTCATTTGCATCCAGTCCATGGACGGCATGCTGATGTTCTTCGAGCAGGAGAGCTACGCGTTCGGACGCTTCCTACCCGGATTTTTACTCCCGGGCCCGCTGTGTTACTGCGCCCGAACCGACGCCTTCATCACCGTCTCCTCGTCCCGCCAGGTGGAGTGCTACAGGTCAGATCGACGACGATATAGATCCTTATTCTCTCTTAAGCCACACAATAATACTGATTCTGATGAAAAATTAAGACAATAAGGTGTTGAATTTCTTTGAAAAATTGCATTAAGTCGGGGTGGAAAAATAAGTAGCCCACGCACCCGGGATGAGGAAAATTACATGTTCGGGGCTATTCGTTTTTTAAATCTTAGTTGCCCAATGGACAAGTACGCTGGGTAATCCTGTGATCGCTAGCATTTTTTTTTACTTATATGTTCAACAAGCAGAGAAAGAACGCCCTACTCGTGCAGTCACCTCGCGGATAAACACATCGAGAGAAAATAAAGACGCGAGCCAGATGTGAGACATGAAGATATTATATGCATATTTGACCCCCTTTCCAACAGCGGCTATATGATATCGAGATCCGTCAGGACACACTGAGGACAACTGAGGGACTCGTACACGACTATTACAAAAGGTGCAAACGTTCACTGATGCTCAAGAAGGCAACACGATACATTAAGAGCGTGGGGAAGGGGGTGTAAACTTTTGAACAGGAAGATCGGTGTAAATTGTTATTACTTGGTTTAAAGATCTTTTTTTTTTCTTTTTTTTTTTTTTTTTTTTTTTCATTTAGTACTGCCCTTCAGAAGCTACATAAGATATTTACATGTATCCCAGAAGACTAGTAGTATATAAACGTGCATATATACTTGTTTGTGCTAATAGACTTAAACGCTAGCTAAATAACTATCCATAAGTTATTATGTGACATTAGCTACCAACACTCGACTGGTCATCACACATGCTTTTAACTGCCTGGTGGGAACGCTAACAGGTTTATTACGATTTGCGCATCCCTTAAGGAGGAGTTTGTCATTTTTAGAGCCCTCTGCTGGTTGTGAGGTGATTTACATTGCGATTTCAAAGAAGGCATTACGAGTCCATCGTATTAAAACTTTGTATGCCTCGGGAGTGGGCGTTATACACCGATCAGCCATAACATTAAAACCACCTGCGTAATATCGTGTAGGTCCCCCTTGCGCCACCAAAACAGCTCTGACCCGTCAAGACATGGACTCCACAAGACCTCTGAAGGTGTGCTGTGGTATCTGGATCCTTTAAGTCCTGTAAGTTGCGAGGCGGGGCCTCCATGGATCGGACTCGTTTGCCCAGAACATCCCACAGACGCTTGATCGGCTTGAGATCTGGGGAATCCGGAGGCCGAGTCAACACCTTGAAGTCTTCGTCATGCCTCTCAGATCTTTTACGCTTGCCCATTTTTCCTGCTTCCAACACATCACACTTGAGAACTGCCTGTTCACCTGCTGCTGTATATCTCAGCCCTTGATGGGTGGCACTGAAACGAGAAAATCAATGTCATTCACGCCACCTGTCAATGGTTTTAATCTTATGGCTGATCGGTGTATACTACGATGGTTTTTTAGGGCCACTATTTTGAAAAATAAAGTCAAGATTTCATAAATCAAATCATAATATTTCGAAAAATTATTATTATTATTATTATTATTATTATTATGATATATCAAGATTAAAGTCATAATATCTGATATTACAAAGAAAAATGTCACGATGTTTTGATAAAAATATCTCAGTATTACATATTTACTCATATGTACCGTTTTGTCATAGTATTATTACTTTATTCTCAAAATATTACGACTTTATTCTTTAAATGTTATGACTTTTTTTTTTCCCCTCACAATATTACTTTATTCTCATAGTATTGTGACTTTTTTTTTTCCTCATGATCGATATATTTCAACTTTTTTCCTCAAAATATTACGACTTTATTCTCAAACCTTTTGTATATTTATTTATTTTTTATTTTTTTTAAGTCCATAAAATGCTGTTGTAAAATAGCCAGAGTAGGATCATTTGACATTCAAAGAGCGTCTCTAATGTGTTAAATGCTGAATGAAAATTGTAAAAATGTCCACACGATCCCTTCACTTCATTTTGGCTGATGGAGACTGTTTTTTCTAAAACAAGAGAAGATGTGAGGATAGAGAACATGGCCATGGTTCAAAAGGTCAAGGGTTAAATTCTAGCTGATTTCTCCCAGTGCCATTAGCAAGGCACTTACCCCAAAGTTGGCCCGGGGGAACTGTCCCAGCAATTAGCGATTAGTCACTCGGGGCAAAAATGTCGCTTAAACGAACTACCACCATTGCTTTGAATGCAGTCCAAGCTCTTGTAGCACTATTCTGTCGTTTTCTTTGGCGTGTTTGACAGCGAAGGGGAGTGGGTAAGCACACGTATGGACCAGCTAAAATTTGCTTTGCCTTCACATGCAAACCTACAGTATATATGAGCAGAGAAGGCCATTCTTATTCTCACTTGTCATCCTGCTGACCACATCCTCCGTCTCCGGCGTGTGGGGGAAGAGGATCGGGGGAATTGTGGGTAGAAATGTTAAAAAAAAAAAAAAAAAAAAATAGTAGCTGTCGGACGGCGCAGCTGGTCGAGTAGGCGTTGCGCCGTTTGCTCCGTTGCTGTTTCCACAGCTGAGTCCGGTTAGCGGCAAGCCGAGGACGGTTTCTTACGTCCTGATGAAGTTTCCACTTGCAGATCGCCGCCATTTATTATTCCATATAGTTAAAGTATTCGGAGGTTTAAGAACGCTGGAAATGCATCCAGACAGATTCTCCTGAAACGATAGAATGGTATTCGTCCCAGAGTCGATCAGACTGTACTGTGTGTAACTGGCTGTACTTAAGGGGAGCAGTTTTTGGAGGTTTGAGGTTGTAGTGAAGGTGGAGGTTTGTCGAAAATGCTGAATCGTGGAATGAGAATCGCAGGGATTGTATTTTTTATTTTTTTATTTTTTTTTAAGTCTCGATGGCGGTAGCGGTAAAGCCAATGCCCTCCACCGGACTCTCGCTGTGTGACGGTGTGAATTTCAGGCCGCCCAGGTTTTCGTTTATTCAGCCGGTTCAGCCGTTTTCCTGCGTGCTGGGAGGATACCGAGGAAGGAGTTTGATATATGTGCTTTTTGCGCCAGGTCTGAGCGGGATCTTCTTTCATATAAACGACTTTTGTTGTTTCCTCTGGCGAGACTTCTTGCCTGTTGGATGATCAGTGAATACACACACACACACACACACACACACACACACACACACACTGCCTTTCAGCATTGAGGCTAAGACCTGTCCAACCTGGCAACACCTAGTTCGAATCTCTCAGCATCTCTCTCTCTCTCTCTCTCTGTGTGTGTGTGTGTGTGTGTGTGTGTGTGTGTGTGTGTGTGTGTGTGTGTGTGT
>JANDJT010000103.1:3287360-3301629 GCA_024331685.1 Stegophilus panzeri | reverse complement strand
TCTTCCTTCCTTCCTTCTTCACTCCTTCCATCCCTTCCATTATTCCTCCCTTTTCACCTTTCGTCCTTCCTTCCTTCCTTCCTTCCTTCAATCCTTGATTTCTTTCATCCTTTCTCGTTTCATTCCTTTTACAGTGCTTCCTTCCTTCCTTCCTTCCGTCCTTCCTTGATTTGGTTCTCCTTCCTTCCTCCTTCCTTCCTTATATTCCTCTTGCACCATAATATTTAATTTATTAATGAGCAACACATCAGACTTTTTATCTGTTTATAGTTACATTTATTGTTGAACAAGCGTAGTTCTAAGCATGGTGTGTGAGCAGTGGGGTTTGGAGTGTGTCCTGAACAGGTCGGTGTATGTTTTCTGTACTGTAGCTCCACAGCTGGAGTGTTTTACCACCCAGCTTGCAAGGTCCCCTACACTGACCTACCCACAGCAATCGCACTGTTCAACAAAGCAAAACACAGATCCCACACAACCAGTGCGCACTATAGGAACACACACACACACTCCAGTACCTACGTTACACACACATATACAAGTTAAAGTTAGATGAAGGGAAATGCATGCAGCAATTACCGCCCAACTGGTTTAAAGTGCTGGTTTAAAAAAAGCAAATCTCTCCATAGAGAGCTAATCTCATATCTGCTAATCAAGTATTACTCCAAACGACTTCAAAGAGCGTTAGTGCTGTGGTAAAATCACAAAATAACAAATGCAACCTATTTTATTTATTTATTTATTTATTTATTTATTTATTTAACAACCTATAACTTGTTTGAACAGAAGAGTTCTGATTAGTCGAGTATCTTCTACGCTGAAGCGGTTTTTAGGATTAAGCTACATCTGCCTGATTTCTCATTCAGACAATGAACAGAGTCGTCGAGAACTAAAGATCATGGAAAAGTTTTTGAAAAAGAACAGACCAGGAAAAGGGTTCAGATCTGTATATGAGGATCTGTACATGCTTTTTTTTTTGCACCATCTACTCTAATCAAGAAATGATCAAGTAGCATGTTACAGCCCAAGCGAGGGTTAAATGATCTCTCCAAACCAAGAGGAAAGTGCTAAATAGCCAGTGCGCTTTACACTGTGGGGTTACAGTGCTCTTTTAAGGTCATTACTTCTAACGCTGTCTGAGATGATCCCAATAAAATGGCCTAAATCTGTTAACATTTTCATATCCGATTCATCATACGATTATCTCTTACGACGGAGAAAGTCTTTCTACAGATGTTCTGTTCAGCATTCCAGCATTACTGTACAGTACAGGGCAAGGAACCAGGATTACCTTTCCATGACTGTAAAAATATCATTGTTTGTAACACACAATTACAAATTCTTTCATCTGAAGAGACTAATACATTGGAAACATTCATTTATGCATCCCTTTATCCTTGCTTCCTTCATTGTTTGTTTTATTCCTTCTTCACTTTATTCCTAGCTTTCTTCCTTCCTTCCTCCTTTGCTTCCTTCCTTGCGTTCTCCCGTCTGTCCTTCCTTCCCTCCTTCCTTGCTTTGTTACTTCTGTCCTTTCTTCCTTTTCACCTTTTTTTTTTACCTTCTTTCCTTGCTTCCTTCCATCCATCTATCCATCCATCCATCCTTCCTTCCATGCTTTCTTCGGTCCATTCTTGCATGATTCCTTCCTTCCTTCTTTCCTTCATTTCTTATTTGCTTTGTTCTTTCCTTCCTTGCTTCCATTTTACCTTGCTTGCTTGCTTCCTTTCACTCAATCTTCCTTTTTTTTTCCACAGTTTTTCCTTCTTTCCTTCCTTCCTGCCTTCCTTGCTTCCTTTCATGATTTCTTCCATACTTTCTTCCTTCCTTTTACATTGCTTCCTTGCTTCTTGCTTCCTTCCTTTCTTGATTTGTTCCTTCCTTCCTTCCATCCTTGCTTCTATCCTTCACTGCTTCCTTCCTTGCTTCCTTCAATGCTTCCTTTCTTTTTTCCTTCCTTGATTTGGTCCTTCCTCCCTTCCTTCCTTCCATCCTTCATTGCTTCCTTCCTTGCTTCCTTCAATGCTTCCTTTCTTTTTTCCTTCCTTGATTTGGTCCTTCCTCCCTTCCTTCCATCCTTCATTGCTTCCTTCCTTGCTTCTTTGTGTTCCTGCTTCCTTCCTTGTTCCCTTCCTTCCCTGCTTTCTTCTTTACTTGTGTCCCTGCTTGCTTCCTTATTTGTTTCCTTCTTCCCTTGATTTATTCCATTCTTCTTTCCCTCTTTCTATAACCTCTTATTTACTGTGGACCAAAAGCCTGTACCAGAAACACCGAGGCGGGATGAGGCAGGATTCCTGCGATTTGAAATATGATGTTTAAAACAGAATCAGTTTCTGGTTTTGTAATTTCACAAGCTTTGGTATGATACATAGGAAATTTTCAATGCTGTTGTGTATATCCATGTTTAAGGTCCCTGCTCTCCACCCAAAATTCATGGAAGCATTTTACAAAAAGGTGTTTCGCCGAAATGGTTACTGAGAGAACTGATCAGCTGCCCTTAAGCATCCACTTTAAGTAACTTTGTCTTTTCTCAGTGCAGTGAAATGTGTAGAAGTTACTGACCATGGTACTAATGTGATAGATAGAGATAAGGCTGGAAAATTTTGGTGTTTTCCTGTAAAATTATGGTGGCAGAATTATAGAGTCAGTGTGTCAAGAGAAATGGGGGGGGAAAGATGTAAAATGACCTAAACCTTTAGTTCAGGTTTTGTTTATTGTACCTTGTTTTATCCCTGCAGTTTGTTTTTATTGTTGGAGAATTCCAAGAATCAGTTCCTGGGTTTTATAATTTTGCAAGCTTTAGATATCACAAGTAGGGAATACTGAATGCTGCCATGTACATCCACGATGTTTATTGTCACTGCTCGCCCCCCAAAAATCCTATGAAATGTGATGTGAGGACGATCAGGTGAGGGTAGAAGCAGTGAACTTTTACGAGTGGATGTGCTCGTTTGTTTTGGTTTGAAATTCTGCTCGGAAAAGCTAGGCAATCGCGTATCAAACAAGACGCCAGGGGCCTTAGGGTCGTCCCGCGTTTTCCCACATATGGCCGTCTGATTCCTTTCCTGTTATGTTTGTATCCACGAGTCGCTCCAGAGTGCTGATCGTTTCATGTACCGTGAAAACTCTGTTTCGTAAAATCCTCACAAGCGCTCCAGGGAACTTTATTTACTTGAAGAAAAACAGCCTAAAGTCATGGTTGAAGATATCAGCCGGATCATCTGGGACATGGTCAGTAAGAGCATCAGGTCAGCTGTGACCGTCAGAGGTTAAGGCTTGGGCGAAGGACACTGCCGTGAGCTCTTTGGCAGAAAATACAGGATGCTGGACAACCACAGAAATCTGGCATGGGCTTTAGAGTTTTATTAACAAAAAGGCAGATTCGCATCTCCCTTTGCAGGTGCAGCCGCTGTGCTGGATCTCCCTCAACCAGAGTTATTGCTTCTTATAACCTAACTGCCCACGGAACACATCTGCTTCCAGTTAGCGTTCCTGCTGGTCTCAGACCTGCACAGAGCCGTGCTGGTTATTCACACAGTCTGCCCCTGTTTTACTCGCACAGCTCTGAGATCTGAACCTCTGAACCCTCTGATACAGATATGTCCTCAAAGAACCTCATACCTCTCTCTCTGGAGCAGCTCATACTGTCCATTTCTCCAGGCCCACAGCAGCTTGTAGGCTTATAGCGTTGTAGGCTTATCGGCATCTCTGAATTGTCCGTGGTGTGTGTGCACGTTTGTGCCCTGTCCCGGGTGTCCCTCGCCTTGTGCCCAGAATCCCCTGGGAGAGGGGCTTCCCTGTGACCCTGTGTGTAGGATAAATGGTACAGAAAATGGATAGATGGATGGAAAAATAAATTGGCTGTAAATATGAAGCACAAGTTGGTGATGTGAAAATTTAAACCACGTTTCAAAACGCAAGGCCACGGATGGCTGTCCCATTGTCGGGTTTCAAACTCGCGATCTATCGATTGTCGATAGCGCAAACAGTTACTCGGGAACCCACGTTGGCTAGCTTTTTAATAAAGTACATTAGCTAGCTGTATTAGTTACCTTAGGTCGAGTAGAGTCGTGTTGGAGAAGCGTTTTTGTTTTCCATCAGCAAGGACCGAAGTAAAGTATGTTTCTCTTTTCATCGAGTCTGAATACCTTGCTCTCAACAACTGCAGTTTGCAAAACTCCAGTTCTGAAAATTGAGGTCTTTTCCAATCCAGGTCCAATCTTTACCATTGGTTACAGGATAGCAGAGGGTAGATCGGCGATAGATCGCCGCCATCTCTAGCATCGATGCGTCCTTAATTATTATTTGTCACTTTTTAATTTTTAAAAAAATTTTTTTATTTAAATTTAATGGTTGCTTGCTGCTTTGTCTGTTCCTAGTGTTAAAACTGAAATCAAATGTCAGGATATGTTCTTCATGGTGCTTCTTAGGGATCTCAAGGGCCTGGTGGTGACCCTGAGCTCTGAAGGTCATCTGCAGTGCTCGTACATGGGCACGGATCCCTCCTTCTTCACCGCACCAAAGGTGGACTCCCGGGAGGTCAACTACGACGAGGTGGACGCTGAGATGAAGGCTCTCCAGAAGGTCATCCGTGAAACCACCAGGAACCAGGGTAGGACAATTATACGTCTGTCCCAACAAGAAAACAAACCAATGTTCTATTGACAGAGTGGTGTTTTACTGTCATTTGGCTGAACTTGGTGTGTATCAGAAAAGACATTCTGGACACTTTTAAAACAGCCTAACAGGTGTGAGAGACTAGGCAAATATTTTCCCGCTTGTGTGCGTGTGTGTGTTGGAGAGATTTGACCTTGTTGTCTCGGTGTCGGGATTAAGAGTAGCTTTTTGTGCACCGTCGTACTAACACCAATCACGAAACCTTAGCAAGCGTTAACCACCAATGTTTACTCTAATAACAAAGCCATATTCAAGGCCTCATCCTGACCTGATTTAACCTTTGGTGGTGCAGGAGACTGGAAGCCTTTTGTGTTCCAGAACCGAGCCTTTGTGTCCTTTTGAGGACGGGAGGGTGAAAGAAATTCTCTCTCCTGTTTTATGAGGCTGAAATGGATATTGGCTGTGTTAGGAACTCATCAGGGAGAGTCTTTACAGCGTAAATCTGGGCTGCAGGGTTTTGCCTGGGCGTGTGCATGGTAGTGCCTGGTGCTTTCATTCAGATAAACATCTGATGATAAAGAAGCAGCTGTTGTGTCGGAGGACATTGGGTCTCTGAATCTACAAAAGTTTGATTTTTTTTTTTCTCTCTCTCTCTTCTCTCGAAGATGTTTTCAGCAGCCTGGCTTTACTCACCGAGTCTGCACATTGTCAAAGGTTTTCTCGGTTTTTAATCTGTGACAGCAGTTCGAAATGTTGCCAATGCGTAGGCTTTGTTTTCTGTCATCTTTTCTCCTGAAATGTGCGGTTGCCCAAGGCTCTTTGGCATTTCTGACGACCCGAAAAAGCTGAAGGTCACAGATCCTCAGGATGGGCATACTCATGGGACGTTTTTTCTAAGTACCTAGTAACGACTTCTGCATGTTTTTAGATGTTTAGTGCTTTGTTTCGAACGTGGAATTGTAGCGCTGCGTTCATTCAGCCTAGCATATTGCAAAACGGAAAAGACGTCTCGATGCGAAAAGCGAGAAAGGTTTCAGTTCGGGTTTGGCGTTGTGCACGACCTTCCAGGCAGAGCTCTGCATCGCTGCTCCACCGTAAAGCATCTCTGATTGGCTGATGCACAGTTACGTCAGAGTACATCTCATCAGTGTTTTCTTTTCTCTCTCCCCTGTTTTTCTTAGACGTCATCCCCAAAACTGAAGCAGAGGATGACCTGACAGTGACTGCTATTGTCTCCACCAACCTGGACGATGTCTCGGTACCCGTCACTTCATATATACACGATATAGACTTAGACATATGACGTCTTTTAGTCACCATTCACATCGCAGTCGACACAAAGCCAGTATTTTTACCTAAATCGGATTTTCCTGTTCTCTCATATCTGAGGGAAGCCACAAATTCGAGCCAGCTTTGAAAATGGCAACTCGTATGGATGCGTGTGGTTTGTTTATTTATTTATTTATTTATTTATTTATTTATTTCCTTACCATCATATCCTGACCCCAAGTGTAAATCATCTCTGTAATGAAGGTTGATGTGCAAGTTTTGCGACTGTAATGATGGATCATCTTGCAAATATGGCACTTATGCTGTTGCTTGTGACGTGTCTAGGTAACAGATATTGATTTGTGTGTATGCAGATCTGATATGGGGGGAGGGGGGGAAGTCCATTGAGATATAAGGGTTGTAATGTGAAAATAGCATTATGTCGACATACACCGATCAGCCATAACATTAAAACCACCTGCGTTATATTGTGTAGGTCGCCCTTGCGCCACCAAAACAGCTCTGACCCGTCGAAGCATGGACTTCACAAGACCTCTGAAGGTGTGCTGTGGTATCTGGCACTAAGACGTTCGCAGCAGATCCCTTAAGTTGCGAGGTGGGGCCTCCGTGGATCGGACTTGATTGTCCGGTACATCCCACAGACGCCCGATCGGATTAGATCTGGGGAATCTGGAGGCCGAGTCAACACTTTGAACACTTTATCATGTTACCATGCCGTTACCATGAAGGGAAGGAGTGTACTTGATGTGCAGCAATGTTTAGGTAGGTCGTACGTGTCAAAGTAACATCCACATGAGTGCCAGGCCCCAAGGTTTCCCAGCGGAACATTTCCCAGAGCATCACACTTCCTCCACTGGCTTGTCTTCTTCCCATAGTGCATCCTGGTGCCTTCTCTTCCCCAGGTAAGCGCTCCACACGCACCTGGCTGTCCACATGACGTAAAAGACGCCAGCTTCTTCCTTTGCTCCATGGGCAAGTTCTGATGCTCACGTGCCTATTTCTAAGGCATGGTCACACCTTCCTTGGACCGCTTTTGTTAAGTACTAACCACTGCGTACCAGGAACACACCACCACAAGACCTGCCATTTTGGAGAAGCTCTGACCCAATCGTCTAGCCAGCACAATTTGTCAAAGATCTTTACGCTTGCTCGTTTTTTTTCCTGCTTCCAACACGTCAACTTTCGCTTTCTGGCTAATAGTGTACATCCCACCGCTTGACAGGTGCTACTGTAATGAGCTAATCAATGTTATTCACGTCAGTGGTTTTAAACTTCTGGCTGATCGGTGTACATGTTACATGGGCAAAAAGTAAAAGAATGTTACTTTATTATCATTTTAAGATAAGGCAAAACATTTATGAACTGCAAACCCGGTGCTTTCACACACAGGTCAAATCCAAGCATTTGTTTCCATAGCGTAATCTTGAGTCCATAAACTTTGAGTGGCTTTTTATCAGTTAATCGGCGTATGCGATGTTAGTTTTCTCACGCTGATTTTTTTATTATTTTTTTTTTTCTCCACAGCAAGCCCTTATCCTGGAGATAAACGGCATTGCTGTCCCTTCTGTTACAGTCAAGGTACAAACATACACATACACACAATGTTCCCGCTTCCTCATACATACAGCGTTTCGAATGACAATTTTTGCAGACAGTCACCCGAATTCTCGAATCCGATTGGTCCGAAGGCGTCGATTCATTTACGTTACAGCTCTGACGTTAAAGCGCTTGTTCTAGTACGATATTGTTTCTATAGTAACACCTTACACAGGCTTGTATGGCAGATGTTCCACATAAATAAAACGGTTAAAAGCTTTTTTTCCCCAAAGGTAAAGTTGTAATAAGGTTTCTCAGTAGCATGACACGGTGCATTCTGGTGAAGGACCCACTGTTTATATCTGGTGGAGAAAAAAAAAAAAGACAAGAACTTACTTGTTTAGCAGATGTTCCACAACATTAAATGTAACTTTAAATGGATAAAAAGTATGATGTGTTATTCTTAAATGTTTTTTTTTAAATTTTTTTTTTATTGTAATCGTTGGGAGATTCCTTCAGTATAAGAGGAATAAAACACTTAATAAAACACACAGTTGTCGATTATTTTCCTAGAACAGCACCACCCTGAGTGTTTTAATCCAGACATGACATGACAGCACGTGCCTAGTGTAAAGTTTATTCTGAAATATATATTCTAATCGAATTTTCGTCTGTGCTTTTCCCAGATTAAAGTGAGCAGCCACTTTGCCGTCCAGAGCGCGAAGATGAGTGTGTGTGTTCAGCCACCTCTGGCTGTCACTCAGGACCAGTTCGCATTAGACTCCTTGGGTACGTTCGCCCGTCTCTCCATTCCGTTCCTGTTGCTTTTTTGCGTTTCAGGGACACGTATGATGTATGACCGGTCTGTAAACCGACGTACGGCGTTTAAAATGTCCGCCAGCTTTAAGAAAAAAAAAAAGAAATGACTGTAATTGACAGTCGGCCTCAAACCTTGGGGAAGAAGAAGGGAAAAAAACCATCCTGATCCAAGTAAAACAGGTGAACACGTCAGTGCTGAGTTGTTCCACTCCTCTGTGGTGTTGTGATGGAGGTGGACACGGTGGAGATGGAGCAAGAGGCTGATACGTGATACCCACTCGCTCTTTATCTCCTCTCTCATTTGTTTGGCGTGAGTGTCCGGAGAGGCTCGCGGATGCTTATTATCAAGCACTGTAACAGATCTGACAGATCAAAGGCTAGCAGCTAGGAGACAGATTAGCAGGTTACATCCTGTCTTTGTGTGTGCGCAAGTGAGGACTTTAGTCAGGACTCGGCATCGAAAACAGCCAAACGCATGCACACACACACACACACACCGAGCGACAGGAAGTCTGCCTGAATGCTTTGATCAAGAGTGCAGGTCAAAGGCTGATGTTTCTTTGGCCTTATGATCAAGAGTGATGATGTAAGAGGAGCATGGATGTTTGAAGGAGATTGATTGAATTGAAAGCTCTTCATGAGCTCACCATGTTAGCATGATACTTGTGTTAACATATAGGAGGATTCAAAAGTCAAAAGGAGGGGGGTGGGGGGGGGGGTGGTATGTAGCTGTAGTACGAACACAATCCAAAGTAAATTTATGATTGTGTAAAGAGATGCCAAACCTGCCCAACGCGTAACACACACACTTTTCACTCCAGCAGCATCGTCTAGGGTTTCTCCCCACCCCTAAAATGTCATCCGCCAGGCCGGCGTACCGGGCTGAGCCATTAGAACCTGGCAGCGGTCGAGGAAGTTTGAAACGCACACCCACTTTCTCTCGCTTGACAATTCAGAGGCTTCTTTTGGCTGCCACTCTTCAAGGTGTGAGAATTGCTCGGCACACACATACCATTCATCCGTTTGCAAACACACACCGGATAAGTCCTCGAGGCGTTAATCCGAACGTGCCGCCTTTCATGCCTCTTGATCTTTATCTCAAACGTTAAGGCAAGCGTACCGGCTCGCTCGTGCCGTGACTCCTGGCAAACAGCGCCGGCTCGATTTAAATTTCATTTCCGTCAATTGAAGAGACGGAGAAGGTTAACTCCCTCGTCTCTTGTTCTGAACTTCCGAGCCAGTCTTTCCTTCGTCGATTTCTTCATCCCGTGTGTGAGCGTTTAAAGTCAACGGGGTCTTCGAGAAACACCTTTTGGTGTGAAGATGTGTGAGCCAAAACGGTCGATGAGTACATACAGGAAAAGGTTTTGGGGTCGACATCTTACTGTACCTTTCTCTCCGGACTTAGTGTTTATAGACAAATGTCCCGACAAGGACCGGAATATCGGACAGTTTCGACCTTGCTGGGTCTCCATGAGGACATCCGTAAAGACCCTATTGTCTCCTGAGTTTGCGATAGTGACTTGTAAAATTACACAATCGTTCTCTGGGCTCGGAAAGAATTTCCTATGATGATGATGATGATGACTACGATGATGATGACACCCTCCAGCAAACGAGTCCAGAATTGATCATGGGTATATGGAGAATTTGGGCCAACTGTGAAAACGCCCTAAGATGATTTCTTTTTTTCTTTTTTTTTTCTTTTCTTTTTTTTGTATTGTTATTCCAGCTCATGTGACTCATAGATGCTACGATTCCTTGTGATACACACACACAGGCTTCTTTGTTTCCACTGTCTCGTGTTCTTTTATTCCTACTTTCTCACTTTCAGCTATACTAAGGGTGTAACCATACAGTAAATACAGTAACAACGCAGCGTTTCAGTGTGTAAGACTCACGAGTTCACGTTTCTGCTCGGCGACTACAGATATTTTCTTTCCTAAACGAATCACGTTGATTAACCTCTAAAGGAACGGGTTATGTACTCGATCAGCTCAGACATGTCTAATAATAAGTCTGAGATTTCTGCTTCTATAGTTTTGCACTGGAGCTAAAACAAGGAAACCAGTTTATAAAGCTATCAGGGTGTTTTTTGTTTTGTTTTTGGTGCAAACTGACATGCAAACATGCAAACTGACTGAGAGGCTTTGTAGAAGCTTTTTTAGAGGCTTTTTAGAAGCTTCATGCTTCATGCCAGGCCTCCCTAGATTGGCAGGTCTAATAGTACCAGTGTTTCAGGTGTTGTCATATTCGATTTTTTTTTTTTTTTTTTCTCCTTCTGAATGTTTTTGAGTGTTTTGAAAGCTGTTTTTTGAACCCAGGTGCCTAAATCGTGACACACAGCCCTCCAAACCGTCAAGCTGCTTAATCTAAACTCAAACTAAACACAATCCCGGATGCCAGAACGTTTCACGCAGGACTTACTGGAGCTGAGTGGAGCTTTAGCTAAGAATCCAGGTATTATTGATGTTTTAATTAAGCTCGACAGGCAAAAGAAAAAAAAAAAACTGAACGGAGCTGATTTGTTTTCATAGTGCAGTCGTGAGGTCCACAAATGGCAACAAAAACAGCTTGAATATAAACAAAAAAGGGAATTAAATTGGCTGAATTCTCAATCTCAAAATGCGTGTATACACAGATGATAGATTGGTAGATATAAGGCACTATTAATTATTCATGTCAGTTCTGTCATTGTTTTGGAGCACACTAGCTTATAGATAAGGGTAACGGGTAAAAGGTAACCTTTTACACATATTCAATCTGAATGGTTTCGAAGCATCCCTATAATATATACAACTCAAGCTTATTGGTGTTCTTATGGTTTGAAGCGAAAGCTAATCTGTGAAATGATCAGTTCAGGATAAATCCGTTGGCTATTATGATGCCTTATTAAGTTACTCGCGATTTTGACCCCGCTCTATTTATGCCTGACCCTTCACTACATCACGAGACACCAGTCTAAACTGATCCTAAGTGCTCAGGGGGCATGTAGCCACTGCTTTTACACACCCCGTGGGTCAGAGGTCGGCGTTTCCCCATCAGCAAAAAAAAAAGAAAAGAAAAAAAAAGCGCGACCCCCCACACAATCCTAAACGCAAAACCCAGAACGTCAAATCCACCTCGACAAAGAAGTCCACTAGGGAATGCCTTCCTTAAGTGCTCGCTTTGTGCGTGAGCGTGAAGTGCGTGTCAGCTCGGCCATGACCCCTCTCAAGAGTGCGTCCCAAGGGAGGGCCGGCCAGGTCGCCCAGGATCAAGAGAGGTCGCCCGAGATGCCCTGTAGTTTACTCAGAACCCCTGAAGGCACTCCGAGATCCAGAGTTATTTCTTCCTCCTTTCTCCGTCTTGTTGCGCTTTCCTTTTCTAGCCGCCGCTAATGGTGTGGGAGTGAAGCGCGGGTGTTGTTGGAGTTGGAGGAGTCGTGTGTTTGTCCATGGTCCCTGGTATGGAGAGGTTAAAAGCTTGCCCTTGCAGACAGATTGAACGAGGGTGGTGGTGGAGAGAAAAACAGCGAGACGTCAGGATGACAAACTGGTCTCAGGGCCCGAGAGGCGTGAAAATGTAGAGCGAGAGAGAAATATCTCACTGTATTAAGGGGAAAAAAATAAAGACGTCTCTGTATTCGATGAACTCCTGAGCACGAATCTTCCGCACAAATGATGTGGTTTGATGTGTTTCCACTCTAGTAATTGTGGGTTAAAAGGCTTAAAAAGGAGATTGTATATCATGGCAGTTAGAGTGACACATTTATCATGAAAGAAGCTTCTCAGGAATGTGACGCGACACGACGTGATGTGATCGTGCCGAGTGGGCGGAGCCTTCCGCCTTCTTACACGTGCTACGTTTCAGATAACGAGGTGGTTACCAGTGGGGGGGAAAAAACAAACGATGATAAGTGATTTATTGTTGAGTTTTATTTTTTTTATTGCTACATTTTAAGAAAAGGAATGGTATAGATATTAGTAAATAATCCATAAATAATTCGATGTGAACACAGTTGTGGTTTGTACTTGTATTGTCTTGCCTTAAGGGTGAGAAAGGAATGGAGGGCTGAGAAGAAGGAAAGAGTAAAGCTCAGGCTGGTAGAGCGCTTAATCTCTCGGCGGTTCTCAGGAATCCTGGGACATAGCTGCAGCTCGCTCACCTGTGCTGGCCCCTAACACACAGCTCGTTAACTCATGAGCTGACGCCCACCGGGTGGGGCGGGGTGGAGTGGGGCGGGGCCCTCGTGCGAGTCAGAAATTTGAACAGAGACACACTTTCTTATATAAAACAGACAGTACATCCAATCTTCTTCTCCTTTATCACCATCGTATTTACACCTCACTGCTCATGGTGTTAGTGCATGAAATCGCAAACTCTCCTCCCCGTCTTTCTCTTCCTGTTACAATGTTCTTGAGATCCTGGGTTTAAACCATCATGTTTAACACGTCACTTAAACGCTTATATCGGTAGTCACCAAACGTCAACTTCTCAGCACATTGGCCGTGCTCTGCGTGCGGGAGGAATGACATCATATCTCACTTCCTTGTCAATCAGAGCTACAATACGTATGCGGAAGAGGGCAGATAGCGCTTAACGCCGAGTGTGTTATGCCAAGCCGCAGTTCGAAAAGACGTGTTTGGCTGGCTTCACACGTCATGGAGGGAACACATGTTCATCCTCCCAGCTGTCGTACGATGGCCAAGACTAAACAATTTGGGAGAAAACGGGGGGTTGGGATATCCAAAAATCATCAAGAAAGAAATTAGATACATTGATGAAAATATGTTCCTAAAAATGTATAAAACTGTGTACAGTTCCACAAAAAACAATTCTATTGTTATTTATTTTCTATATTAATTAATTAATAGTGTACATTGAATCTTTTCTGGTCAAAGTATTATTATATTTTTTGTCTATATTAACAAAAAACTCTTTTGGTAAAACGGTTTCTATTTGTTCTATATTAATTAATAAATTGCTTAAGGTGGTTCGTTCCACAAAACAAAACAAAACAAAAAAAGCGCAGAAGCAAATATGCTTCTCTGAATATGCAAATAAGAAACACCACCAGTTAATCCAGCATTTGCATATTAGAACCCGATTGGCTCTTACATTTTATGATGCAATAACACTCGCTTGTCATGTGTTCAACACTAACTCGGGTTTTTCCCAATTGGACTTCTCACTCCCTTTGCGTGTGTTTGTGTGTGTTTGTGCGTGTGTTTAAGAATACAGTAAAAACACTGCAGTAATTCTCTGAGAGAATTTCATCCCATAAAACATTGTGAGGTTTAAGTAAGTCCTGTATCACTCACGTATTGCTTTTGTCATCTTGAACACATCCTTAGTCACAGTTTTTGTATTTGACCTTCAGTTTAATGCTTGTGTTTTCAGGGAGCGGCTCTCAGGTAGTCGTGGCGTTCTCAGCTTTTCTGAACGGCCACTACACACCGGCTGACCTGACAGGAGACGTGGCCGTGTCCTACAGTTCACCTACAGGTATACACACACACACACACACACACACACACACACACACACACACACACTTGCACTCATACCATTCTGTACTTTGTGTACCTGTTATTATGCCTGTATTAGTTTCTGGGTGTTTGAGTCTCACTAATGTAGCTAAATAAAAGATTATCTTATACCACAGCGCTGTTGAATTCTTGGAAAAGTATTTGGATTGCTGAAATCGCAGTCGCACGAAATTATTTCAAAGAGGGCTTTGGCTGAACACCACATCTGTCGCGATGACGTCGCGTGACGCGTCTCGGCCCACATCTGTGGTGATTTTGACAAATTACAAGTCCCTGAGTTCCTACGATATACTGGAGGGACTGGTTAATACGTTATTGTTTCTATAGTAACAGTTTACACGGGGATTTTGCTACACTGTGGTCGCTCCACATTAACAGGTTTTTTTAAAAATGCACATAATTGTTTCTACGAGCAGACGTTTATTTAGCATTTTTGTAAAGAGTCTCCAGTGTCAGCGCTTTGTGTAACAGTCATATAT
>JANDJT010000103.1:3276432-3287343 GCA_024331685.1 Stegophilus panzeri | reverse complement strand
ATATATAAATAAAAGTGTTCGGACTTAAAGAGAGGAAAAAGAGAGCTTGTTTCGTTGACATTAAACAACATGTAAGTCCAAATGGATAAAAAGTACGTGTCGTTCTTTAATTTATAATAAACTTTTAGTTTTAGCAAGTTGCCCTGGTATAAAAGGAATAAAAGTCTTTGGGACTTGCTCTTATAGGAAAATAATCAACAGTAATTCTGCTTCACATCAGGCTACATCACATCACCACATTGTTGATTATTTTCCTATAACTGCATGTCCCCAAGTGTTTTATTTCTTACTTTTTTATTTATTTATTTATTTTTAAAGCTCTAAATCCTACACGTTTAAAAGACTATTAATGTACCATTGATTATATTATATTTGATATGACGTATTGAATTTTTATTCGGGATGTGTTTACAATGTCACACTTCCAAGACAAGTTGAAAGAACACGAATGGGTTTTCCAACTGTAAGTTACTGTAATTCTAACGTGACGTGAACGCCAGTTTTGTTTTCGATCCTTGTGTTGCAGTGAGGTGAGACTTGTCTAATTTTAGAGTAAAAAAAAAAAAAACCCAAACATTTGATACATCTGATCAACTGCCTGGTCAAAATATTAACCTTTCTGTTTTCTGTATTTGACTAATAATCCTGAAGACTCCATTCCGAATGGCTTTACCAGTTCTCTTGACCAAAACGTATCCGACGTTTCTCCGAAGGTTGATTTAGTATCGATAGTTGAACACGCAGGCGTGTGAGGACGCTTCTGGATCCGGACGGCGTTCACGCTCTGGAAGACATTATCCTCGTCCCTCAGCGAGCCTCTTTATTTCAGCGCAAATGTCACGCTGTATTTTACGATTATTTTGCTCGATTCGGGGGGAAAAAGTCTTCACGGAGAAAAAGTGAAAAGGCCGCCGTTTGTGCCGTTGTTTCCTTTGGACGGCGTATAGGTTGGCAGAGGCTCATGGAAAGCTTCCTAAACGAGCTTTAAATCTGGACTCTTTTTCATTTTATGATTATCCCTCTAAAAATAAGTGAGTGGAAAGGCTGTCTGTTTCACAGGCTGCTCAGGCTGACATATTAGATCACAAATGGAACCCGCTTCTTTCTTTCTCACACACACACATCCTGCCACATTGGCCATTTAACACCGACTTGTTACAGAGCGGGGAAACCCCAGTCACAATGAACATAAAACGTTTTACAGTGAACACACATACACACACACACACACATCAGTCCCGTGCTCTGTCTGTCTGTGTGTGTGTGTGTGTGTGTGTGTGTGTGTGTGTGTAGTCGATTAACACGACTTTAATATATAGGGTTTTGTTATCAGGTTAATCCCCCTGAAAGGATCGAGTGTGCTGTGTGTCGGCATTTAATATTTTTTTACTTCATAATTATCTTGCAGTCTCTGTGAAGGAGGCGTGTCTTTTAGTCTCTGTGAAGGAGGCGTGTCTTTTCTTTATCAGTCTCTGTGAAAGAGGCGTGTCTTTTCTTTATCAGTCTCTGTGAAAGAGGCGTGTCTTTTCTTCATCAGTCGCAGGGAAGGTGTGTCCTGTGTGTTACTCCCAGTGAAGGTGTGTCCTTTCATTATCAGTCCCAGTGAAGGAGGCGTGTCCTTTCTTTATCAGTCCCAGTGACAGAGGTGTGTCCTGTGTGTTATTCCCAGTGAAGGTGTGTCCTTTCATTATCAGTCCCAGTGAAGGGATGTGTGTCCTCTGTGTCAATACCAATGAAGGAGGCGTGTCCTTTCATCATCAGTCCCAATGAAGGAGGCGTGTCCTTCCATCATCAGTCCCAGTGAAGGAGTCATGTCTTCTGTGTGTCAGTACCAGTGAAGGAGACATGACCTAGACCCACACACCTAAAAACCCGTTCAGAAGTCAGTCCATTCCCAGACTACTCTGGTTTAAGTTTTAAACCACATACTTCACAGTCACTCACACTCAAACAGAGGTCCGCAGGGCAGCTGCCTGTGTCACATTAGCACCTGCTGTCACCATGCCAGCATGACTCTTAACACCCTCCACACAACCCGGGCCAGAAAAAAAAAAGAAAAACAAACATCAGTAAAGGGATTAGCATCTGTCAAGACCACTTAGAAAACCACTCAGATGGGATTTACACACTTTTAGAAGCCTTGTCTTGTGTAGATGTTGTGACGGACTGCACAAGCCGCAGTGTCCACGTCAAGCTCGGTGCCGCGAGGCAGCTTTCTACCCTCCACTTACCTCAAAACACATTCCCTCCGGTCCTCGAGAACTGCTCGACTGGTCCCACCATCTCTCAGGGTACAAGCAAGGCATGCATCAGAGAACACATCATGTTCTCCGTTCTGGCACCTAGGTGGTGGAATAAACTTCCCCTAGATGTCCAAACAGCTGAGATACTTGTGGTCTTCAAACGCCATCTAAAGACCTACCTCTTCCTAAAGTACTTAAATTAGCACTTTAGATGCTAAAAAAAAAAAATCAATTGTGTTGTCCGTGTGCTTTTGTTACTATAATTAACAGAGTTTTTAGACTGAAGGTATTCTTAATCTGAAACCTAGTGAACCAGTATCGCGATGTATTTATTGATAGAGACTTCAAAGCACATCTGTAAGTCGCTCTGGATAAGTGCGTCTGCCAAATGCCATAAATGTAAATGTACACTCTCTTACCTTTTTAGGAATCAGCCATAGAAACCTGTGTAGTGAGCGAATGAATATTGCACGGCAATATTATGTCAGTGATAGCTCTAAAGCCGGCTCGAACCTGCCGCTCTGGCTGCAGCAACAAGCGCATGGAGCCAAGTGCCAGATGTTGGATTTCGTCAGCTCTAACGAAGCATGAGCTACACAACAAGTAGCATCAAAAGGCGTTATACAATGCATACAAACTTTACACAGGACCCAACACCTAGGCAGCAGGGTGTTAAGCTAGCTTAAAAAAAACAGAGAGAAAATAAGAAACACATTTTTTTGGTAATAAGGTTACACTGCAACTTTATTTTTATTAGTAGCAGTTTTCAATAACTGTGAAATAAAATTCTTTAGCTCCCAAATGTATTTGATTCAGAATTGTCTAATGCAGGGAGTGAACCCAAACAAATCCCAAAAAAGGAACTTTGTCCCCTCCAGTGATAAACCCTTGGGGGTAAGAACATATTTATGTAATCTGAAACATGTACTATAGGATTTCTCGTGGATTATCTGATCCTAGATCAGTGTAAGAGGACCTTCAGCTGTAAGCAATTTTAATCTGTGATTATTTCCAGGTTAAAAATGGACTTCTTAGGCAGCGTTGACAGATTTAAACGTAAACTCGCCAGCACTGTAGGTAACGCTGTCGAGAGACGTCTTGTGTTTTCAGAAGCGTGGTTCGAATGACTGATGTGGCCGCTACTTAAAATGCCTAGCAGTATACGCAATGGCAGTTTTTCCCCTTTTAGCGAATAAATAAAGAGGCGAGGCCCTTCCAGGGAGGCACGAGGGCTTGCCGGGGGTAGTTAGAATTTCCGTTACATCGGGAAGCACACGTCAGGAGGTGTGTATTCATAGACGGCCATGCCAAATCGGGTCCTGGAAGAGTTCGGAGACGTTTCAGCTCCGTTCCAGCTTCATCTCAGGTGTTATTTCAGAAGGTGTGACATGCCTACGAGTATTGAGTGCCGTGACAGCTATTATGACCCCAAGCAGAGGAAACCTAAGAACTTAAAGGCGTTTTAAAGAGGATTGACGTCCTGTCAGAGAGAAAAAGTGAGGCATTAACACTGAGCAGTAGTTCTCTCCCTCCACCTTTTGACTTTTGTGCGGACTCCAGAAGCGGGTCAAGTCTTACACGGACATCACATTTGTACAAACGTCCACTTGTCCTATACGAAGGGACAGAATATTTCCCAGAATATTTTATTTTACGGAAGTGTGCGAGGCGAAGATTTAACCTTTCGTTTTATTAAAAGCTGGCTGTGTCTCACTTCATGAAGTGTCTACCCTATTTCTTAGGGTGTCTTGCATCGAAATGACAAGTTTCCCCAAGGTATTCCTTTCATTGCGCCGCAGCAGAACTACCTCCACCAGACCAACCACCGACTTTATTTATTTATTTATTTATTTATTTATTGCTGTAAACGTTAAAATGCCATCTCTCGTTCTAGTACTTCACCTGCATATCGATAGTACACATCTTACATAATTTCCCATTGTTGGAACTTGCACTAAAAGTGTGCATACTTCACAGCTGTCACAGTTGTCTCTTCATAAATCTATAAATTTCTCTGATTAGAAGTCGGTTAACAGCATGCTTGGCTTACGTGTTACTTTAAGATCTCCGACGTAGGTATTAGTTTTATTGGGGAACATTTTGGAGCTCAACAATTTCATTACAGACTCGTTTTTTTTTTTTTTTCTTTCATACACTTCCCAAAACCTGACTCCGAACAGCAACAAAACACCAAGCGTGTCCATATGTGTGTGTGTGTGTGTGTGTCTCTGCATGAACGTGCTATCTCCAGTAATGTGTTTAGTTATGTTGTTTTATACCAGATTTACCTTGGGAGCAATTGCGTGTGTGTCAGCTTGTCGGTCTGTGTGAAGCGTGCTGGGAAAACGAGCTGCGCAACATAATGTAAAAGTTGCTTTTGTTTCTCTCTCTCTCTCTCTCTCTCTCTCTCTCTTTACGCTGCCCATGACAGAGCTGAACCCTGCAGGTGAGTGCTGCCACTGATGGGAAGGACTAGAGCAGTGTTTATGCTAGTTTGAAACATGATACCTGGAGTGCTCTTTCTCTCTCTCTCTCTCTCTCTCTCTCTCTCTCTCTCTCTCTAACACACTAAAATCCATCCATACTTTCATTTGGTCTTTCACACGCCGCTATTCTTGTGCTTATACAGATGTGTATCGAAAACACACATGCTGAAATTCATACACAGACTTCACATCATATTCACATAAAGCCCATTCACTGTCACATAAACCACTATATAAACATCTTTTTTTTTTTTTTTTTTTTTTTTTTAAATCAGTGGAAGCCTCAGCATCAGTTTTACGAGCTCTTTTTTTACATTGTTTTTCAATCAACTTGTAGGTTTTGAAGATTGAGTTCATTTGGAATTTTACACCCCCTCCATTGGGTTCGACAAGTCAGTAGCATTGGGACGAGCAGATTTTTTTTGTCCGGGCTATTCGTCGTCGTCGTCGTCGTCGTTGTTGTTGTTTTTGTTTTTGTTGGGCAAGTTGAAAATCTAGTGAAAGAAAATAAACCCATCTCAGAGCCGTCATATAATTCTCCAGTTCTAAGAAACAGTCAAGTTGACGTTAAGCATATCAACTCGAATCATTTTTTTTCTGCGCGTTCTAAGGAGAGTACAACACATCTCATAGTTGAAACAAAAGGATAATCTTTCAGGACTACACAATCAACTTGTATGTGATACTTGCCTTAAGCTGATATTCCATATTTAAATTCAAAGTGGGACTAAACTATCGTTTTCTAGCTTCTGGGTACAATTCACAATTTATAGATTACCACTGCTTTTCTACTGACGCGGAACCGTGTAAACTTTCTCTTACCCATGAACAATCAGTTGAATCAATTCAACTGGGGCTCTGAGTCCAGATTCCTAACAAGCTGGGATATGTGAAGAAAAGAATTTCACTGCGCTGTAATGGATACGTGACAAATAAAGGCGTCGTCGTCTTCTATTAGCGTGGTCTGATTCGAGCAAGGATAGCAGAGGCTCATTCTTGATGAGAATGTGTCCTTTTTTGGTGACCTCGTGTCTATTAAATGAGAGTTTGTCTGCTCCCAGTGACACAGAACAGTGTTTAGATGACATTTGGAGGAAGGTGCAGTGTCAGCGCAGGCCTGTAAGTGGTGGTAGAGGTCCCAGCAGACACGGCAACGCTTTAAAGGATAGATCAGGTCAGCCATGGCCATCTGGGAACAGCATAGAAGGTGCGAATCAGATATCTTTTAGCCCCATCGGTTTCTAGCAACGACACGTGCCCGTGAAACACTCCAAAAAAGCTCCAGACTCCATAAAATTGTTTCATTTCTACAAGGATTTGAAATGAGATGACAAACTTTTTGAAATCACCCCAAGACCTGAGCTCAGATCACTCCAGGGTTGGTTCCAGTTCCATTCCCATGGAAAGCTAGACGAGAAGGTTAGGTAAAGTATGTCATTTTTTAGGGTTGTCATCAACCCTTTGCCTTACCACCACCCTTGAAAGATCACTGATGGCTTTAAGTTGGTTTGACACGTCTCCATGGCTTTTTTAAGTCAGTCCAAAGTGGGTGTGCCCACACATCACCAGAAGGCTTTGTTCTTGCCTCATTATCTTGGTGACATGAGCTGAGCCGTGTTGAGGCTCTGCAGCTCTGCTTACCTGGCAAGACGTTACAGGACAGGATTAGGGTAGCAGTAGGGAGCGGGAGCTGCTGGTCTCTGCGGAATATCAGGTACTGGCCAGGAGTTTCTCAGAACCAGAGTCACTCGAAGTTGAGAATCAGCAGTGTTTGTGGCAAAAAATTTTTTAAAAAGAGTGGAGACTTAAGATAAATGTTTGCTCAGAGTGCAGCAAGGACGTTGAGCCTCTTTTGTACCAGAGGGAAAGTTTCATGTGAGCAAAAGTTTAGGGAGGGACACGTTGATCTCCTTACTTTTCAGTTCTTCTACCCTCTTGATCCACCAGATTAGGAACTCCAGATCTCCGTGGCTTATTCTTGCCTTTCATTTGCCGTTGTGCTTGGTCTGTTTGTAAAAAGTTGTATGTCTACGCTGCCAGGAGTTCCGCGAGTAGCCCAGTGCAAGTTTGTGCTGCCTCTCTGCCTGGTTTGCTGCCCCACCACTGCCTCCAAGAACGCCAAGTACAAGATCACCGTGGACACCAACAAACCTCCCATCAACCTCAGCGAAGCCTTCCCAGGTACACCATCACAAACACTCACAACCTTACTTACTTACTTACCTGCATCATTTGCAACCTACTATGTATCCCAAGGTCCTCTACATAAGAGGCCTGTATGTCAACATGTGCTATCTTGTGTTATAGACAAATATTGTTCTAAACAAAGTCCTCTATGTTGGCCAATAAAGTGTTAAAATAACCCATAAGATCTCCTTCTCCAAATGGCAAGGCGAAGTCGACGAGAGTGTTAGAAGCGTGTTGGAATGCCGGACGGGACCGTGGCGTTGGCCTGTTTTAGTTTAGTACAACAGACTTAAACGAGTGATGTCCATCATCGCTTTTCGAGGAGCTGCACTGTGGAAGGAAACGGCTTTGGTATTGACTTCCACACGGTCACAGCCAAGTGAAATCTAAACAGTCATCTGGGCTACATCCCCCACGGAAACTCCACGCTGACACACAGAGAGTTTAATACCATCATTCGGTGGAGTGTTTAGTCACTAAGTACACAAGCCAAAGTACAGTATTTATTGAACTTCGACAAATTGTTTAGAAATGTTTTATATTGGTAGGAGTTGATCATGGAAATGTTGATATGGCTTTTACTAAATATGGTCCAAAATTCAGACCAAGAGCTTCACTAGCAAGAATTTATAGCAAGTTATTTTATTTTTTTTTTTTAAATTGTTATTCATGAAAGTATTATGTTCCACTCAGACGAACCGGTTTCTATTTTTGAGAAATCATCATATTAAATATATTGAGTTTTATTTTATTAAACATATATAGAGAGGTTTTTTTTCCACAAGTGACGAAAAGAAAAAGAAAAACTAAACAAAAAGAACAGCTGTATGTATAAAAGAGATTACTTGTTCAATGTGTCCTTCGGTCCTTCCTTATATAATAAGACCCTATTTTAAAGGTGCTATATAGTGAAAATTGGCTTTTTCCTGTATTTTCTTGGTTTTTAGTTTGCACCAACATTGAGAAAATGTGAAATCAGTGTGAAAACTACTGCGGTTTCTTCAGTTCAGTAAAGAAACTCTCCCAGACGTAATCACTATGCCTTTCATAGCCTATAACTATACTATACTATTATGGCTATGTTTTTAAGCTTATCCAATGCCAAGAAATGTTCTGGGGGTTTTTTTTCTTTTCTTTTCTTTTTTTTTTTTTTTTTTTTTTTTTTTAAAGTTAATATTCACATTGACTATATAACAAGAGTGAGTATTAGGCTTTGAGTTGGTTTAGGTCTAATATTAAATCACACTGTTGTTGATTTGTTGTTGATTTTTTTTTTTCCCTATAAATGCACACCAAGCCAGGCTTTCTTTTTTATTTAAAGAATGTCCGGGATTGCTTACGAATATTCTTGACTATTGGGAAGTCTCAGTGAAAACAAGAGAAACTTTGACAGCAGTTTCTTAGAAATACACAGACCTAATGTGTTTCATGCAAAATCTAATCATTCAAATCATACATTATATAGCACCTTTAAAATGGACAGACGGTTACGACATCGGGATACTGATCGGAAGGTTCAAATGCGAGTTCAAACCTGAGCGCCATCAAGCTGGGACCATGAGCCTTGTAACGTAACCGTCTACTGTTGAGTCGTGTGCTGTCTGAACTAAATGTAAAAAGTTACAGTATATTTTCAGTACAGTCTCACTAGCTATAGTTTCTACATCAGCACATCTCTCATGTGTCCTTGGTGACGGGAGAATTGGTGTAGTCCTCCCCGTCATTATCAGCTGTGTATGATGGGTTATCTGGTTGTGGTGCGTGGGTGATGGAGGGGACAGCGTTGGCGCGACAGACAGGGGGCCGCGTGGACTCGGAGATAAAAGCAGGGGCCGAAAGAAGGAGGGCAGATAAGGGGCACCACCATTGTGCTCACTTCACCTTGACTGGCGTCCTGTAAGGAGATAAGAGTGTCTATCTCTGTCTGACATCCCTCCTGCCACACAGTAGGACAATCTGTGAACCGTGTGTATATGAAAGAGAGAGGTGTAGCAACAAACGGGGGGGAAAAAAAATCTTAGCAAAGAAAACCTGTTGCTTTTTTTTTTTTTTTATATTTTAAAAAAATTTTTTGCTTGTTTATTTTATTTACTGTTTTTCATTCATTGCTTGGTTTTTCTTGCTTATTCTAATTAAGAATTTTCAGGGAAGCCCGAGGATAAGGAGGGTAGCGCCCTGGCTTTCCAGTTTATCGCTGGCTCTCGGGTCACCGTCCTGGCCTCCAAAACATCCCGTGAGTGATGCGCACACACACTCACACACATCCATCAGGAGAAAGAGTCCTGTGATCTGCTTTACGTTGGCAGGGGTTAATTACAGGTGTTGTGGAGAGCTGGGCAAAGGATGATAGCACTGCTGTGTGTGTGTGTGTGTGTGTGTGTGTGTGTGTGTGTGCGCGCGCGGCCCTCCTGCAGAGCGTTACAGGATCCAGAGCGAAAGCTTTGAGGATATCTGGCTGGTTGCCAAGGAATTAGTGCAACGTTTCGAGCGGCATTTTGCGAAGCTCGGAGTCAAAGATTTCCGCAACAGCTTTTCCGGCCCGATCCCACTGTCCGAATACTTCGAGACTGTGGACCACCACTTTGAGGTGAGATGTTACGTTCGTACACAATTTTAACTCCTGAAAGACAATATCGGCCAAAGTATATTTTATACGAGGAAATATGAAAGCAGAAGTGTTAACTAAAGACAAATAAACTGCAGTCTACGTCCAAAAAGTGGACACTTTCTGATAACCTATTCAAAACAAGTCGATGTCATGAACTCGCACAATGCTGAACTGAACAAACAAGAGGAAATTTAAAGTGCGTCCAAATGACACAACTGTCTAAAACTGTCTCTCTTTCTTTCTCCAATAACTGCATATCAATGGCTCAAGCCTCCGTTTCGCGTCTTGGCCACATTTCTCTAATAATTCAACGGGCCATCGTCAATTATTCCTTACTTATTTCTCGAAAATGGAAATTGTCTGTCATTTTGTTTGTTAAATGCGTGTGCTGTGGTGGACAGCAGACCGACGTTTCTGTTAGTTCAGTTAACTCGGCGGAGTGATACGGAACTGTAATGCGGTCAAGACCTGTCTGGAACTACTTTAGCTGTGCATTAACTGAAAACCAATTGCACGCCTTAGAACGTCTGTCGGCCAATCAGAATCGAGTATTAAACAGCGCCGTAGTATAAGACATTTGAATCCAAACTGAATGCAATTTCTGAATATCTGCGTAAGTTTAATAACCTGTTCATTAGCCGAAAATTGACTGACCGACGTGGCGGGTCCAAGAAACCATTCCTGAAGAAACAAAGTTCATGTTACACATTTATAATGTGAGGGTGGACAGGAATATAACTAACATTTTGGGACATAAATTTAGCTGACAATAATAAAGATGACATTAAATGTAGCTTGTGCATACTTGTAGCTCGGTTTACACGTACTTCTACCTAAACAGAGTTTTTTTTTAAACAGCTCTCGGAGTTCAGAGTACATGTAAACAGTTTAGTCAGAATAAATTTGTTCAGATTGATGATAAACACAGCTAGCAACCCCCCAACACATGCACACACACATACTGAAACATATGCACTATTGTTGTTTTTGTACACATTGTAGCTCCGAGTGAACACACAGAAGTATCAGGACCTGCTTTCAGAGCGAGCCGTCCAGTTCAGAGCCATCCAACGCCGACTGCTCACACGCTTTAAAGACAAGACCCCGGCCCCGTTACAGAACCTTGATACACTCATGGAGGGCACTTACCGTCAGGTCAGCACACACAAACACACACAAACACACACACACACACACACACACACAAACACACATATTCATGGAAATATGACATTATTGGGACACATATCACACACTGACTTTGTGGGGACATTAGTACAACACGCACATTTATATACAAAATGATCTCTCACACACACACACACACACACAAATACCATACACTCATTCATGGAAATATGACATTATTGGGACACATCTCACACAC
>JANDJT010000103.1:3260512-3276239 GCA_024331685.1 Stegophilus panzeri | reverse complement strand
CATACACTCATTCATGGAAATATGACATTATTGGGACACATCTCACACACTGACTTTGTGGGGACATTAGTACAACATGCACATTTATATACAAAATGATCTCTTATACACACATACACACACACACCATATATACACACACACCCACACCATACACATACCATATGTACACACACAAACACACCATACACATACCATATACACACACACACACACACACATGTTCACAGAAATATGATATTATTGGGACACAGATCACACACTGACTTTGTGGAGAAATTAGTACAACAAGCACATTTATATACAATACATGCATGCGCACACACCCCACACACACACACAGTCTTGCACTGAATGGGCACAGATTTATGATGTCTCTCTAATGGGTCTCTTGATGTTACATTACCCTCACAGCTAATAGCTCAACCTTTCACTCATGACCAACATTCAGTAGGCACATATGGTAGCTCTACTTTCTACAAGCTTGGTGTGTTTGTACTTGTTTTTTTTTTTGTTTTTTTTCACGTGCTGTCATAAAACTGATTAGCACTTTGTGAGACCGTGTGTGTTTTTGTGATTACAAAGTGATGGTCCTCTGAAAGAACTGTTTACTGCAGTGACACAGGGCTACTCCCTCTCAATGAGCAGCTATTTGCATTAGGAAGATTGTGATTAACAGTGCGGATGTGTGTCTTTAAAAGTGCATAGCTGTAGAATTCAGCAAAAGGTTACAGGAAAGGTACACTAATGTTAGCTTGGCATTGCATAGCAAAACTAGAGTCAAATGAACTTTAGCAGAACATCAGCGATCATTTAAACAAAAGTTTCTAGTCGAGTGTACTACAAAGGTTCAGCATTGAACGGTTTATAGTGACTTCTTTGTGAGGATGTAATTACAGAGCTGAAGGATTTTCCAGACTCCATTGCAACATTCAAACACTGTCATGTCTTCACCACTTTCTTTTTTTCTAACCAAAAAGATTTCATATAAACAGCCCACTCTTGGGCTAGTCACAGTTTTGGAAATGAAACATGTTTTGACAGCTCTGAGTGTCTGTGTTTAGGAGGTGTTACACAAAGTTGACATTTCTCATTATAGTAAAAAAAATTTTTTATTATTTTTTTTAAACCTTGGAAATTTGGTTAGCAGTCCATGCTAAGTGTAATTTTAGTCAAATGGAGTCTTGTTTTTTTTTTTTTTTTTTTTTTTGAATTTATCAACACATCCAAGGGAAATTCTTGGCATTTCTGATTGACAGAAATACACAAGTTCCACATTGTTGAACATATCCTGAGATAAAGACTGTAGAAAAAGCTTCTCAGAGGCTACAGAGTAGAACATTCTCTTTGTTAACCGATTATCTGAAACTAATTGGAATGAAATGAATAGCCTACTTTGAATGTGTGTTTAAAAAAAAAAAAGCCTCGTCTGATACAGTAGATAGACAGTGTGTGTGTGTGTGTGTGTGTGTGTGTGCGTGTGCCTCTTGCTCCATCATCCCTCTTCCTGTCTCTTTTCCCAGTGCTTGACTTGCGTGCGGGAAATGGCGACACCCTATACACAGTATAATGTAATGTATACACACACCTTCAGAACGGGGGGCGTATCGATGGGTCCAGAGAGTGATGTGCACTCTAAATTAATTATTCAACTCTTTTCATTTGCAAACAAAAACACACACTACAGATAGATAGAAGCGCTTGCAGTGTTCTTGCAGTGATAAGGTAGGAAAATATCTCCAATGTTTTTTAAGGTTTTGGATAAATTTTGAGTTTTGTCCTCATCACATTTCCTCCATCTCTTGTTTATACTCTTACCTGAACACATTTGCATGACATGTCATACTTTTGTATCCACTTGTAGTTCTGTATAACGTTGTAGAATGTCCATGAATCAAGTTATCACCTACGTTATATTGTTTTCTCATGTTTAAGTGGAGCCTCCACCACAGGTCCCTAATTTGTCATTTGTTACTATAGAAAAGATTAGTTCTTTAGTTCCTTCTTTCGTTTTTTTTTTTTTTTTTTGCTTATACTGTGAGAGGGCACTGTGGTTCCTCCTTTGGGGAAGTCTGGTTCAATGATAAATCACTGCTGGTTAAAAGATGGCTTAAAGCAGGGACCCCCACTGGAACGTTGCCATCCTGCGAAAGTTAGTTAAAAGACATCTGGCTTTTATTTTCAGATGCTACTGAAGGCACGATTAGCTGAACCGTGTGGGTTAGATTAGGGTTTGAACTGAACTGTGCGTGAAGATAGGAGCAGAGCAGGGAACACCAACCCAACTTCACAAGATGTGTGGACAATCAAGTCTTTCAAAGAATTTGCTTGACTGAGCAATAAATGCTCTATGAAAGAGCATTTTAACATCATAGCAATATTGCATGTTAAACGTGTTTCAGTCCAGTAATAGTTTAAAGATCATTAAGATCATAAAGCAAACTCTGATTTAGAGGGATGGGGTGCTTGGCTTTTCCTACTTTACCTTTAACGTTAGCGTGCAGAGTGGTCAGCTTTAGAGAAGATAAAGGCTTTGGGTGGTGTTTGTTGTGGTTGCCATTGAAATTCACTTTGCGGGCAGCAGAGGCCTCTACAGATTGCTCAGTTCCATAAATGCAGAGCACATGTGCACAGATAGTCTCTGTCATGAACTGTCTTCTCTTTTGGCTTTGAACCAGCCCTGAAGTTCATGTCACTCATGCATTTTTGATGAGACTCTATCACCATACATTAGCAAGCTGTGGCTTGTGCCGTACAGCCACGATGATGTTCCACATGTTTGTGGATGGTTAAGATTTCACCTTCTCTTTGCTCGCGCTCTCTCTCTCTCTCTCTCTCTCTCTCTCTCTCTCTCTCTCATACCCTTATATTTTATTCATGAAAGGATGTGGGTGATGGTCTTGTGCCATCCTGATCAGGTCTGCTTTTTATAAAGTTGTTCTGGCTGCTCTGATTCTGATCCATAGGCGCTCACGTTTGTAAACACAAGGGTCAGTATCCAGCCTAATGACCCAGAGAGTGTTGCTTTAGCTTTCCTGTCAACCACTAGCAAAAGGGCTTGGCACTCATTTTAAGATGGGGTCAGAAGATGGAGAGCAAATAAGAAAAGTCTCACAGGCAACTGGGAGAATTTCAGGGAGGGGGAAATCCCCAGCAATCTCTATTCCCTCAAATATTTTGCCTCATACTGGACCCTTAGAAAGACCTTGCCATGTTACCACACAAGCCTGTTAGGTTCCGTTTGCCTCCCTGTAATTAGCAGCTGAAAGGTGTAAGAGGCTGCGCTGTGATTGATGGGCCTCGGCAAAGACTCATAATAGAGGCCTCTCTCCTGACAAGCTTGATTTATTCGGGCTCAAATGGGGGCACTAAACAGGCCTAAACGGTTGCTAAAAGCACCCAAACAAGGGCCAACACTGATCCCCTTGTCCCTTTGAGACCTGTCATTAATGTTTGATGGTCAGAGATTTGTGTGTGCTTGTGAGACGCCCAGTTTGAGAAGGAGGTCTGTCAGATAGTAGCCCTGTTTGTGTAGCACATGAAAAGCCTGAGGGTACCTGTCCTGCGCTCCTTCCAACCACTCCAAGCTCATCAAAAGAGATACATGTGATACTCCTCAAAAGTTCCTAGGCAGCTATGGTTGACATGAACATCTAAGGAACTGTGATGGAGATAAATGGCAGTCAGCGCCAAGCAGGAGCAAAACAGCTGTCCTGACCACATTCTGGATACTTTGTTGTGTCACTTGCCACACTAGAAGAAAAGAAAGTTAAGAAGTACCACCCCTGAGCCAATCACATGAAGCCAAGAGTCTTTGTATATGAATCTGTCTGTGTTTACAATACTAGACCATCTCTTATCTGTGCCATTTTTTTTTTTTTAGATCCTGGAAGCACACAGGCACAGCGATATCCTTGTGAGAGCTGTCCAGGTGTTTGCCCAAAGGGAGGCAGATTCAGTCGGGGGGTTGAGGCCCAGGCATGCTGGCAGATCTTCTGTAGGAATCTCTTGGAAAAGTTTACACTGCCCGACCAAAAACTATACAGCTGGCATCACAAAACATTGCCGTGTGTGTACGTGAGAAGCAGCAGCAAAAGCCGCATTTGGTTTCCCATCTATTCTTGCCGGGGTTTTTTTTTCTCTCTACCTATTAATGCCTGCATGATATGAGTAATGTAATATCTTGTCTCAGTGAGATGGATTTGGGAGCTACAATGACTGACTCTCCACTGGGAGCACCCTGCTAAACCAGCTTATTTGTGGCCATGTTGCCATAGAATTGGGATCGTATTAAGAAATGGAGCATATCTTTTGCCTGCTGCTCTTTTGTAATGGATTCTGAGCCTCTAGCACCATGCTAATAGGATTACCTGTATTGTAATTAAAATGGCCCACACTCAACCTCAAAACTCTCTCACAGGAATAGTTTGCTTAATTCAGCCAGCACCATATTCCTCCTTACCATTCACATTTCATTTGTATATTTGAATGATGTGCACTTGTTTTACTTTGTTTTCTTATTTCTTTTTCCTTAGTTCATTTTTTTTTTTTTTGGCACGTATTCAGTCAGACCACCTAGAATTTCAAATTTAGGTGGTATTTGCTTGTTCTTGAAGCTCCTCGTGGTTCTATTGTGGGTCCTCTGGGCTAGTTGGACCTGCAGTTGAGCTGAGTGACTTTTCACGCTTCACTGGCACAAACACTCACCCAAACATGATCCATTTTGCAGGTTTTCTTTCTCAGTAATAGTTCTTGCCTGGCAACTGAGATTCATACTTTATGTACTCGTGGGTGGGAGACTGAACAATAAACTGCCAGAGGGCTAATCTGATGTGTCGCCCATTTGTGGAGTCATCACCCCTGAAATATCTTGATAAACAATCCAAGTTTTTGAATCCAAATAAAGTCTCTCTGCCATACTACCCACCCCACCAGCCGCCATGCCATCTCCTCTAGATACAGCGGCAAAATGCGACTTAAAAGCTAGCGCTATCTTCCCCATGGAGAGATAGGCTTTGTATTAAGATAGACAATGTTTCAAGACATAACTCAACATGTTCTCACGATCACCTGGAATTCTTGGATATGACGGCATGATGGCTAATTGGGGACCGTGCACTTGTTCAGTAGCAGTTGCTTGCTGCAGATATTCTTCTCGGTCAAAACTGGCAAATTTGATATTATGAAAAAATTGTTTATTTGCAGCAAATGGTGAACTGTAGCATTTATTTTAAAAAAAACAACAACAACAACAAAAAAATGTAACTCGGCGATGGACTGGTGGCCCATCCAGTGTGTATTCCCACATCATGCCCAGTGTTCCCAGGATAGGCTCCAGATCCACCACAACCCTGACCAGGACAGAGTTGTTACTGAAGATGAATGAATAAACATTGTATTCAACAAGCAGATGGAATTCTGCAATGGACTGGCATTCCATCCAGGTTGTATTCTCACCTCATGCTCAGTGATCCAGGGACAGGCTCCGGATTCACTTTGACAATGACCAAGATAAAGTGATTACAGAAGAAGAACGAATATGGAGTTGCATGAGCTGAGCTGATGGAATTCTACGATGGACTGGCATCCCATCGATGGTGTATTTCTGCCTCGCACCCAGTGTTTCCAGGGCAGGCCTTAGATCCACTTTGACCTTGAGTGGCTGCTGAAGATTAATAATTGAATGAATGAATGGAAAAATATTGAATTGCATGAGTGTATGGAATTCTACGATAGACAGACATCCCATCTGGGGGTGTATTTCCACCTTGTTTCCACCTTGTGTTCTCGGAATAGACTTGGATCCACCAAGATCCTGACAAGGGTAATGCCATTACTGAAGATGGATGAATTAATTAATCCAGAAATATGGAATCACATGAGCAGGGCTGGAACAATAGTGGAATCCTCATCCTACTCAAAACTCACCTTGATTGAAAGTTAAACACGCTCCCATGGATGTTTGGTTTTTGGAAAAGAGAGTTGAAAGCACACAGAGGATATATAGCACTTGTTAAGAGCTGCGGTTTCTCAGGGAAGTTCTTGCCGTTAGATTTAAGACTGCATGCTTTGGCTGTACGCGTTTGCGTCGAGGTGCTCCCGGAGTGGAAAACGTAGAGATTTACACGTCTTTATGGCTGACCTGCATGAATGAATAAGTGCGTATGTTCCAGCTCGGCATGTGTACCTTTCGCAGGTTAGGAAAGCAGGGAATGACCAATTTTCCAGGGAGTGACCAAGTTTCCAATCGTCTTATAAAGACATGAATATTGGTGTTCTTACAGAGAGTTTTTTTTTTTTTTTTTTTAATGGTGGTATAAATGTGTCAGGTGAAAACACATGGGGAAAATGTCCGGGGTTTTTGTTGGTGATCAGTAAAGGTCTCTGCTTGCCTTTTTGAGTATAATGTAACAGTCCTGCGCTCCTGACGGACGCCTTTCCCAAGCCCGTTTCTCTAAAGTCAACACGTCCTTCGTGTCCACGTTTTGCCTTTCCGCTGCCTAGATTAGTGCAACAATGGCAGATTTATGCGATTACACGTATTTGCTCTGTAATCAGAGGCCCCGCATGGCAAAGGCCAGGCTACGCCGGATATTTATCTTGTTTCTGTAAATTCTGAAGCGCACGCGCACGCGTGTGTGTGTGTGTGTGTGTGTGTGTGTGTGTGTGTGTGTTTTCGTTTTCTTTCGTCTTCCTCGAGCAAAGCTGTTCAAAAGAGGCCATTGAGAGAAAAGCAAACAGCTATGATGGAGCCAAACAGGAGCATGCGCTGCGAAAATCTGTGGCCTACAATCAGCCCACTGTCACCCTGCCCCCCCCCCAATTACCATTAGCATTTGCATGAGAGAGAAAGAGAGAAAGCGAGACAGAGAGACGGGTGTAGAGGAGATATTCAACCCGCGGAACAATCACGCATGCATTGAGCACGCGTCAGCTTGCCGGCATGGCCTCAAAAGTTTCCAGATGCAACCTTAGCTGCTGTTAAAGGTTAAACACACATAAACATACTTCTATAGTTTTGTAGCAGGTTCTTCATTTCCTTTACCAAAGATTCTCTTTCTTTTTGGCACGATTTCCTTAGTATATTTTCCTGGATTTGTGTCCAGTTTGTATCGAATCTTTCTGCACTTGCCATCAGCAGTCAGCCTTCGCCAGCAGTGTAGCCCATTCTCCTGTTGCCTGTGCCCAAACTGGCCACTCTGGAGAGCCCTTTTTAAAGGCGCTCAGTGCTTATAACCTTTAATTCGAGCCATTTAACCGCAGTCAACTGACTCTCTGTCTTTTCTGGCTTATTTTATATTAGTCATGTGGCAGGTTTTTCCCCAAGCTTTCCACTTTCCCAGCCCGAGTGCCGAACCCGTTCGCCTGTCACACGTCTATTAGCGCTTTATGTCGCGCATATATCCGCATATATTCGCCCCAGTGAGAGTTAAAATACATGTCGGATTTGTTACGCGCCCCTGAAGAGCGGGCAGTTTAAGGGGCTCTCGGAGGGCAATGGAATGTCACGAGGGTCTGCTTTCAGCGAAGGGGGATGGCATACGGCAGAAAATGGAGAGGGGAGGGAAAAAAAAAAAAAAGAGATGGAGAGTGAATTAGGTGAATTAGCGTTTGCCTGAACTAAAGAGTTCTGATGAGGAAAAGGTCATATTTGGCCCCTTAGACAGGGTGGTGCACTAGTGTCTTCTTTCAGATTGTGTGGTTGTGTGTCCTTTGTATATAGAGATGCCACAGTTGCACACCTGGCAAGGTTTCCTTCTGTTTTTCAGACTCGCTGGCACATGCACACACACACACACACACACACACACACACACACGTGCACATGCTTTGACTTGTGATTCGCTCAAAGATTGGACCAGGGTAAACATACTAACTATTTGCTTCTCTAATGTTGTGTTGTCTTAAGGACACAGCCAGACAAGAGAGTGTTATCTCCTGTAGATACACACAGTGGCGTCTCAGCTGGGGTTTTGTCTTGTGTTCTTGTTTGTGCATTTCGGATTTTGGGCATGCTTTGGTGTGTGTGTGTGTGTGTGTGTGTGTGTGTGTGTGTGTGTGTGTGTGTGTGTGTGTAATCCTTCATGTACAGGATTAGGCTAACAGGTTATTAAAAGTAGTGATGTTAATAGTTGTTTCCTGTAATAAACTTTGGTTATTAGTACATTACAGGTTCTTGAGGATTCTGCTCTAGGGAAAAATGATGCTCAGTCACAGAGCGCTTTATTAGAAATGTTTGTACACCTGATCATTCATGCAATTATCCGTTCAGCCAATCATGTGGCGGAAGTGCAGTGCATTTAATCATCCAGATACACCTCAGTTAATGTTCAGATCAGATTATCCAGGCTTGGTACTGGCACTGAGAATGCACTGGAATGTGCAGCTCCTAGTGGCTGGGTTGGTCCCCTACCCAGGAATCGAACCCGGGACGCAGGTTCCCAGCCTCTAGACCACCGGGGTACTGAACGGCACTTATAACTAAAAAGCTATTACAGTATTTTTACTTTTATACCATTCTCAAGTACTACGATGAGCTATTTTTGTCACATACACCTCCATATCGCTATCAAAGAATGTAGCTTGGCTAAAATCATTTTTTCAGCTAATATAGTAATGGTACAATGGAGGATGACTGTTTTTAGTGTGAGCAGGGTCACTGTGTGGAGGTGGCCTGGCTGCAGCATGGGAGGTGAGTTTGGGCTTGTGATTACAGAGCGGGAGCAAGCGTCTGCTAAAATGAGTAGAGAAAGCTGCTCTAATGAAAGGCCTCCTCTCTGCCTCTCAGCATCTAAATTTGGAAGCTTGAATGAAGTACGAATGAACGTACACAAACCTCCAGCGGCCTACCTCTGCAGGTCTGGTGGCACACATGTTCATTTCTAGTGCCGTTCCAGCGGTAAGTGCAGTCAAGGTTCCAGAACAATCAGAACGCAGCATGGGAAAAGCTGCTTGGGTTTTACTGCATGATCTTGGTTTAATGGGCATTCAAGATAATCTTGATAATATTTAATAATGTCTGAATGTTTTTATTCAAATCTTTATTGCATTCCTGGCATGCATTTAATTAACAAAAGTTGGTTAGTTGTTGTTTCGGGACCTGTAGTGATTTAGACAGAAAGTCCTCAGCCTCAGGCTCCAATCTGACCCACATCTGACTACTACACCACCTCCTCAGTTCATACTTTTAATCCCACCTGCATTTTGAAATACTCTAATGGTCACTTATGCCATTCCGGAGTATCATGAAATAGGTGTCCACAATATGCAAGAAGAAGCTCAAGAAATCAGTCAAACTTTCCTTTAGTTCCATCCAAAATCCATTTAAATCCATCCATCCAATTTTCATACCGCTTATCCTACACAGGGTTGGGGGGATTCTGGAGCCTATCCCAGGGAACTCTGGGCACAAGGCGGGGGGGGGACATCCTGGACAGGGTGCCAAAACATCAGGGCACAATCGCACACACATTCACACACTACGGACAATTTGGAAATGCCAATCAGCCTACAACGCATGTCAACGTTGCCAACGTATTAACCGCGAAGCCACCAAAAACCCCCAAAACAGCACACCCCCAAAGTGTTTTATTCCTCTTATACCACTGCAATTTTCTAAGAATTACATTTAAAAAAAAAAATTTTTTAGCATCTTGTGGTGACATCCACAAAACATTGGAGCCTCCTTCCAAAAATGTTTGACAAACTGCTAGCTGTGTGTGTCGAGGAACAATATCCATATAAACAAGCCTTTATTAATATACATATATATTAACAGTCTAATATATATATATATAATATAAAAACAGTCTAGATTTTTTTTATGGACTCCAAGCCAAGGCCAGTTAAAGGTGAGGTTCAGAAGACCAAAACATGGGTAGGAATTAAAATCTGGGAGGATAGACACAAAGAAAGCTTGAGTTACATAATCAGACCAAGGAATTTTACAGAAGCAAATTAGCATCAGTGCTTTGGAGACTAAAATATAATCTAGAAACAGTTCTAACAATTCTTTCTTTTAGTTTTTAAAAACGTATTCATTTTTGAGCCACTTTAATTGAATGATCTTATCGAGAGTTACTTGTTGGTCCTACTTTTAATGTTCTGAGGGAAAAAGAAAAAGAGACCAGATTTGCTGAATGAACATCCATGTTCACGGTGAGACTTTACTGTAGCAGGATCAGAGTGTCAGCCTCACAGAGGAGCAAGAGGATTAGCAAGAATCAGGGGAGAAAAAACAAAGAGCTTTGGCCTTATCAAGCCGTGTGGTTTGGAGCCTTCCACGGCGGCCGATAAGCCGAGCTCAGGTTGCCCGTGTGGGTTGCCAGATGCTATCGTGAGCGTAAGCCTTTCTCAAGCCTCCCTGACTCTCCGCTCCAAAGGCACAGTTTATAAACAAGCATTGTCCGGGCCAAGCGACCGAGAGCTATCGAGCAGCGCGCTATCTCCGCACCGTGACCGAACACAAAAGCAGTTACTGTCTAGGATTATTTGTTGGTATGATGCTGATCTCTCTGTCTCTCCCTCCCTGGGGAGCTGTTTCCCTTTTCCCACACACACTAATATTTTCAGAAATATATGTTCGCACACACTCTTACTCTAACTGTTATTTCCTGCTTGTATAAGCAAGTGATATTTTAATATATCTATGAATTTTTTATTTATTTATTTATTTATTTATTTATTTTAAAAGTGTATTATTATTTGTTCTATTTGAAAGCAACTGTTTTCCATGTACTTGGATCCAAACACAGGCTACATCCTTGAAAAAGTTCAGGCTTGGCTCATCCTCCATCGTGCAAATCATTTTCTCTTGTTGGCGTTTGAGCCGGACGGTGTTTAATTCATATCCTGTATCTGTGATTCATCATGTCTGTCTCCACATCTGTTTTTATAGCGGCCTATTTAGCTATCTAGCAGTCTGTCTAGCGATCGATCTAGACGGCATCTGTCTGTCCTGTTGTCTCCGTCTCTCCGAATCTGTTCTCTGAATCACTCCCCGACGTGTACTCTTAGTAAAATCAGTCACAGTGAGTGGCATGGATTCCAACCCCCCAAACACCCCCCCCTCCCCCTCCCGCACCCAAAACAAATACATAGTCACATATGCGTCACATAGTGTCACGTGGTATTGGATGTTGGTGTTTGACTAGGAGGAAATGTTTTGATACCAGTATCAGTGCATTCCTATATATTATTTGATATGTTCTATATACGTCATATAATATATTCACTATGTGAATATATAAGCTCGACACGCCAGCACACACACCAACACAGACACCTCGCATACCGTCTCGACCTTACAAAGGTATCATTCTGGTGCGCATTGTCGATTGTTAAAGCACTACAAAAGCCGAGCTTGTTTACCGTCTGCATCCGTTCCAGTGTCTCATAAAACCTCATCATTCAATACCATTCAATAATTCATGTTCCGCGGGCAAACCTCAGAAAGAACCCGCCACACTGCACTTCGGGGGAAAGTCCGCTCTCAACCCGCTACAGACAGTCTCACACCACAGTCCTCTCCTCTCCGTTCCTCTCGGTACTTTTCCACCAGCTTATCTCACCCCCGGAGCATCCCAAATATTCCCAAATTGTTGCAAGAACGTTCCGTCAACGTCGTAGCCTCCCGATCGGACGAGCAACTTCCCGTCGCCAAGGTGCAAGCAAGACCGCAAACCAAATGCATCCCTCACCCAAAAAGACAAACCGAATAAATGAATAAATAAAGGGATGTTTATCCCAGCTGGGGAGATATTTTCTGCTTCTCAGCTTGTGGCTCCGTCCCTCAGGGATAATGGATTTGCTTGGCTCGGCCTCGGTGCTGGTTACTGGTCACGGTTTGTTTTGGGTCATAAATGTTACATCGGAAATAGACGGGTATATTTAGGCTGTGTAATTTTTGCGAAATGCGAGGGTAAGCTAGCGGCTATGGCAACTCTGTGTGTGTGTGTGTGTGTGTGTGTGTGTGTGTGTGTGTGTGTGTGTGTGGACCACCTTAGAACCAGGGTGTTCAAGTCAAATGCTCTCCCCAAATGACTCAAAATCAGCTCATGTGCCAAAATGTTGACCCTCAGTTCAGCTGCAGAAGATCTCCCACAAGTCTGGGACCCTCTGGTGAGTGCGAACGCTTTAACCGGAGTGTTTCAGTGGTCCTTTTGCAGTATGAAACAAGATGCGAGGCTGCACTCTGTCTGCTAATCTCCTCTCCTGGACCATCGGGCCTGGATCCAGTCCTTCACACCAAACACACACATACACACTCACACGCACGCACACCGCCCTGGCTTAAATGTGCCTTTGTTCCTCCTCAGCTGGTATCAATCGCTGGTCCTCACAAAAGGCCCTTCACCACAGTTCAGTTTGCCTTGGCACAACAGCCCATTTTATCACCACACACGCCTGTCCGTTAGCGGGCTTTGCTTTCAAAGGCAGCTTCCTGGTTTTCATCCCTCTGAGACCCGGCGGTTCGAGAGCGATTAAACGTGAGTGAAAACTCCTAGGCGTACAGGTGACAGGTCACTTCAGCAGCACTGAATCTCTGTGTGTGTGTGTGTGTGTGTGTGTGTGTGTGTGTGTGGTATGTGAAAAGTATACTGTATAAATAATGCCTGTTCTCCTACAGATGACAATTTTCAGTATTTTTACTGCGCTGAACTGATTGGAAGGCTTTTATCGTAAAGTGTGGCCTCGGTTTTTTTCCCTCCCTCTCACTCAGTTCAGCAATCTTTCCTCTCAACACGGCTTCCGTTCCCCTCTGTGGACGGAGCGCAAAATCTTTCGCGTACAAAGTTAAAGCCAGCGTTTGCACCTCTCGTAACCTCCCACAGGAGTCTCCAGTTCAAGTCTGGAACGAAGCGTTTGGAGGAAGTCAACATGAACATGAACGGAGATGTAATGACTCACATTCTTCCTCTCTCTCTCTCTCTCTCTCTCTCTCTTTTTTTTTTCTTTCTCTTCTTCCTCTTTATCAGGTGATAGTGTTGGCGGATGCAGCGGAGGAGAACCGAGCGTGTTTGGTACAGGCCTTCTCCAAGTTACGCAGCGCTACGCACCTGCTCATCCTTCTGGTCTCTCTTTGGCAGGGACTCAGCATCGATCAAACGGTTATACTAGAGGCCACACTACTGCCACTGCTACAGGATACACCACAACTGGTGAGGACACACACACACACACACACACACACACACACTTTTTACTGTGTTTCAGTTATTGAGGTCCTGATATAAGGAATTAATGCACACCAGCCAGCCAATCAGAAATGAGTGTCTGGTGTATAAAGGTTTTTATTCTCGCTCTAGCTAGCTCAATCCGTTTTTATTTGTGAGTTTAGGTTTGGTGTGAGAGGTCATTAGAGACACGTATCTGCTTATTGCCTTGCTATATGACAGTGCAACTCCTCTGAACCCATACACATGCGCGCACACACACACACACACACACACACACACACGCAGATCAGATAGCAGTACTATAAGCTCTATGCTACTGGCACTGCTGTAGTTGTCATCACAGCTGTACAATGCACAAATACAGTGCGATGAGACGGTTATAGCAAAGACTGCACTAATGTTACTTCTGCCTTTCATGCATCTGTAGTAAAAGAACACCCACACACTGTCACGCTCTCCTCTAAGTACCCTATTTTGGGTAGCGCCCTTGACCTCAGAGGCCCCAAAGCATAAACGTGGCCCGTGTTGGCTGCCGCTGCTGAAAGCCGACCAATTGTTTGTGCTCTTTAGGAACACTATCGGGGTTTCGTGTGTGTGTGTGTGTGTGTGTGTGTGTGTGTGTGACTGACGTGATCCATTTCATAAACAAGCACACTGAAAGAAGCAGTCCATTGAGCACTGACAGATCAACGAGAGAAAGTGTTTGGATTTTTCTTTTTTGTGTTTTCCGCTTTCATCGACTGTCGGGGGGGGGGGAGTTTTACCCGGCCGAGGCACGAGCCGGTTGGTCGTTTCTTACCGCTTTTTTCAAAGCTTTCGTCATGCTGATATTCCACACGTGACTACACGTGTAGTGTGGCATGTGTCAGTGAGCACTTTTTAAAATGGAAGAAAATAATGAGCATATATTTCGTTCCTTAGTCAGAGCAACAGTCCGATCTTGTCTCGTCCTGTCTTGTCTCGTCTCGTCTGGTCTCGTCCTTTCTGGTCTTGTGAACTGAATTATGGGATTGCCATCAATTAAAGGTAAACATGCTGCCGGCATAGTTTAAATTTATACATACATACATACAGACAGACTGACAGACAATCCGACATGCATACAGACCAACATAAATATAGACTCAGACAGACAGGCAAATGGACCAATCGATAGACAGACAGACCAAACAAGAGGCAAACTGACCGATAGATAGGTAGTCAGACTAACAGACAGACCAAGAGTGACAGACAGAAAGGCAGACAGGAAGGCAGATTGACTGACTGCCTGTTGGCTGGTCTGTGTACCTGTCTATCAGACAGAGAGAAAGAGTGACTGACTCCTCTTGAAATCCAAACCAAAATGAAAACGTCATCTTGTTAATAGTATTAAACTGTATAACTGATTATCAGACACAGTACTGTATAAATATGACTGTTCTTGGTTTATTGCTTGTACCGAGTTACCCCACAGTGTGTGATTGCACTTACTCCCGTGCTGCTTTAGGGGGCGCGTTTCGAGATCTGCCGCGTTGCTCCTTACCAGTTATCAATTAACCCGATGTTCGGTTCAGCAAACACACACACACGGCTTGGGGCTAATCCCAGCTGCAGGCGTCACTGCAAATACCTCCAGAATGAAAGCGGTGAGCTCCTTCCCTGGTAAACGTGCTCCACACTGACAGGTGGCACACACACACACACACACACACACACACACACACCAAAACATTCGTACACACCAGGGCTGTAATTTGCCGCAGAGCTATATAAGCCGACATCTAAAGCAGTACGGTGTCCTCATCTGAATGGGCGTGCTAATTTTAGAGCAATTCCATATATACATACATGGTCTGCTATATTTATATTCCACTCCTCTGTGCATGCCACATGTGTGAGCTAATGCAGGCAATGACAATTACCACCAATTACACCCAATTACTGGGGAATCCTTTTTATAACGCGACCACACGAACACACAAACACCCAGACTGGCTTTTTTAAAGGTGTCCTTCGCTGTTTCCGCTCCGCTTGCCGGATACGCTTTATTGTCGAGGACGAGGGGAAGGGGATGGTAAGCAAGCCGTAAAAGTAGCAGATCAGAATGAAACATGGTTCTCGAAAACAGAAAGCGAGGGGGGGATTTACGGAAAGCTGCAGCGCCGGTTAGTGGAGTGTAAACATGGTAGTTTAGATGGTGACAGATGAAAGGTATATACAAGAGAAAGTTTGGTTTCTATAGCTTCCACTCATTCCCTATATATATATACATATATATATGTATGTATGTATGTATGTATGTATGTATATATATATGTGTGTGTGTGTGTGTGTGTGTGTGTGTGAGAGAGAGAGAGAGAGAGAGAGTGAATGAGTCATGGTCCAGACCCAGATAGAATCAGTAAACCAAGCCAGCCACTCACTAATGACACGTATCATGAGCTTTCTCTCTCGCTCCCTCTCATTTCCTGTTCCACCTTCATGTTCCCAACTCGAGCAAATCATTTCGGTTTATATATATATGTGTGAGTGTGTGTGGGTGTGTGTATATATATATATATATATATATA
>JANDJT010000103.1:3234352-3259352 GCA_024331685.1 Stegophilus panzeri | reverse complement strand
TACCACAGCGCTGTTTAATTCTTGATTCTGATTGGCCAGAAGGCAAATCACAGGTTTATATCAATGTGCTTATTCGAATCATTCTAATTATGATTAGAACATGATTATTATCATTTCCATAGTAATATCGTACACACGGGCTCGTATGGCTGAAATGTATTTCATATTTGCATTAAATTTATGAATATTATTTTGGAAGGCGTATCCAGTTTCTTGAACAGAACTGAAAGTTTAGGAATTACACCCATTTTTGGAGTCCCTTCATTCTCATAGGCTCAAAAGTAATTGGACAGTCGACCGGTGAGCAGTTTCATGGCCAGGTGTGGCCGGTGTCCTTGTTATTTCATGACAAATTAAGGCGATAAAAGAGTTTATTCCAAGTGTTGCATTTGCATTTTGGAGCTGTTCACGGGAACTCTCAGTATGCGGTCCGAAAATAAAACACTTCCGGACGTGCCATTATTGGAAAATGATGAACTTTTGTGGTGGGTAATACCACCCCATCATTGATTATTTTCCTATAACAGCACACTACCAAGTGTTTTATTCTTTACATAACTACAATGCTGAACTAGCTTTAAGGAGATTCTTGTTGTCCAAGATGGCTGGCCTCATTATGCTACAGCATTTAGCTTTGGTTTATGTTTATAGATTACAGAAAGTCATACTAAGCCACATTAGCAGTTTGAGACAGATATTTAAAGCAAGGATTTAACATTCAAAGGTGGAGACTCTTACTTTTGAGCGGCGTTACTCTCAGCTCCAGAGCACATCTTGGCCAATCAACTAAAATTGGAATAACGGGAACACTTGATTTTTCACACGAAGAGTTCCTTTAGTTCGGTGAGAGTTGAGGATGACGTAATGAATTTTTTTGTTTCTCTTACACGATGCCAAAATTCCTCAGTGCTTAGCCTCTAGTCCTGTCTGTCACTGTCTCCTGGATTAAACACATTACTTGAACTCTGCCACTGGGGGCACTATGTAATCAAAGTTTATCCCTTACCAATTTAAAGGTCAATTGTAGCGATCACTTTTGATTGAAATGGACTGTTGACGAAATTAGAAGGGATTTACTGCCTGACCGGTTACATCAAAGACACAACGTCCTGCGCAATACCTTTTTAGTCTGAGCGTCTAACATTTTTCCTCTTTCCCTTTCCCTCAGGGCTGGGAGGAGAGCGTGGACGCGGCTGTGTCTCATCTCTTGAGAACGTGTCTGTCGAGAAGTCCTAAGGACCAAGCCATTAGTCTGAGCACAGCCCAGCTGAGCATGCCCAAAGATACCTCACGCCTCAAGAAACACATCATGCTGCTCTGCGATCGCATCGGCAAGGGAGGCCGCCTGTCTCTTTCCTCTGAAGCGAACGCTCCGACACCTGTTATGATGCCAGGTCAGAACCGTGTGTTCATGCGAATCCATTTTTTTTTTTATGTAAGAAAAAGAAAACTTCAGTCTTGAATCATTGTTACAGACGACAAGGAGTTCAAGAAGGCTCAGGACCTTTCCATCCAGGAAAATTTATGATTCACTTTCACTTTAGTCTCTGAGATGTCCTTGACTCCAAGAATGTCCTGTTTTAAAATTTAAGGATGGTGTTAAAGACCATGTTTCATTGATGAGTGTGTTTACTGTCTGGCTATGTGCTCCTGCATACTTTAAAGGCTCCAGGCACTCAGTGGGGCCCATCAGGACAGAGGCTCCTACGCATCATTAAACTCCAACAATAGGACGCAGTGGGGGCCGAAGAAGCCGCCTGTAATCCTCTGCTTTCCTAAAGCACCCTAATTCTGCCCTCACTCTCCACCACCCCCCANNNNCACCACCCTCAGGCACTCCAGACGAACCGCTCAATCTTCTGCGTAGCTTTTTTCTAGGTCGCGTAATGTACATGTGGTTTTTGGCCGTATTACAGAGAGGAGTGTGTGAAGCAAGGCTATAAGGTTTACACTTGGTTTTCGTAACTTGACCAGGTATTCATCCTGTTTTGGCTTTAAAAAAAAAAAAAAAAACCGAAGGAAATGAAGCATTCTGACACCACTTGACACTAGTTGGAGTGGAGAAAGGAAATAATGTCTTGGCAACGAACTCAACATGAAAATGTTTGGTTGCGTAGTCACACAATTTCCAAATCAGCGTTCAACGGAGGTTGCTTCAAAAGGCCTCAAACAAAACCCACTAGCGTCGACACCAGTCGTTTCCATCAATCAGACGTGTTAATCATTCCCACGAATTCTTCCGCGCTGATTCTAACTGTGCGCCGGCTCCAAGCAACAAGAACAAATCCCACTGGTGGTGATGATCAAATTGACGATGATAAGAATTGTTAAAATCATTACAAAATCAATTAAGACCTTGTACGAGCTGCTGCCGAGGTCCTCTCAAGGGATCTCATTTATCAAGAGGCGTACGAACAAATTTACTCGGAAATCGTTCGCAGGAGCGTTTACACAAGAAACGTGGTTTCCACGAAAGTCCAGTTACTTCACAAAAACGTTCATATCCTGTTGTACGAGAACTCGCGAGTATGTAAATTTACAAACAACGAGACAATGAGCACCCGAATAGATCGGCTTCGGATCCTCTCGTCGTCCCGCGTTACTGCGTCCGTGCTGTCCAGCTGAAATCATTTATTGATTTATTTCAACTGCACACATGAATTTAATGTCGATTTTTCATAATAATGACTTCCAAAAGAAATCCTTCCTAGCCAAATAACCCTAGCCACTCAATTAGGACAAAAGAAATGGCACCCTATAAAAGGTGTGTCTGTTGTAGCTGATGCACTGCAGTGGCTGAGCTGTGTTATTGGAATATTTGGAGCACTCTGCGTTCAAGCTGTGCCATCACTGTGCTGATGGGTAATTGGTATTTATGAGTTTTTGTAAAAGGTTTCGTAAATCTGGTGGGAGTTTTTACTTTGGTGCGACCTCTGAAAACGTTTGCACACAACTTTACTAAACGATACAGTACACGAGGACCAAGTTTTCTTCCTCGTGTCATTTCAGCTCCGGCTGACTTTGGCTTCCTCTTAGAGATCTTAAAGATTCTGATTTCTATAAAATTTCTGTGTGTTAGAAATCAAATTCCATTCATTACAATTAAACTTAAAAAGAAAGCTAGCATAAAAGGTGACTTTTATTCCTTTGAAAGTTGCGGCAGTGATCATATCGGCGTGGTTGTGGTGGTCGCAGTTCGTTTCACGGCCAGAGCCGCCACCCAGACAGAATCCACACGCTCGGTTCAATGCCGCTGCTCCACAAACGCTGCTTTGCATACGATATTTAATGCGTCCTACACGTGCGTGGCATCCCAGGGAGAATGTTTGGATCATTTCTCGATGTGAGCAGCGACCCTGATTCACTTTTCCAATCTCTCTCTCTCTCTCTCTCTCTGTCTCTCTCTGTCTCTCTCTCTTGCTCTCGTTCCTCACTTCCTGGCTCGGAGCCAAAACACACAGCCGGCTCCTATTCGACCAAAAGCCTGTCAGGCTGTAGATAAACAGTAATTTATTACCCGTTGCTTTTTCAACCGGCTGTGAATGCAAAGTGTTTACGTTTCCACCAACACCGGCAGTAACTGAGACCCCTCTGCTCGTTCGGGCCCCCCATTTTCAGCTCCTGTGTGTATCGGTGTGTGTTTTCAGAGCGTGTTCTTTGTGCGCTTTTTTTTTTTCTTTTTTTTTTTTCCCCCTCCACGAGGATAATCCCAACTGCAGAAAAGGAAGAGTGGGATGGATGGACTGAGGGGAAGAGAGAAAGAGGAGAGTAAGGGGGTTTTGTCTGATGAGGACGCTCCAGCTCTGTGAGGAATGTGCGAATGATTAAGCGAGCGAGTGTCATCCTCTTCTCCTCTCCCCTCCTCTTCGCGTCTGCAGCCTCTTATCAGATCCCTTCTCCTCCCTGATATCTCTCCCCGTCTGCCTCCGTCTCTCTTTCTCTCTCTCTCTCTCTCTCTCTCTCTCTCTCTCTCCGTGGTGATCTGGGCCTGTCTCCCCTCTGCGGCAGCTGGGACATGTAGACAGCCGATGATCTCACGCCGTCCTCCTCCGTGATAGCGAGAGCTGATAGAGGGATAGAGTGTGGATAGATAGATTGGATGGATGGAGACTTGCGGAGGAGAGGGATGAGCTGCTCTCAGCCGTCCAGCGAGCATTCCTTCTCCCTGATGAACTGTCTGTATGACGCGTTGCCTCGACTCCCTGCGCTTCCTAATGCCGAGCTCAGGACACACACGCACACAAATCACAAACGCAGACCCTTCTGATTTGTCTCTTCCTGTCTTTTGTTTCTCTCTCTCTCTCTCTCTCTCTCTCTCTCTCTCAAGATTTGTTGCTCAGTTGTCTCATTCGGTCTTTTTTCAACAGATTAAAAAAATCAATCTCGTTCCCTCCTGTATCTCAAACTTACTTCCTGTATGTCTCACACTGCACCTGCCTCAGAGCCTAAAAGTCTCCTGAACCCTTCACCAGAGCACAGTGTCCTCCCAGAGACAGTAGGACGGAGAGCTGTGGATTTCCCCATCCCTCCCTCTCAGTGGTAGAATGGGTTTCTTAATTGTATGTAAATGTTTACACACACATCCAGAGTAAGATCACCGATCTTCTGTCTGGTGATCAGGAAGGAGTGTGTTGTCCTGTATTAGGAGTGTATGTTGCGTTCGTGTAACACCTCGTGCACCTACCCAAGCCCAGTGCATTTAGACCACAGAGTCAGGACTTCTTTACCGCCTCCTATTCAGCTTCTTTATGGAGGCCTTAAATGCATTCCGCAGTTCCTGTCCTCCATCAAGGGAGTCTTTTTATACCTCCGCTGAGGCGTCTGAGTTTTTTCAGGAAGCACGTATGTATTTTTCCCACAGGCGCGCTCTTTTAGGCACCGCAGCTGAAGCCTCGCCGAAGACGTGCATTTGCATATTCACGTGGGGTTTATTGTTTAATCGATTCTGTTTGTGCGTGATTTGATCCGCTTTAACATTCCACTTCCAGTAACGCGCTCTGCAGTTCTGTGCAGAGGAAACTTTGGAGACCGTGGCCGTGCTGGGAAAAGCATGTCCAACACACCTGCGAATGAGTTTTACACAACACTCGAACACTGTTTGGCTTCCCCGAAATCCTCTCTGGAAACCTGATTATTCCACTTTACATAATGTGTCAGTAGGAATCAAATTTGTGCAAGTTTTATTTGCTTATCGGTCACGGCTGTTAACTGTGATTAATGATGATGAAGTGTATTTTGAGAAGAGAGTCTGATTAGTCGGGCTGCGTTAAAGGAAAAACCCGCTTGCTTATTAATCTTTATAACAAGTGTTCAGTGGTATGAAAGATTTATAAAGTAATGAAATTCTGAGTAAACTTGTTTCATCGACATGTAGGTAGATTTTCACTTTGCTTAAGGTTTTACACGTTACCCACGATGCATTTCGACTACCTGCTGATAGTGATGCAGTGGATTTTTAGCGCCCGTGTCATCTCTATGTAAAGTGAGCAATGGAGCGGCGCTTAAGTCCTTTAGTCTGTCCGGCTCTCTCACCTCATCCATCTGTACACTCTGGAGATGATGAGGTCGAATCCCAAAGATGCCACAGCTATCAGTAGTTTAGAGAGCAAAATTGACCATGCTCTTTGGTAGGGAGGGTGGCGGGTGACAGGTTTCCCCTGTCAATCACAATGATGCTAGCCTCCGTCATGGGTGATCATCCATCCATCCATCCATCCATCCATCCATCCATCCATCCATCTTCTGTACCGCTTATCCTATACAGGGTTGCAGGGAGCATGGAGCCTGTCCCAGGGGACTCGGGACACCCTGGAGGGGGTGCAAACCCATCGCAGGGCATACCTGAACAAATTAGAGATGCCAATCAGCCTACAATGTATGTGTTTTGGACTGGAGGAGGAAACCGGAGTAGCCAGAGGAAACCCCCAAAGCACAGGGAGACCGTGCAAACTCCACGCACACAGGGCGGAGGCGGGAATCAAACCCACAACCCCTGAGGTGTGATGCAAATATGTACTTCCAGAAAAGGAATCGCAATCATGCCTCATGTTTTGAGTTTGAAAACCCTATATCAGTGGCATTACTGACCGATACAACCTTTTAAATCTCCTGACCTCGCAAATGAAGTTCAAATAGCAGCTCTTTATCTGCTGCTGCTTGCATTTTCGACAGGAAGTTGTGACGAGGAGGCTAGACACACACTATCTTGTCTTATGTCTGAAGTCAGACTTTTTTTTTTTTTCTTTTTTCCTTTGGACGTGTTCCAGTGGAAATGAGGTTCCGCCAAGCTCCAAGGGAGGAAAGAGGAAGCACGCCGGAGAGGAGTATAAGACTGAATAATTCATGTGTGTATGTTTGAGTGCATCTTTCACAGCCAGATGTTACTTATGGGATCTCGGATACAAAGTCACTGGAAATGTGTCTGCAGAATTTTCCTGAGTCACTTGAAGACACCTTTTTTTTTTTTTTTTAAGTGCAAATTCTCAGCAAATCTTTTGACAGTCAGCGGTGAAGTAGCTGTACAATCATACACCCTGACTAACCTTGAAGCCGTGATGCCATAAAGGTCTTTACATACTGTCTGAATGTTATATCAGATCACGAAATGTCTGATCTCATTCAGTTCTGCTTACCTCCAATCCAAGTCTCAGCCATTACATATATAGTACATGAAATGGCAAAACTGTGAAAAGGCAATATAAAGCTGATTGGAGCCTGAATTTGTTGAGGTGTATCAAGCTCACCGGATGCTCACATTATCAAGCTCACATTCTTCAGCATTCTCACACCAATCCCCTTTCAATCAGATACACAAACCGCCGGCTGCCGTTTCCACTCGCCAACACGGCCTTGTTATCCTAGCAGGACGAACTTGTTTCCTCCTCTTGTTGATCCAACCAAGGTAAGACGGTGATCCCGATCTCTTCCATTCCACTAGTCTGTGAGATTATAAAGTTGTGAAAACACCGCCGTGTATCCCGTTTCAAACGTGAACCCTGAAAAAACAAAACCGTCAACGTTAGCTAAACCTAATAGCCAGCGACCGCTCCTTGTTGAGCAGATTGGCTTTATTGAATGGGATTATCCTAATCAGCCTGGTGGAAAGGTGGGTGGGGTAGGGGGTTACTGTGTTTGAGGTTGTAGGACGGGAAGAGAAACAACCCAAGGGATTGCAGAAAGGCTGTTCGGAACACGAGGGTGTGGCACGAGGGGTTCAATTCATAAGCTCCTTCCTCAAGGGCCCCTAATGCGAGTTGATCCCTAGATAGGGAGCAGCAGACGCAGTCTGGGGACTTGCTATACAGGCAGCCAGAGGGGGTTTGATAGGTGTTGGGTTGTGTATGGAGCAAGTATCAGGATATTTTGATCCTCCAACATAATCTGAAATCTGTTTATTATTAGTCTTGTATAGCGTCTACCATGCAAGTCCCTGAGAATGAGCGGTTACTATAGAAACGACAACATCTTAGAAGGAGTGCATGAATATACAATAAAGCTCTGATTTGAATTACAGCTGGCACTACTGTCAGAGCTCTCGAAAGTTACTCAACAGCTTCTGATCAGTCAGAATCAATAATTCTACAGGTATAACGTCAGATAAGCTAACTTGCTCGAGTCCATCAGACAAACGAGAATCTACTGTAATATTGCTTAACGCTGCTGTGCGAATTCTCTCCTAGCATGCTGCGAGGCCATCCCTGAGTCGATCACCGAGGAGGAGGAAGATCCAGCCTTGCAGCAGGAGGCCACTGAGAAGATCATGAAGAAGAAGCAGCCCTCAAAGAAAGTGAAAAGCAAAACAGGTGAGCCAATATTTTCCACTTTTTCCTCTACTTACAGCATAGATAAGACTTCAATCCAAACGTAGACATGAGTACTGAGATTTGAACTCACAGCCTTGTGGTCATTAGAAGAGAATGTTAACCACTGAGCCACCATCATACACGTCACACTGCCTAACGCCAGCGATGGAAGAAACCCACATCTGGAGCCTCCAGCTCTTTTCTTGATGGGTGTGCCTCTGTGTGACTCTGTGGTTCTCTCCTCTTTTTTTTTTTTTTTTCTTTTCTTTTCTGGTGCTACTTTGCCCTGCGTCTTCAGACATCTCATGGTCCATCTGGTTCTACTCTCTTCTCCTCCTGCCTCGCAGCCTGATTGGGCATAATAGCTGGCGAATCGCAATTTTTCCGCCCATTATCAAACTTGAGATTTTGCCATAGCGCTCCAAATAGTTTTTGTGTGTGTTTTTTTTTTTTTTTAGTTGTTTTTTTTTTAATCAAATGAATTAAAGCTGTGTGCTTTGAATCCTTGAATCACAGCTTTAGAAAAGAAGCATGTGTGTGAGAGAGAGCGAGCGATAGTGAGCGTGAGGAGGGTACAGAATCGGAAAAAAAAAAAAAAAACCCAACAGAGTCATAGGAAATGCACACAGTGTTGTTGTTTTTTTTTTTTTTCCCCAACACAATTTATTTCACATTGTGTGATGTTAAGTGTGTGCAGGTGGTTCCATGTGTAGCTTGCGTGTGTGTTTATGCGCAGTCGTTCTGGGCAGACAGTCAAACCGTGCATCATATCGCCCATTAATAGGATCGTGTGCTGTCCCATTGGCGCTAAAAATTCTGACAAAGCCTTAAAGCCGCCCTCTCTGTTTGTAGTTTGCAGTGACATCTCTTATTGGCGAATACATGCACATGCACACACATGGAGGAATAACGTCATAATCCGCTTGGAGAGATGTTTACTTTGGTTTAGAGTCAAACCCATGTTATGAGCAAAGCTCTGAGTTTCTCTCACACGCCATTTTTTTTTTTCCCTCTCTCTAAACCACATCAGAATTAAAAGCTCTTTATCTGTCAGTAGAAGTACACAGGATTTTGACTTTGCATATCAGCGCAGCAATCTACAACATATACCGAGCGGGGACAAATCGAAGGAAAATCCAACATGGAGGAAAATGTCGCCAGAACAACTGCAAGTCTCTGGAAGCGTACTGGAGTGGCATGGCTGTATCTAGCTATGAGGACGCTGTGGTCCAGATCTCGGTAGCTTCAGAAGTTGTTTGTTGTTGTTTTTGTTTTTTTTTAACCTCCTGAGTAGTATCTTCAATTGTCAAATTCCGTATGGAAACAGTGACTTCCTGCTACCATGGCAGAACGTATGAGAACCAAGTATTCCAAGACTATCCATTCAGCAGTGATGACTGGTTCTCAACTGGCCTCCGAGCAGAACATTTAGGTTTGTCCATAGTCTTAATCGTCCACTATGTTTAGAGAAGCAAGAAGCAACTAAAGCCAGAGCAGTTTGTAGAAGAATACTAAGATTTCAATTCTATACAAATTAAATATGACGCATCCAAGTGTCATAGTGACGAATCGGATTTGTCCAAAGTGACAAATCCAAACGAGTGGCTCGATTGATTCCTCGTACCAATCCTTTGACATGTGCGGGCCGCCGTTTCTTCAGTTCCCCACTCACAACTTTTAGTTCCTACCTGCAGTTAGTTAATATTTCCTGTTTGACACAAAAATTGAAGAATAGCTTATAACTGTGGTTTCATTTTATTTTGTCATATGAATTACATTAAATGTATATAGAGACGTTCCAAAGAAAAATAATGCTAGAACGGAAGTTGCAAAGATCGCTGGTGTCTCTGGTTAGTGTTTGTAGCTAGTACAGTTATCTTGCTTTGCTAATCTGCGACGACGTTAGTACAAAGCTGAGTGCATTACATATCAATCAAACAACCAGTTTTCACACTATTTCAGTTTGCTTTAGAAGCAATATATAGCTACTATTTAAAAAAATAAATGCCGAACAGGCCACACCTACAAGAGGCAAACTGTTGTACAAGCGACACTTGTTAGTTTGAACGTAGGATAACACTTCGCTCTAAAATCTCCCCGAAGTGTTCAGATCTGGTTGAGATATGGTGACCTATGGATGGGCGTGGGGTCATGTCATCCTGGATGAGACCACGCCCATCAGCATAGAAAAGAAATGTTTCATCATAGTATAAAAGAACTTTGTGTTGAAGTGATAAGTGGATTCAAACCATGTCAAAAAACAAAGCCTATTTGTTCCCCCTTTTAATTTAAATCGTCATTCGTCAGAATGGAAAATGAAACTGGAAGTGGTCCGTAGTATGAATTTGGTGTAGTGTTAAACAAGCTTGGGGGGGAAAAAAAAAACAACAACAATGGTTCATAAATTTGGGTCTAATAAAAGCTTCCTTTACAGTTCCAGTTCCAGCACAGATGTATGTCAGTGTACATGTGCAAAATCCACAAGTCTTAATGTGGTTAATCCACCCAGGCGTCGTGCCTAACGAGCAGCGCCTCACTCGGGAGGCGGAAGAGGTTGGGAGTCGCCATGTGCGATGCGTGGGGATCGTTAAGACTCTATTACACAGTTTCATGTCGAAGGTAATCATAAGGAAAATCAGCAATGAGATGTGAATATATATCCTGCAAATCTTTTAAAGTAGATTCAAACGTTCTCATTAGTGTAACATTTCCAGAGAGCTGAGGGGATGGGACTACAACATACTTTTACAAATTACAGCTACAAACCGTCATAAACCAATAGAGAGAGACGTAAAGTACACTGAATGTGTGAATGATGGTTCGAGAAATGTATATAGAGTTTATGTTACAAGTTAAGTAATTAACTAAATAGAAATAAAGGAGCTTTGGTATAAAAACATGATTTTTGTGTTGCCATATGAATCATTCTGACACGAAACTAACTCCTTACCTTACAAACACAAATACACCCAGAGGAATGGTGCCTCAGCATTTAGCTAATAAAGTGTGTGTGTGTGTGTGTGTGTGTGTGTGTGTGTTTAGCAGCCCTCGCCCACCCAGCGATTCCAATTAAATCTACGAAAACAAAATAAAAGGCAAAACAAACATTCAAAATCGAGTGCAATTTTCCACAGTGATGCCAATTAGCGGCAGTGCCACACAGATCGCAAGCAATGATGGAACTGTTCCCAAACAGATTAAAGACTAATTTAAAATTTGATTACGTGCTTTGGTAGACATATTGACTTTATTTTCCTAAAACGTTTGAGAAATGCAGCAGGGAAATCATTCATTCTGTCAAGTGTCCACAAATCTGCCTCTCTCTTACAAGATGGGTTTCTAACATGCAGTGCAATTTCCTAAGTCCATGTCCAATGTCGGTTGATGCAGGATGCTGTTTGAATGGAGCTCTGGCACTTCTTTCTTCTCTGCGCAGTCCTTTAGGCAGGTGAGAACATCGCAAGCACATACGGGTGTGGGCCGACGCCATCCGGTCTGAGAGAGTTCAAGCGAAGAGATCTCAGTCCTCTTGTAGTCGAACTCTAGAGCAGTTTGGTCACTTGCCAGTTCCCACCCACCATCCAGATCTCCCCTGTCATACGTTAGCTACCAACGGGCAGGGTGAAGGCCAACACATGCTTCCTCCAAGACACGTGAAGTCAGCCAACCGCATCGTTGCAAACGAATACTCGTGCTACGTCACAAGGCAGCATAACTCACTTGGAGGAAATCGCTATCTGCCCTGTTCCGCATACATGAACTCACAGATGCCCCTGATTGGCTAGTATCGCTGTGATTAACAGCATGGCCAATTTTGGGATTCGAACTCGCAATTCCGCTCCGCATTTCTTGGAGCTGTTTTATAAGGAAAGTAGTTCCAGCGTATGACCACCTACCAAATCTTGTTCTAATCGGCCTGTTTTCCTGATTCATTTCCATGAAATTATATAAGTGTGATAAGTATTCACATGAAAGCTCTAGACTGTTGGCCCAGTTATGTTTCGGTGTCATTCAATTGGATTCCTTGTTGAATTCCTTTTGCTGTTGTGATTTGCCAAGCTCCACCAATAGAGCATTGTACTGATTAGTGATTAACTTGCGTTTTCATTGCAGTGTTTTTGTGTTTTTGATACTATTATGACAACCGTGTCAGAATCGCATTCCTTCTCTTCGCGCTTTCGCCACAAAAAGTGTGACGGCTTAAGTTTAGATTAAGCTTTTAAACATCAACGAATCAGCGGAGGCCAAACAAGCCTGCAGCACTCCAGATCTTCCACAGAGCTCTGTGCAAACTCTGTAAACAGCTTTTGATTCTCTTCCTCTTCGGAGCCCACCTGTGCCAAAAAAACTAAGCTTCCTCTACCACCCCCACCGCTCATAAAGAACTGAGGAGAACCAGGACACTTCAGACGGTTTGAAACAGGCTCAGTCATCTCCCCGGCCTCAAAGAAAACGCAAAAAAGGAAATTATTAATCCCTAATTAGTTGTCTGTAATGCAGATCTTCAGATAAGGCCTTTGTGGTTTTGTTTTGCTTTTTTTGTTTTTTAAGGGGAATGCATCTGCTTGGACATGCCCTTCAATAACCAACCCCCCCTACCCAATCCATCACAGAGAGAATGGTTAAAAAAAAAAAAAAAATTCACACATTACCCTTCCAAACACACACACACACACACACACACACACACACACACAGTCTGACGTGAAGATAATTAGGGAGATGAAACCACCTAACAGGGTGCAGGACAGGCAGGAAGCATCTCTAATGGAGTTGAAAGGCTTCAAACGGTGGCTTTGGATATGAGCTGCTACGCTCCTTGAGTAGAACACATGAAAGGTAGATGAAACTGAGATGAAAGGGACAGTGTCTTTTTTTATTTATTTTTTTTATTTTCTTTCAGTCTCTTCCCTCTCTCAAACGCACACCCCTACACCAACCGACCTGCAATTACAACACCACCAGCCGAGCCAAGGGACCGGCTCTCATAAAGTAACGCAGAGGTGTGAATTCAATATGACACATCGACGCCCTACGTGTCAGTTAGATGTCTGCTCGTAGCTAGAGAGAAATCTGCCTGGTTCCGCTTTCTCCACTATCCCAGTGAGAGCACAGGTGTTTTCCACCAGTTCTCTTTCTCTATCCTTGGGGCTGAAGCCCAAGGATAGTGAAAGCCTGCCCAGAAACCCAAGCCAAACCCAAACAGTGTAAACCTAATTAGTCCAACATTGGTGTTGCACCAAACGTCACCGCTCGATGTACTCCGCCCGGGTTCTGACGCCCGATCTGGCACCGAACCCTGCAGCGCAAATAAAATTCCGTTAGTCATAGTTATCTGATTCAGTCAGACATGTCCTCTGGAACCTTAGTGAGAAGACGGACAGCACTACAACACTTTAGCTGAAGATTTCGCGGCTATCATCATAACAGCTATCATCTGCTCCAGTTGTTAATCCTCTACATGATTCTCCAGGGAGTCATAGGGAAGTGAGAGAGTAAGCGAGAACCTACATTGAAACAGATGCTAGACTGGGAGGCTAACGCCAAGAGGGGAAGTATCTACCCAAGGATCGTAGTTTATGACCTTGCTGTCCTGGTTGGGGGGGGGGATTTGGAGGTACACAGAGCTCCTCCTTAAGAGAATCTCCCAGTGGGGTGTCTGTCTACTAAACACTCCCAGTCCCAGCTTATCATTTTTATTTATTTTTTTTTGATTGGAGGTTTCCTTTTTCCTCATACATCTGCAAGTGAGCATAATTGATTTTCACGCTCAAAATCCAGGAAAATATCGGCATACATTTAACAGTCATGTTTAGGCCGTTTGCGTTATTCAAACCTGCCATGAAGGTCCCATCAGACAGGACGTATTCACATCTTCAGACTGTTTTCCATGGATATCTTTTGTGCACTTTTCTGGCCACAGGATTCAGAATCTCAAAGATTACTGTGCATCTGTGTATATGGACTTCCGTGCAAGTTTTCTTTGCAAGATGTACTGTATACACTGGGCTGAATTTATTTATTTATTTATTTATTTATTTATTTTCAGAATTCCATCATTAAAAGTTACTGAAGTTTTGTTTCGAGTAGTTAGTGGTGAGTAAATGTGATGGAAAAATGTCTGTTGTTGGTGATCTGCCATGTCGGTCAGATTACCTCCTCCTGTGAAAATAAACCTTTCTTGCCCACATTTATTGATGAAATGTGCCAGAATCTCTTAGAGAATTCTAGAGCTCTTGCTTTATAGCTGGTAAATAGTGTTTCTTCCAAATTTTCTTTCTACTAAAGCATGCTAGCATAGCCTATGCTAGCACAAATGTCCACTAGTACAGTCACCTGTTTTCAATCCTAGGGCTTTTTCCTTGTTTAGCTCTCGGTAGTGTCTCAGAGGTAGCTAACTTCCTTGTAGGGTGTACGTGACCGCTTTTTGACTTTCCCAGCTGTGGATTAATGTGGAATAGGACCTGGTTTTGCTGTATGTTTACTATACTGCAGTAATGAGTCTGGAATGTTCTATCAGATGGAAGCATTGAAACAGCGAGCCGATGGTAGCAGCGATCAAGCCGGAGTTGACGACAACCTGCTGGTGTCCTGGAGCAGGGTCCGTATGTTTGCCTGGACCCGAGCCTGATGCTTTTGCTCGGCCCGGGCATCCTTCTCTGTCTGTGGGTCCCATAAAAATCTCATTAAATGTATGCAGTTTCCAGGGAACAGAGCAGGAGTAAGAACGTGTGATGGCTATCAACATTCCTCCCAGAAACAGACACACGTGTCTACCTTTTTCACTCTTCTCTCTTGCTCTCTCTCTCTCTCTCTCTCTCTCTCTCTCTCTCTCTCTCCCTCCCTCCCTCCATGTCTGAGGCTGTATCTCTTTTTCATTCTTGAAATAGTGTTTTCGATCTAAACCAGTCCTAGGCAACAAACCGCTCACGGGCCAAACGTGTTCCAATTAGATTGTAAAATCGAATTGTCCATTAGTGATAGTCATTTATATGCTGCAGAACTAAATAAGATCATATTTGGTGATAATAAATATCTAACATCTCTAGACTAATTTTGCTTCTGGTGGTAAAGGGTTGATGTTTTGGTTCAAATATGCATTTCTACCAGGGGGAAAAAAAACCAAAAACGTTCATTAGTTCTTTAATCTCAAAGGAAAGCTCCACTTTAAAACACATTCAATATGTTTATATTCAAATATTTGTGTCGTGTTTAGTGATTATGCTGCTAATTTGCTACTAATTTAGCTGTTGTGCCATGCTGGTGTGACAGGGGGACATTGCTTGGAGACTCGGCTTGGCTAGTTAGCGATCTACGAGATGATGTTGACGGCGGTATTAGCAGTTTCAACCAAGTTGAAACTTTGGATGCTGAAGAATGAAGGGGGGAAATACTTGTTCCAACTGTAAAAGCCGCAAGTGTTAAACCAGCGTGTGTTCTGAACACAAAAGCATTGATTGTCTTGACTGGAGAAATGAAATAAGTCGTTCATATTTTATTCATGAAGTGATATAATAGTCATTCACTGACAAACTACAAAGACCTCAAGATTTTTCTGCTCAGTCGAACCTGAGCTCCCCTTCTCCGAATGTGGAACAGTTTAATGTCCAGCCGTGAGAAACCGAACCTCGCTCTTCCACTCGCACTGTATTCTTTTCAGTGGAACGGACCTGATTATGCACAAAGGTGCACTGCTGCTGAAGAGAGCCCTAACACATTTACACATGCACAAACACACACACACACACACACACACAGACGGCCCGGAGCGAGCCGTATTCTTTTACGAAAACAAAACAAGCTGATTGGGAAGTGGGCCCTAGAAAGAGGCCGCGAGTTTGCTCAGTAATAAAAGCTGCTTTCGTTTGACAAGTTCTGTTTTTAACAAGAGGCCTTTAATTTTGCGAGAAGGAAGCAATGAATTGTAAAATATACTTTTCCAGAGCCGGCCCGTTAAGTGCGCTCTGTAGCCCACTGCACATGGGATCGACCCTGTCCAATGACTAACATATGTGCTTTCAATCCTTCGTCTATACTGACTCTTTCCTTTTCTCTCCCTCCCTTCTCTCTTACATTTTTTCCCCCTCCGACACTTTCTTCTTCTTCTTTTTTTTTTTTTTTTTTTTTTTAAATTTCTCGTTTATCTGTCTCGTGAACAGTATCCCGACAGAACAGCGCTGACAGTCTGGATGTGCCACTGCACTCCTGGTTGTTGTGTGTTAAATAGAGGTCAGGATTGAGGTCGGCAGCCGAGAGGAGCTAGTTGTATTCTGTCAGTTGTTATAAGCGAGAACACAGGTCCGAGAACAAGAGGGGATTCACCAGGGTCGCCCTGTGTACTGCTCAGCTTCTTTACAGATCTTAGGGTCCTTATGGAGTCGTGGGGTTTTTTGCCTCCGGCTAAGACTCGAATTTGTGTGTGTGCATTGTGTATTTGTTTCTCCAGATGTACGGTGCATGGTTTTACTGTATGCCAAGGCACATTTGGCAGCTGCCGAAAGGTCGAAGGTCATTTGTGAAACGAACCACAAAATTGGGAGGATGTGTGGTTTCATTGGAGGAAAAAATACTCTATGTTCTCGCTCTCTCTCTCTCTCTCTCTCTCTCTCTCTCTCCTCCCACACGCTGTCTCTGCTTCCCGCTTCTTATTTCCTAGTGGGCGGACAGAAATATATCTGTCCTTGTGTACAGACGCAAGTAGTGCCCTTCGTTACCTTGTAAAAACAGGAACACACTCCATTCAAAATATTGAAGGATGGAAATTAGCTACATTTCCAGGTACCCCCACAACACACCCCCTTCCCGAACAGCCATAAAGAAAAAGCATGTTGACAGCAAGGCTGTCGACACATGTTTTTAATCGCACTAATTAAATATTTAATCCGACTCTCAGTTTGCGTCCTGGGGAGTGACCCAAGCCCAACATTCGAAAGACGTTGCCAGAAAAAGGTCCCTGACGGTCGGGAATGAATGCGACAAAGGCCTGTAAAGAACTGGATTGTATGGATGAAGCTTTGAGAATGTGTAGCCCAAAAAAAAAACCAACCCAAAAAAGCAACGCACACACCTTTACATAACAGACTCGCAGGGAATTCACTGATTATTTTACAGCCCGATAGTGAAGTTCACATCCCTGATAAGAATCAGTGAGACTGGAGAGCTCAGTGGGTTTCTGAGACCAGACCCAGTCAGTCCATGCTATCAGATCTAGGCTGTCTTTGTCCACTAATCCCACTTCCTGGTTTTTCATGATGACCGTGGCACAATGGGAGGCTCAGCTCTGCAGGTCAGCATGTTCATGTGTAGGGCCTGGAGAACACAAAGATAAATACATATTCGAATCCTGGATAGGCGTTTTCTGTAGAGAATAACATCTCATCCAAGAATTAAATTCTTCTCTTGGGTGATGAGCTTGACTATCCAGGAGAGCCTCAGAGTAAAACTGCAGCTGCTCCGAATCAAGTTGTGCTCAACGTTTTGAGGTGGGTGAACATGTTACAAAGGTGCCACTGCTCAGCTCCTGGCTCCCACTGGATGGAGAACCCATGGCAGATCCAGGACCCACCAGAGAGATTATATCTCACAGATCTTTTTTCGGGGGGGGGAAGGGGGACATCTGGGGATCCCTACAGATAGGCTGGAATTTGTGTCTGGGGATAGAGAAGTCTCAATGGAGCAAATATACAATGTCATACAGAGTTACCAGTGCTAATACAGTACCAGTTCTCTCTTAACCCCATTTAAGGAGTCTCATTCCCATGAAGTGGAACAATGCTTTTCCAGCCAAGTGGTAGAGTTCCTGGCTAAGGGAAACTCCCCATGATAACCCCACTTGCGCTCCTTGCTTCCATGCAGAGCTCCGGCTCATCTGGCTTTGGCTGTACAGATTTATGCCTGTCCTCCTGATTGTGAGATGGAGGGTTTTTTTTTTTTTTTTTTTTTGTTTTTTTTTTGCAAAGGCAGTGAGGTTGCTTCGTGGAATAACGGCAACATTTCTTGGAAGGTGCAACCTCCTCTTGCTGCATTGGATATTTGCCTGCGCGTGTGTTTTTGCACGGCCAGGGTGTGTCGGTCTAAGTGGAAGCCATGCTCTCTGGCGGCTGCCTTTATAAATAGTACAGCTTACCTCTTGTCCATGTTTATCTCTTTCGTTGCCTTTATCCATCTGGTGGAGGCTTGCATGGTCGGAGGATTTATGTGCTTCTTGGGTATTATGGGTTCTCTACTGGAGCTCTGGCACCATGTAGGCTTTCCCCAGCAGACGAGGAATCCCTGATTAGAATGCCTTTGAGCTTGAGGCCCTGCTTCTTTAGTCTCCCTCACATGTCTAATTAAAGATTTGACGTGTCTGCAAAAGCTCCACTGTTTACAGACGATCCACGATTTTCCGTGGCGTATCGAGCACCCTCTGATTTTGTTTTACGGATGACATGGTAGCCAAATGAGAGACAAGTTCTTGTACATCTGGCTTGCAGTCAGCGTTTATATTTGAACCTAAAATTCTCAGTGTGACTCGTGAAGCTGTGTGGGTGTCTGGACAAAGTTTGTCAGACGCTTGTTCACAAATCTCAGAAACATTTTCACTTGTCCTACTGCCAGGTCATGGATTTCCCTTGCATGTCCCATGTTCCCTTGCTTGTCTGAGTAATGCACTTGCTGGCTCATTGTGTCTGGAGCAGACAGTGCAGAGGCTTGCAGTTCCCAGAGGCTTTTCAGGGTCGGACAGAGGTCAGCCATGCTTTCCCCTCACACATATTTCTCATCGTTGACTGCATACCCGGGCGAGATTTGTGAGATACTTGTGTGTCCTTCAGAATGTGTGTGTATGTGTGTGCTGATCCTGTCTGGATTGTTTAAGCCACTGGCCTTGCAGGACCCCATGAAGCGCTTCCTGGCCGAGGAGTTGTGGATCTTGTTTTTTCCTCTCCTCTTACGTCTTTTTCCACCTTCCTGCACTCGTCACCTGTCCTACACAGACTTCTATCTTCTTGATGTCACAATGTAATAAATTTAAACAGCCCCATTCCCACACACATTCTTATCAATAGTGCAGCAATAGCTTCCTTTCTCATAGTTCCACCGCAGGTCTATGATTCAATGAATGCTTGTTCTTATTTTTACTTTCCTGAGTTATACAAACAGCAGTCGTGTGTGTTTCCTCTCCATCTGTCTCCTGGCCATGATCAGATACCAATTCCTGTCACTTCACTTTTTTTTTTAAGACAGATTTGGTAGACGGTTTTCTATTCATACGTTGACGGGTTCTACCTCCTAGGAAAAATGAGCCGGAGATTCAGGGAGTAATAAATAAGAGAACTTGCACCATTCTTCGATTTGTACGTCACTGCTTAAATCAGATCCGTCAATTTGCGATAGCCGTAGAAAGGACTTTGTGGGCTGTGTTCTATTTCTGGGCTGGTTCTTCATACCTTCTGGGAGGAATAAATCAGAGATCCAGGGAGGAATACGTCAGAGATCTTGCACCATTCTTGTATTTGGACACGGCTGTTTTCATCAGATCCATCAATTTGGGGAATCCCACAGCAAGGACTTGGTGGGCTGTGTTCTATTACCAGGGTGGTTCTGCATAATGTCTGGGAGGGATGTGTCAGAGATCCAGACCCAACACCTCTTCTTGGTTAATGCTCGTTTTCCCCCAACCATACAAATTAATCCTAATCGATCCCAAACAAAGCACCTACAAATGGAAATCATATCCAGAGGGTGCGTGAATTTCATTAAGACGTTCAGCTGAGATATTCCTTGAAGCTGTCTGATAAGGGTATTCAAAGTAGAATTAGACCAACAGTAGAGGGCAACTCTTTGAAAGTCAGCAGGCGGGAATTACCTCAGCTCTGTGCTATGGCGTCGACGTGGCCACACAGTAGATCTGATCCTGTGTTAATGTTGCAGGGCTTAGTGGCCAGTTTAACTTGGCAAATCAGTTCATCTAAGAACAATATGGATTCCCAGTCCAGTCTGCAATCTTATATACAAACAGTCAAGGGACCTTGACCTCACAAACCAACACATACATTCCCAAACTATCTCCTGTTCCATGCCCCATGTTGTTCCTTCCCCCAGGTTATTCTGGTTATGATCTGATAATCTTGATTACTAAAAAAAGATTCTAAGCTTTCCTCGAATAGAGGAAAGGTCGGTAAACCTGTTCGATTTGCATCGACTGTCAGTCACAGTGCTGGGAAAGCCAATTCATGTACTTAAGTATTTTACAAGTTAAAGCAAGGCCACCTACTCGAAATCGAATATACATTATATGGCCAAAAGTATGTGGACAGCTTGACCATCACTATCAGTTGTGCTTGTTGAACATCCCTTTCAATAAACAAGGGCATCAATATGGAGTTGGTCCAAGTAAGGGAAATTGAAATGCTACAGCATACGAAGACATTCTAGACAATTGTGTGCGTCCAACGTTGTGGCAATAGTTTAGGGAAGAACCACATGTGGGTGGGATGGCCAGGTGTCCACATACTTTTGGCTACATAGTGTGTATATATAGAACTTAAGGGTCTAAAGCCGAGGTATTCAACTAGGATTGATCCATTGTGGGTATGTCAGGGTAAACCTTTATTCTAAAGATCTTTTTGTTATGTTACATTTATTAAAATGCTTAAATGTTTAACGTTAACAATGAAAAAGAATTTTATATCAATTTTCAAACCTTGGCTTAGTTCTGTGTTTGTAAGTCCACAATGTTTAGAGTAAAGTTTAAATACTATCAGTCGTAATATATCATATACTACGTTAAAAGGCCCTTAGATGATTATTTTTCCACTTTTTCATCCATTTTACGTTCATCATCCATTTCTATTCCTCTTCCGCTTGCCAGAGTTCCACCAGCTGTTATTGAGTATTCGCCTGTATTTGTGTTCTTTGACAGTTTGGAAAGGAGTGATTTAAGCCAAACTGATTACTTTTTATAGCGGAGGAGAGCATAAAATCTCGGACTGCAATGGACTGTGCAAAATTTATAACCCGAGAGAAGTCTCGGCAGTTTTTCATTTGCACCCAGTTGTGTATTTTTCTTTTTCTTTTTTTTTTTTTTTTTTTGTTGCTTCAACTCTTTTGCTCCCTGTGTCTTTATTTCAGCTAACCCACACCCTCCTTCCTTTCCTCCCATCCATCTGTGAGCTGGAGCGAGCCTCCATTTGGCCTCATATTGCTTGTGTTGGATGCAAAAAAAATAATAATAAATAAATAATAAAAATCCCAACAGAGCTCACGACGGAGCTTTGTCATGCATGCTCAGCATAACGCTGATTTAAAACCAGAACCGCTCCAGCTCGGCTTTAAAAAATAACAAACAAACATCATTAGTCTTTTGAGAGCTTCCTCCGCGCTGTTAGGACAGACTTGGTGATGGAACATTGGCTTCGTCTTTGGTCTCACTTCATCTCTTATTTCAGGCAAGCCAAAGTACATGTCAGGCACATTTAAAAAGGCAGCGATGGTGCAATGAGATGAGTATTGTGAAGCCTGAGAAAGTGAAGAAGCTTGACTGTAAAATAAACAGGAAAGAATTAGATGTAGGTACCGTTAACTCGGATGACATAATAAACAAGGAACGACGAGGTACAGACGTTTTTATTTTCTTTCCTCCTCATCATATCTCCGTATGATCCCTTCGTATGACAAGCATAGCCACGGTTGACTAGCAGAACCTTGTGGTTAAAGTTGTTCCTGCTGGAGCAGTTCAGATGCTCTTATTGGTTGCAACCACCAGCGATGCCACGTCATGGCTCCAGGGTCTCCAGTTCGATCCCCGAGTTCGGGTTACTGTCTTTACAGAGTTTAGCACGTTCTCCGAGTGTCCATGTGGGTTGCCTATGGGTTCTCCGGTCGACCACGCTAAATTGCACTAGGTGTCAGTGTGTGTGTGTGAATGGACTGGTTTCCCATCCAGGACCTATACCCACTCAGTGTTCCTGGAATCCAAAAAGCGCTTAACGAAGACGAATGAATGACGAATGCTGGTTGTAGTGTTTGTTTTTTGACATAAAACTTCTTCAGAATGCTTCTTTATTTTTTTTTTTTTAATTCCTTCTTATTCGGTCTAGTTAAAAATACACCCCATATTTTCTCCCTTCCTCACTCACTTGCCAGATGGAGAGTAATTTTACAACTGTGATACCGATCTCTTTTAACATCACTCTTCTCTGTTTGTATAAGCGCTCGAGTAAAGCTCTGTTCCTTCACTCCCGGGTAGAAGCGATGCAGTCTTCCGTCAAGTGCAGCCTGGTCTTAATACCTGCGACCACAAAGCCGCTACACCAAACTCCAGTAAAAACACCGAGCAGAAAATTTATGATCAGTACCTTTTCTGCGTACAGTAACCGCTGACGTGACCACTCTGCTTTTTATGGCCCTGCATTTGTTTGTATTTTGTTTTATATTAAAAGCAGAGACGAGTCACCAGGGCCCGGGCTTAGCGTTGTCGTACGTAGAGGCTTCCCTCGCTGATTCTAATGTCTGGAGCTCATAAAAGGGGGCGTGAGCTGTGCCAGGCACAGGGTGTTCCTACTGCTGGGGATGCCTTGAGCACCATTCCTGAGACATAGCAATGGGGGCTTTTCATTAGTGCGGTGTTCTATGTGTGTGTATCGAGATTAAATTATTCCCTCTGTGGAAGGCGGTGATTTATTTGGATCCCTTGCTAGGTTGCTAGCAGTAACACACAGGCTTTTTCCCACTCTCCGTGCCAGCTCCCTGCAGTCGCACAGCTCTCCCCTGCCACCGCTCCCCCTCAGCGTCACATATTAAAAAAGGCAAATCCTTTAGTCTCGCATAAAGCGTGTATACGAGGCCATGTCGCAGGCTAGTCTGAATTAAACGCCTCGTGTTCGCATGGTAGAGCGATCAACCTCAGCCTCACAGCTTTACCAGCGCCACTGACGTGTCAGAGTTCCACTACTTCCACTACTAAATAGGCCACCTAAATCCGTGTCACGTCACATATCACCTCGAGTAGTCCTTCTGCCCTTTGTTTTAGCCCTTCGGAGCTGCTGTCGATCCCGCATGCGATCTCCTCCCGAGAGAGCTCTTCAACAGAAGAAGCCTCGTGCTTGTTATGGACCTTCTTGAAATGTTTTTTTTTTTTTTTTTTTTTTCCCCTTCTCACCACCAAACCGTAATTAATCATTTAATAGCAACCAGGTTTTTCTCTTCCACCTTAAATCAGTCATGGTAATAAAACTAAGGAGACATGAGGAAAGTGTGAAAGTTTAACAAGTTCTTTATTGCTGCTCGTTTTAATGGCATCTGAAGCATTTCTTGCAGTTGAAATTGAACCAGGATTTGGAGTCTAACATGCTTCGGGAAAGGGGAGTTAAGAAGAGTTTGGAGATGTTAGAAGGAGGAGGAGATTTTAATTGATTTATTTATCTGTTTATTTTTATTATTTTTATTATTATTATTATTATTTTTAAATCTTTCATTGATTCATTAAGGTAAGACTTTACAAGTCGTAATGCCAGTTTTGGTCATCAACCATTGAGAATGAGAATTAAATGAGATGAAAAGGTTCCGTTTAAATTCATGCGAATGAGAAGGAATGTGGTGATAACCGATGGGAGTGTTACATGTTTTGGGGTTTTTTTTGTTTTTTTTTTGGTTCCAGATGTAACCACCTGGTGATACGTCTGTAGACTTTGATGTCCTAGATGTACCAAAATATAAATTCCCACAGAACTAAAACGATTTTGGCATACGTTCTGTTGAAAGCTACATTCTGTATGTTCTGTAGAGCGTGCAGCCATATTGAATTAGTCAGATGTTACCAGGGAAAGAATCATGATCGGAAGTGAAATTCAAAACCGAATCATTTCAGTGTGAACGCAGGGTGAATATTCTATACCTCCAAAAACTTTTACACCACGATTCTCTGTACGAGACTTTCACATACGGTACTCCATCTCAAAGCACGGCCATCTCAAATTCTCTAAAGCCCTATTCGGATCTGATTCGTTTTACAAGTGGAGGCGGGGTAAAGTAATTATTACCGAAGTGTCTTTTGCCTTCTAAATCCATTATGTCGGTCATTTTTATGGACTCTGTGTGTGTGTGTGTGTGTGTGTATGTATGTCTGGAAAGGTTGTGCCATATTTTACCTGCTATAAACTGACCGGTAGAAACAAACCTGAAGTAATATACAGTACATATATCCTGTCTCAGTCGACATGTTGGTAAGAATGTTGGAGAAGAGGTTTTGCACCCCAGGAAGCTTCACCAAAGCGAAATTAAGTACTGGACAAAAATACATTTTATGTTTAAAAGAAGTTATGCTTCCATCTTCCATGGCTTTTAGGTTTCAGGTATGTCATTGAGTTCCTAGCGCAGGTAAAACCTACATATGTTATAGTCATGTGATCTACTAATGAACAAGCGCAACTTGTGCAGCCACGCATACTACATCAAGCGCTCGCAATAAACGTGAAAACAACAAACATAATGCACACCTACATTATGCCCATCTACAGAATGCCCAGTGTGAACTGATCATAATCACTACACCTGCGTGACTTAACACGTGAAAATATTGGACGTTCGATGATGAAAGTTCCGAGTAGAGGAAGCGAGTCTGTCTTTCCCATGTCGTTATTAGTAGCTCTGATGTAGAGCGAGAGACTAGAGCAGCACCATTAACAGTCCCACTGCAGACAAGCGATCCCCAAACAGGAACCCGAATCTACCGTACCTGTGGAGCTCTCTTTCTTTTCGTGTCGGACCGAGCTATGCCGTCCGCCTCCCGATGTTAATGTAGCTCATCTCCATCCGCCCGAGCAGCAGGAATCTCTCTGCCTGAGTGAGCGAAGCCGAGTTCTCAGGCTCTCAGGCTGTAGATGCCGTTAGCTCTCAGTGTGGGAGCCAAGTCTCAGTTGTTTACACTGAGAACGCACTGCTGAAGTTTCTTCACGAGCCTTTTGAGATTTGGGCAGGATTACGATGGTGTTAGATTTGATGTGAATGTACCACTTCTTTAACACAAGTAAACGCACTTATTAAATCTGAGCAGTGGACAGAAGTACAGTATGTTGCAGAGATAAAAGGATTCAGCTCCATCTTGAATCTGAATGGTTTGTTGTGAATCAGTGCAACATTGGATTCAAGTGGCCTTTTGTTTAATTTGCCTATTTAATTTTTTTTTATGTGAACTTATTTTGTTATTTTATGAACTA
>JANDJT010000103.1:3226852-3229352 GCA_024331685.1 Stegophilus panzeri | reverse complement strand
GTGTGTAAGCGGTTGCCAGAGGGCAGGAGTGTGAGTGGCAGGACGCAGTTCCTCCGCTCTTCCCCAAGGAGAGCAGTGGAGATTTCCCACAATGCCGCTGCCTGTCAGGGTGCTCGAGATGGCTCTGCCTCGCGGAGGAAATGTCATCCTGTCTGCAAAAAGAAGAGAGACGTTCTCGATTTATATGAAAAGAGATCTGAAACAGAAGGCACATCGAATGACACCTGCATTTTTGGACAGAATATCCCCAGCTTTCAGACAGAAATGACTTTAGTATAAAAATCACTTAACATCTCGAGCGTGTAGTAGAACACTGTGCTTCGAGTTTGACAAGAACATTTTCGTTTACATTCGGTAGAGAGAGGCCCGTCAGTAGTAATACTTTCTAAAATAAAAGTTTTGGGTTTAAAAAACAGGATAGCAGAATGTACGAACTTATTTTTAGTTATTTATCCATTAATCTAGCTGTCTTTTTGTCAGTTTGTTTATTTATTTATTTGTTTGTTTGTTTGTTTGTTTATTTATTACAGGACGACAGGATTTAAAAGAATATTATGGAAACATTTAACCAAAAGTTTTTACCTTGTTTTTATTTGCCTGTCTGTCTGTATTTCTGTTTGTTTGTTTGTTTGTTTGTTTGTTTGTTTGTTTAGTGCAGGATATACAATAGTATTATGGCAATCAATAGTTCATCCTTTAAATGTTTATTTCATGATTTGTTTGTTTGTTTGTTTTATTTACAGGATAGTGGAATGTAAATTATTATGGCAAACACAAAAAGTATTTGCAGTTAATTGTTTTTTTCTCTCTCTTTCTTTCCATTTCTTTGATTATTTGGATTTTGTTTCTTTGTTTTTTAATTACAGGATAGTGTTATGTAAAAAAAAAAAAAAAAAAATTAAATGTCAAGCTCTTAACCTTGTTCCCCTTGCATTCACCTTGTTTTTATTCATTTATTTGTTTGTTTGTTTCTGTACAGGATAGTGGGATGTAAAAAATAATATGGTAAACACATAATTCTGGTCATTTGCCTTCTTTTTTTTTCCTTTTTTTAACATTACAACTGGATATAAATTATGTTAGAAATAATATTACATCAAACAAACCAAAAGCTTTACCATTTTTTGTTTTGTTTGCTTTTTGTTTGTTTGTTTATTTATTAAACTTTATCCGCATGAGGCCATCTTTCCAGGATTTATTATTATTTTTTTTATTTTTTCAGAACTTGAGCCCCCTCAACCAAAAGCAAACCTCAATAATCAAACTACAGCTGCGTACGCCAAGTGATCCCATTTGCTTGGGACTTCTATTGCCTATTAATAACTAACAGATAGAGTAAAATATAGTCAAGTGAAATCAAATCATAAACTCTGCAACACTTCAATCATTTGTTGTGTTTTAGATCAATTCTGTAGTAAGCACATGGCAAAAGTTCATCTTTTTTTTTTTTTTTTTTTTTAAAGGCCTGATTCAGCTGAATGGATTTTTTTTTAAATTATTATTATTTGCTTATGTACAGCTGGCCGACTTTCATATGCATGACACACAACATTATTGGTGATTTAAATTGAGTCCTTGAGTGTTTGGACCTGATATACCGTGTTTGCTGTTTAGAGGAAGAATGTTACGGTAAAGGTTGAAGCCGGTGCTGTGCTGTGTTTAGAACAATACTTTACAGTCATCCAAAGTGCAAGACTGATTTTATTAGACTTATTTATTAGATAAACGAATGAGTCGTTCTATCACCGTCCACTAGCTGACTTTATATGTATGACGATAGATTATATGTATGACAGTAGATTACATGTATGACAATAGATTACATGTATGACAGTAGATTACATTTATGACTATAGATTATATGTATGACAGTAGATTACATGTATGACGATAGATTACATGTATGACAGTAGATTACATGTATGAGGATAGATTATATGTATGAGGATAGATTATATGTATGAGGATAGATTATATGTATGACAGTAGATTACATGTATGAGGATAGATTATATGTATGAGGATAGATTATATGTATGAGGATAGATTACATGTATGAGGATAGATTACATTTATGACCATAGATTACATGTATGAGGATAGATTACATGTATGAGGATAGATTACATGTATAAGGATAGATTACATGTATGAGGATAGATTACATGTATGATGATAGATTACATTTATGACGATAGATTACATGTATGACAGTAGATTACATGTATGAGGATAGATTACATGTATGATGATAGATTACATTTATGACGATAGATTACATGTATGAGGATAGATTATATGTATGACAGTAGATTACATGTATGATGATAGATTACATGTATGACAGTAGATTACATGTATGACAATAGATTACATGTATGACGATAGATTACATGTATGACGATAGATTACATGTATGACAGTAGATTACATGTATGACGATAGATTACATGTATGATGATAGATTACATTTATGACGATAGATTACATGTATGACAGT
>JANDJT010000103.1:3202407-3220812 GCA_024331685.1 Stegophilus panzeri | reverse complement strand
TGTGTGTGTGTGTGTGTGTGTGTGTGTGTGTGTGTGTGTGTGTGTGTGTGTGTGTGTGTGTGTGTGTGTCTGTCTCTCTCTCTCTCTCTCTCTCTCTCTCTCTCTCTCTCTCTCTCTCTCTCTCTCCCTCTCTCCATCTCTGTCTCTGTCTCTTTCCCCTTCTTGCTCACTCTCTTCCAATCTTGTATGTTTCTGTCTGTCTCTCAATCTGTTTCTCCCTCTCTCTCTCTCAATCTTTGTCTGTCTCTCTCAGTCTTTCTTTCTGTCTGTCTGTGTTTCTCTCCCTCTTTATCTCTCATTCTCAATCATTCTACCCCTCCCTGTCTGTCTCTCTCTGACTGTCTTTCTGTCTGTCTGTTTCTCTGCCACTCTATCTGTCTCTCCCTGTCGGTAAGACAGAAAGTCTCTCTCGCTCTCTGTCTCTCCCTCTCTTGCTCTCACACACATTTACTGACTTTCTTGTGGTCTGTGGACACTCACTCACATTTCTCTCAGATCGCTGTTACCATTACAGATATCACACACACACACACACACACGCGCACACACACACCGAGTCAGTAAACATTGCCAGATCTTATCGACCTGTAATGCAGACTACATGTGCTGATGTAATCTACTTACCCCACGCCCCCACCCCCAAGACACACACACGCACACACTCTCTCTCACACACACACACACACACACACGCGCACACACACACAAACACACTGTGAGAACCTGAGATAACAGCCATAGGTGTGGTGGAGAAACCAAGGGAGTGCTGCACAATAATCGTCATTTGATTCTGTTGTGATGATGAGACACACAAGTGTGTGTGTATTCTTGTAGGTGTGTGCAGTATTTTCATATTGTGACTGTCAAAACTATTGGCACCCACCTGACTTTTCCACCAGTCCCGTGTGCGTGTGCGTAGCTTTAATCAGAAATCTTGTAAAAAACAATTGTCACACTACGAGGCTAGTTAAATAAACAGTTTTCTGCTCACTAGCAACCCAAACAAACAGAATGCACACAGGGTGGAATTGTGGTGGGTGTGGCAGGAGTGTGTGTGTAGACTGTCATTCATTTCAATGGCATCATCATTATATAATTATAACACCTTTCGATGATTCACTGATTTAACGCATGTGTAATTTCACACTTGCATTGAATCTCCATTATCTATAGCAGGAATAAAACGCATGCTGTTATGGGAAAATAATCCACATCGGGATGGGGTGAGGCAGCCTGACGCAAAGCCGAGTCACTCTTACCTCCCGGACGTTGATTATTTTCCTACGTCAGTACGTCCCAGAGTGTTTTATTCCTCTTGTACGACAGCAGTTTGTTTATTTATTGAAGAACGACACGTTCACATGATAATCATCATTCCTGATCATCTTCTGGGATTTGTCCTAGGTCACTGCATGAATTGTCCCAGGATTTTGACTTGCGTTCACACTTACAGTACCCTTGAATTTAAAACGAGTGGTTTGTTGTGAGAGCTTTGTGTGCTTGTCCTTTTGTGTTATGGACACCAATACGATAGTATACCTAGTATATCTAAAAAAATCCCCCCAAAAAGTTTTGGAGATTCCTTTTTAATGAAGATTGCAATATTTTTGATGACTCATCCTGTATTAGTCTTCTTGTTCATCCATTTAAATGCGATCTAGAGCGTATACTACTAGATATGTCCCTCCCCCAGGGGCAAGTCTTGCTCTAAAGTAGCATAGCAAAGTTCGTTTCGATCGGGCGGGGGCATTGCGTATCTCAAGCGGTATTGGCTGTCAAGCACTTCAACACGCCGTCACTCTGACTTCCTTTTTCAAAAAGGGTCATATGTTCACGTGTCAACATACCGAGACAAATCACAGCTCTGAAGCCATTTCATAGCGACTTCTCGATTAATTACCGTTAGAAAAGCGCATATATTCACCCGGCGACGTGAGATCCCGGTCCGATCTTCACGATCACGATCCCCCCCACCCCATACTCTCCCCCGGCTCTGGACCGAGCACAGAACGATGACGCCGTTACCACCGCTGAGGTTTGATCCGCTCAGTCAAACCGCAGATGACAGATAACAGAGCCGCGGAGGGCCGTGTGTAACCCTCTAGACACGTGATCCCTACAGCTAGGGATTCTTGTCATGGTTTTGCGGTATTAAAACAGCTCGGAGATGCACAAAGCACCCTCTGTTCTTCTATAACCACAGTCTCTCACACACACACACACACACACACACACACACACACACGTTTTGACCTTACTGCATGTTTAACATACAGGGACGCTTCTCTTTATTAAAATTTCACACACTGACATTTAGCGTCAAGAAAATACAGACTCCGAGAAACTCTAGACAGGAAGATGAAGTGATTAACAGGAACATGGGTGGTGTGATTTGGCTTGACATGAAACTGAGTTAATTATGTTAGTTATTTTCTTATAGCAGCATGTGTTTTATTCCTTTTATACCACCGCAACCTGCCAACACGAACCATTTTTGTTTATATAAGAACGACACGTCATACTTTTTGTTCCTTTAACGTTATTACTTCCTGTTTACATTCTCGCCGCTAGAAACGGTTTCTCCATGCAAAGCGTAAAAACCTTGTCTTGAAGCGCCCCCCCCCCCCCCCCCCCCCCCCCATGCTGGAAAACTTAGTTACGTCAGTTACAAAGTGCTGACACAGGAGACTCCTTCCAAAATTCTCAAACAAATCCCTGTTTGAGCTGTCGCTATAGAAATGCATTAGCACGAGCACGCCGATATAATCCTGCGCTTTGCCGTGCGGTCAGCACTACTGTCAGAGCTGCTGTTCTAGAAAATGAATCAACAATTCTCTGACTAAAAATTCAGCGGCGCTGTGGTATAAAGTAAACTATCCATGTGGCGATTTTTCTTTGCTCCCAGGGCGTTGTACAGTAAGCTGTAGAGAACAGCTCAGCTGGGTGAGATTCTATCCGCTCACCGTCCCATTATTCACCGCACCGATCCATCATTAGCTCGTGTTCGGTTTGATGGAAACACATGAACTCCAACATGTGCACAAACGCTCACGTTACCTCAAATTAGATTACAGCAGAGGAAAATTCACTTAAGTATGTGAATCCATGACTAACTGCACCCAAAAGGGAACGTGTGCGTCTGCATAATTAACCTACAGCGATGACGGTGTTTATTTCTTGAAACTGTAACGCATTAGGAAAGTATTCCTTACTAAAAAAATTCAGTGACTATTCTGAATTCTGCCTCTTCATAATGTATTGTGAACTGTATACGTGTACGTTATTTTAATATTCGGAATGCTTCGTGTTGTTACTTGTATCCTGTTAATTATGGCGAAAACTAGTTGTACAGGATGGTATACTTATACTGTACACTTTAAGTAAAGGGAAGGAAGAAAAGACGAAGCCTTTATCTGTCACGTGTACATTACAGCACAGTGAAATTCATTTCTTCGCATATCCCAGTTTATTAGGAAGTTGGGGTCAGAGCGCAGGGTCAGCCATGATACCGGCGCCCCTGGAGCAGAGAGGGTTAAGGGCCTTGCTCAAGGGCCCAACAGTGGGAGTACAACACTTGACAGTACTGGGGCTTGAATTGGGTACCCAGACCTTCTGATCAGTAACCCAGAGCCGTAAGCGTTGAGCCACCACTGCTCTATACCAGGAAAAGCGTGTGTTGCAGAGGGAATAATTCTGCGTTTGTCTTGCCTCGGAAGTGGAAAGTCGGCGCTTAAAAAGCCACCATTTTCATCCTACACGCAGCTGCGCTACAAGTTGGGAAAGAAAACGTGGACGCCTCAACGTTCGTCTTTAATTATCAACAAGATAAGCTAAGTGATGATTAATGTATAGTTTCCTTGTCAAAATAGCAAACTGTATAGTCAGTCAGTGTTTTTTATTGCTGTTTAACAGGCACGTATGTCTGTGCGTTGATTGATCGAATGCTAATACTAGTATATACAGCATAACTCATTTAAAGGTAATGATGCCGTTAGCAGCCATGTCGATTTGACATCACTTGAGAAGACCATCTCAGGTTCCCGAGTAGGAATTCCAAGTTGAGGGGACGTTTCTTTGGGTTTTTTTTTCCTGGTCGGAGGTGAGGAATTAGGAGTTACAAACTCTAGTCGAATTCAGAGTTAGAAAAACAACGGTTTTGCGTGTTATTTGTCGGACTACAAACATGACACGATTTTCAAAACCCAAAGGTAGCCAAGTAAAAATACAAAAAAAAAAAAGTCAATGTTAAAATGTCAATAATATTAAGTAAGCCTGAATTGACAATCTGCAGTATTACTGAATCCTGGCTGCATGCCTACATCTAATCAACTTTAAGCTCAGTACTGCGGTAAATTACCTCTAATATACGTAGATGCCAAGTGATAATTATGCAAACATTGACGGGTTGTTGGATTGTTAGGGCGGGGAAAAAAAAAAAGAAAGTTCCAGACATCAAATGTGGATTTACTAGAATAGCAGACAGATGGTATGTTCAAACTACAGTGTATTTTGTCCAGAAAATGTCCAAGCCATAAGGGCAAGAATATTGAATTCTTTAAAAAAAAAAAAAAAAAAAAAAAGTATTTAAAAAAAAAAAAAAAAAAAAAAAAAAAAAAAAAAAAAAAAAAAAAAACTGGATGCAAAAAAAAATTATAAAACCGTCCAGGCATTTATAGCATCTTTAAAAAAAATGCTCATCTCATTGCTAAATGCAATAAAAAACAAACCCAAGAACAACAAAAAAAAAAACCCCAACACACACACACACACACAGAGACCGTGAATCTCATGTTATGCAGTTATTGACATGACTAGAGAGGACTTTTGGAAAGAATTCTGCAGAAAATCTGAATCATTTCTGATGTTGAAGGACACCACAAGTAGGTATTACATGATGTATCTGAAGATCCATTGAACAAAAACATACATTTAAGAAGTAAAAAGTTGGAGACGATTATGAGTTTGGAAAATGCCAAAAAAAAAAAAAAAGTAGTCATGTTAGTTTATCATAATTATGATTTTTCACGTTTTTTTTTTGTACTGTCTAATTTATTAGTCACTGTAGACCTTCACCCTCCAGAGCAATTGAGGAAATGTTTAAAACTTCACACAGCCACGACTCTGACACCATTCAGGGAGTTAAAATAACACGAGGACACAGCCAGTCCACACGCTGGCCCATTTACAAAGCTAATTAACAGAGCACAAGATGGATGTCTTCCAATTTCTTTTTATTTATTTTTTTCTTCTTCAATAAAGCTAATGTATCGAGAAGCTCGGAGCTAAAACGCTACCTTCGCCCCCGTGTTTCGGCCATTTGTTAACAATTAGTCACAAATAATTTTGGTCACTCAGAATAAGTGGGATTCCACAGGCATGAAGAAAAGCACTGTTTGAAGGGGGGGAAAAAGGGGGAAATGTGTCTGCGGTGGATTTCTCAAAGATGGTTATGTGTGGTCAGCAGTTCCACCTGGGCACCACATATACACAATAATGAATCTGTATTCTTGAGTGTAACATTAATAGAAAGTGGCATGGAGTAATAAGCTTATTATTGAGCCAACCTGGAAGACTCTGGACGGATCTTTGGCGTCTATGGATGTAACCGTATATGAATACGTTGTTTGGATTTGAACAGATAATGTGTTTTTAAACAGATATAAATAGGAGGTGCACTATAAAGTACTGGGATCCTGTAGGACATCATAAAAAATGTGTGCAAGGAGGTTTTTACGCTCATGTGGGCACGAGCAAGTGATCAGATACAGAGCTTGGAGAAAGTCCATGTTCATGGAATGCATTTACAGCACTCATTCTTGTATCCTTAGTAACTGCCTGGTCAGGGTTTGCGAAGGTTTAATTAGGCTAGTAGTTTGTTTGTATTTGGGGAAAGAGTCAATTAATTTTTTAGAAAATTACAACTGTGCAGGATCCTCTAATTGAAAGCAATAATTACTTAGAGTGATGTAGCAGAGGTTGACAAATCGTACACCATGCTGACAGTGCTGATATTTCAACCTTTTTTTTAAGGCCCCGCCCATTTTTGGTTTAAATCCAAATGCAGATACACAATATGGCAAAAAAGGATGTGGACACCTGACCATCACACCAGTATGGGCTTCTTCCCCAAGCTGTTGACACAAAGATGGAAGCAAGGAATTGTCTGAAATGTTTTTGTATGCTGTAGCATTAAGATTTCCTTTGACTCGAACTGTGGGGCCCAAACATGTTCCAGCATGACATTGCTTCTGTGCACAAAGCAAGGTCCATGAATACAAGGTTTGGTGTGGATGAACTCGAGTGGCCTGAACAGATCCCTGACCTCAACTCCTTTGGGATGACTTGGAATGCAGACTGAACCCCATGCTTCCTCGCCCGACATCAGTTCCTGATCTCACTAATGTTCTTGTGGCTGACTGGGCAAAAATCCCCACAGCCAGAGCTCACAAACCTTAGTGGGAATGCATTCCCAGAAAAGTGAAGCGCATTATCAGTAAAGGAAGACTAAATCTCGAATGGGATGTTCAAAAAGCATGTGATCGGTCAGGTGTACATACTTTTGGCCATACAGTGTATTTGGAGCACTAAACAGATACAAACGATACTTCTGAACCTTTATCCGACTCTTTCTTTCTATCTTTATCTCTCTGTCATGGCACGGTCTGTAAGGTCATTATTATGGAATATTATGGAGATCTTGGTCTACAGCTTTGAACCAGACATTCCTGCCTTTTCACAGCCGCATGATCTGCTGCGGAATCTCCAGTCTCATCTCCTTAGCACTCGTCACTACCTCTAACCCTCCCACCCACATCAGAACACACAATGTGCCTGTCATGAGGGACCACGGTAGTCCAGTCTATCTGTCTGCCTCACTGACGGCCTTATTCATGTCTACAAGGGGATTTGATCAAACCGGGATGATGGATGGTATAATAAGTGTGTGCATACATCCGAGGAAGTACCTCAACTCTGTGTTGGCTTATCTAAAATGACTCCAAGCTCCCGTCTGGCTAAACCTCATGTCGACACCGTCCTCGTCGTCGAGCCGAGACTTTTCCCTAATCGCTTTGCCATGGAATACCGCATACACATTTTGAAGAATGTTCTTTAGGAGGCAGATGTAGCACTTCATACCTGGGCCAAAAGAAGTGCTTTTGGTAGGTGGTAGACTTAAAGCGCCTTGAATTATGGCACACTTTAAATCGCAGTTAAGCCATCTCAGGTGTTAGAGGTTCATGTCGGTCATAAATCGTGTCAGCTCCGCAAAAGGCCTTATGTTAGCATGGAAAACGGACCACCGGTTCGTAGTCCTTCAAGGGTTCTTACAGTAACTTGCCTCCTAATCATACAACCTCTGCAACAAGAGAAAACATCAAGAAAGAAGTGGATTTCGTTCTCTGATTTTTCTCCTGACATAATGTCTCTTTTGTTTCTATTCTACATTAAACTATTTCCTGCCCTTTTTTTCTTCCCTCTCGCTCGTTTAAGAAGGCCACATGGTTTATAAAGTGTCTTTGGCAAAGGTTGACCGGCAAGCTGCCGCTACATTCATGACCAAAAACAGAAATCGTCCGTCTGGCCAAGAATAAGACTTGAATTTTTTTTTTCTTTCCCTTCCCTATTTAGTCAAGTGATGATATCTGGTGTTTTATGACATGCCTGTCATAGCTATTGAAGTTAACATTAGATTGTAAAGGCCGATCTGACGCTGTGGGAAACGGCAGAATCAAAACAGTGCCTTGGAAAAACACCCGGGGGAAAAAAAAAAATGTTTCCGAGCAAGGTGACTTTAACTTGATAGGTCAGATAGATCAAGCTACTTGACTTTCAGGCATCTTGGAGATTGTTGTGTGTCTGTTGCTTTATTTGCACAATGCTTATAGGGTTTTGTGTGGTGTAAGACCCAAAGACAAATAGGTCTAGACACCAGAAATTCTTCATGACAACAGAGGGGACTTTATGGATTCAAAATGCTTGGGGTTTTTTTCTGAGATTGAGATTTTCATCATGCTTTACTCCCTTAGAAGAAAGAACACGTCATATTTTTCAGTGGAGCAGGTGTTCTTGACAAAACCGTCCAACAGCCCAGGCGTGATACAGATAGCACCGGAGAGAGAGAGAGGGAGAGATGGAGAAGAAGATACAGAGAGAGGGAGGATAGAACAGCCAGCAGATTTATGATTCTGTAAGGCTGTAGCGAGGGAGGAGGCTGCCTCGGGGTCTGAAATAACGCCTGCAGTGATAAAATCCAGCCTGACCTCGTGAGGCAACCATCGCCTACAATGTCCAGCCACAAATACAAAAAAAACAAAACGAATGCATGGAGAATTCATTTTAGGAAATGATTAAAATAATCGGGACTTTCTGTCACGACTCGCAGCACCTGTTTGAGGTTTTAGTGGAGCTGAAATATGCGAACAAGGGGGCAAAAAAAATTCCCATTTTTGTCAACCCAGACATGCATATTTTTGTGTGCTGCTGGTTGGATTTCTGTGAAATCGGTGGCTTGGTGGTTATGAGAAGACGCACTGCCAGTGCGAAGCAGCTAAGTGGTAAAAACCCATTCGGATTCCCTGCAGCGATTTTTCAAACACGCTCCCGCAACAAAGGAAGCCTGTGGCTTTCCAGAGACAGAACACGTCGGCTTAGCGCTGTAGAAATCTAGCATGTGTGGTTCTTTTGTGCGTTGTATGGTTTTTTTGTTGTTTTTGTGTGGTTTCTTTGTGCACATATTCAAATGCAAGCCCGACTTGTTGAATGTGTGTGTGTGTGTGTGTGTGTGTTCTTGCAAACATTCAAATCTAACGGTGCTTTTAAGCATGCCTCGCAATGTGTTTGTCAGCTTGCGTGATTACACACTTAGGATTTGGTGTGTATGCGTGTGTCCTCGGGGCCTACCGCTTGAATTAACTCGTCTTAGATGTGGTCGAGCCCTGTGTGGGTAGAATGCAGACTTTGCAAACCCCGAGACAGGAGACCAGAGTTGCGAGTGTGTAAAGGGGAGACGTTGCGTTCCAGGGCGTTGACAAGAAGAGAGAAAATATCTCCGCTGACCACGGGAATGATCACACTCGCACCACACCCTCGAGCTCTGAGAGCGGCCGGAGCAAACACAGATTGCGCAAAGTCCTTCCTCTTGGTGCACCTTGATTGTTTGCATCTTGCAGGTGCGCGTTCCTGCGTGCTCGGAGCTCTTTTCGAAGTTAATTACCCAGTGGGAGAAGCTTTCACCAGAATACACAGACGGATCAGCAAGATTGGGTTCCTCAACCCCCACGCCTGCATTCCAGGAGCAGGAATAGTATTAAGAAACCGGATCAGCACAACAAGCCAACCGCTGTAACCATCTTCTCTCTGCCTCTGTCTGTCTCCATCCATACATCCTTTCCTTTCCACCCCGATTCCCCCCCCCACCAGTCTCGCCTCCTGCCCAAACACACAAACCACAACCCGTCTAGCTTTGGCACATGCCGTTGTGAATTGCTATCCTTCGTTAAAAAAAAAAATTCCCAGTTAGTCACTGTCAACAAGCTCATCCCTCCGATTTACGGTGAATAAAAACGAAGGGAATTTTTTTCCCCAAGTAGGTAAGGATAGGTGATCCACTTCATCATCCCTCGCTTGTTCCACACCCAAAAACGTTCCAGAGCTGTTTACCGTCAAAGTTACAACTTTAGACAGAGCTCGTAAGTACAGTGAACGGTGGGGTGTAATGTGCAGTGTGTGGTTCCCTGTGTGAGAAAGTTAATTGTGTAAAATGTGAAAGATCCTAAACTCTTAAACTTAAAGCCCACGCTCTGCGATTTTTCCGCTTGCCTCAGTTTGGCTGCGTATAAACATTTCCCGTCGAAGACAATTCACTGCAGATGCCGCCAGACCTCGGCGAAAGTTTCTTCCCACTCCACGAGCCAATATATGACGATTTATCATTTTGTTGTTTACAAACAGTCATGATGTAAGCAATTAGGTCTTCCAAACAGATTTCATCAGGACCTATCAACTGTTGTTGATCTAAAGTCACAGAATGTGCTATAAAATATATATACATTTAAAAAAAAATAAAGCACTGGAGATTAGAATGTATGATTTCCAGGCTGAATAATAATTATATTCTCTTTATTTACGCTGTCTGTTATGGTTGACCAAGAACATGTTAATCAGTTACTGATTGTAACATTACAGCTGTGGCTTCCTTTGACCCAATTTACTCCGCTAATTTATTTATATCCAATTCCCACCCATCCGATGACTGCCCTATTCTGTATACACGAGCTCACAGATGCACACAGTTGACTAATGTTGCTTTGCCTGGAGGGGGAAAGAGAAGAATCCATCTTTCCCACTCGGATAGCAGAGGCATTTTATTATGGAATTTGAATTGGCCATATCCCAATCCTGTGCTGAAAAGCTTTAATCACTGCAGCCAACTAAAATGTGTCATGTCTTAATGGTGTGTTACACGTTCTCATGCAAATTCACCTCTTGGGAAAGGTGCATCCGTCTCTGCCAGTCCTGGAATTTAAATTTGCAATCTTCTAATCACACACACGGACCCAAAGTCAAGGCTGGAAAATCAGATTTAGCGATCCTGAGCCTGCCTGGAGTTTTTGGTGTTTGCAGTTCAGGTTCTCCGGTTTACCTTGACAGATGGTGGATTGGCGATTTCGGAAGTGCTTTTAGGTGTGAATGAGAGCGTGTGCATGGTTCCTTGCGATAGACCACGGGTGTCCAATCTTATCCGCAAGGGGCCGGTGTGGGTGCAGGTTTTCATTCCAACCATGCAGGAGCCACACCTGATTCCACCTGTTTAATCAGTTGATCTTGGCTTTCAGTAGACTCAGGTGTGGCTTCTTCTTGGTTGGAATGAAAACCTGTACCCACACCGGCCTTTTCCGGATTAGATTGGACACCCCTGCGATAGACTATCAACCCATCCAGGGTGTATTCCCGCCTCACACCCAGTATTCCCAAGATCCACCTTGACCATGTCCAGGATACAGCAGTTCCTTAAAATGAATGAAGGAACATTTTTCCATTATTCATGAGCGATTTCCAGCTGAATATGGAAGTAAGGCTATATTAAAGTGAGTCCTGACATTTGACCATCTGACCTTGGAAAAACAACAAAACACACTAAATAAAACACATGAATCCCACCTTTCTATTAAGAAAATTATGGAAAACAATTCACAGCAATCGAATTTGACCACAGTGCACTGTTAACATGGTTTCAAATGGGGAAGGGGGACGACGACTTTGCTGCATTCTTTTAAGAAACAGGGATACCTACAATTTTTCGATGGAAAATCGGTGTAATAAGCATCGTAAAATATGGTGCAGGGTTAATAATTAAATGTAAGGAAGGTTTACCGGGAAAAGGGGGCGGTGTTTGTGCACAGTTAGAGGCGTTTCTATTTTGCATATTAATACAATCTGGAGTTTTTAATCCAAATAATAACATTTTGTAAAACTACTATAGCTATAATATGTATAAATATATGAAATCTCGGAGAAAAAAAAAAAAAAGTTTTTGAGTTCAATAGTAAGAAGTTTTTCTATTCTGATATAAATTGTGTGGCATTCTGGGAAAACACATCAAATGTTGATGTGGCTGAATGAATAGCCAAAAAAAAGAAGGAAAGTCTAGTTTTGTCCAGAATTGTTGGAGAAATGAGGTGCTATAATCTAAATTTTTGTCTGAAATGTATGCTTTTATTTCTATTTGCAAGCTTTGCAGTTGAATGGCATCAAATTGAAATTGTGTTCCGTCCTCAGGTTTTCAACACGACATCTGGGGACTTCAGAAACGTGAAGCGGCGCAGATTAATCCGCCGCCGTTTCAGTCAGCGAGCAGCGTTCTGAGTCGCCGATGTAGCGTTCTGAAAAATCTGAACTCGATAGAATTCAAAGTGGATTGTGTGACCAAAAAAATATATATATATATATTTTATTTTAATTGTGAATTCATTATTATAATATTAAATTTGAATGATTGCACACAAACTTAGGTAGACAAAACTTCTGTTAAGAATTCAAATCACGGTTTGTACATTTTAAATTCAGATCGTAGCGGCACGTTTCTCGTTCCATTCTGGTTTTTGCTCAGAATGAAATCTTTCAAATGCTCGTTTTTGCGGGATTTCACAACGTTGTGAAATCACAACTGAAGAGTAGTTCGGTTCAGATACGCCTGGTTCTCGTTTTCAGAACTATACGTAGTAGAAAATGCAAACGTTTCACCACATGATGGGTTTTCCTGGGCCGCCACACATTTATGAAAGCGGAAGGTAGAGGCAGGTGTCTAACACACCAGGCTGCCCTAAAATAGATGAGTTCTTTGATGGAGTGTGTATAGACTAGTATCTATCCGAGTCTCCTGCTTTTCACATACATGCGCTTCATCTCCTCATTAACTCCTTATGTACAGAAATACTGAGATCTCTCAGAACACACTCTCACACATGCGCGTACTGGCTGGACAGTTCCCATGGCTTCCACTTTTAGCTTGCGACACACACACACACGGTGCCGAGAGTCGTCCAGCAGAGCCGCAGTATTTATAAAACAATGGGAAGAGCGCAGAAGCCTCCCACATTGAACAATCCGGAGGGCCATGCAGGCGCTCTGTGTGTCCATGTGTGTGTGTTTTGACTACGGCCGTCAGAGTCTCACACACCCACCTGAGCGGAAAATCGACTCTTTGAAACGCCGATGTGTGCTTTGTCCTCAGCCGGCGTTATCAAACTGTTTACCGCTGTCCTTCTTTCTGTGTGTGCTCGTGCTGGTGCCTGATGAGATAGCGCCGTGCTGTAGAAGACACACACACACACACACACATTTCTCAGTAAAGTAACTCTGAAGCTCATGCATGTTCAGAGCACGTGAGGTGACACAGATGATGTTCCACTGGTAGATATACGCTAACTGGATGATGTGTTTAGTCTGGTGTGTGTGTGTGTGTTGCATTGTTTGGGTTGTGTGTTAAATTAGTGAGCTACAGGCTTTATCAGCGACCACGTTATTATTTATCTGTAAATAAAGGGAAAGAAAACAGAAATGGGGTTCTTGACAAATCTTCAGCTATTCCAGACTTTTACATTTTTGTGTATGATGGCCCTGATTGTGTTTAAGTCTTAACTGTTTGTGATTTTTTTTTTTTTAAATAATAATAATTTTATGATATAATCATAATTGTTGTCGGATTTTAAATATCAAGAGCGCTAGAGGCTACATCTGATTAGACGCTAAACCACATTTCGTTACTGTTTCTTGTACTCGTGCAATGACGATGAAGTCGAGTCTAATCATTGTGCGCTAGCTTATTCAGATCGTCAGATTATGACAAGTTCTGCTTTTTTACAGGGTCGTAAGCTCACACCTTAACTCCCCCCTTCACCTATGCTCATCCACTCCAACACAGTAGCTGTAAAGATTAGACCTGTAGTTACCTGACAGCACAGGATTAACCTGTGACCTGTGACATACTGCGGTCTCCATTTCATCTCCGAGTTCGGCCAAGTTTAAAAGCGAAATGGGGAAAATGAAGGTGAAGACTTGTTATATAACTGATATATAGGATGAAATTAAAAATTGATGAGGTGTAGTTGTTAACCCTGAGATGTGACGCAACAAAGCAGCCGGGAGCCATTTATTTTCAATGAGAACTGATGAAGTGAGTGGGCCAAGTGGCACAACAAAGTTGAGCAATTATAGTCTAGAATTGTATGTTTAGTGATCAAATGGCTGGTTTTATTTACATTCTGTAGCTCGTTTGTGTGGATTCTGTTCTAGCCTGGTGCTACCAGTCAAACCATGGCAACCGACAATAGACTAAAGATAAGCCACGCCCACAGGGACTAACATAGAGTAGTCTGAGTGCCATGAGGTGGAAAATTGCTGCCGGCGTGAACGTGGAATACTTCTTAAAATCAACCACACGAAGAATTCATGAAATCAATCATATTTATCCATTTAGTATTATTTTTATAAGGTATATTAGCTTGGTTTTGTAGAGTAATGTCAAACTATCTGTTAACTAATAACGTGTTGCTTCATTATCTGGTATTTATTTAATGAACTGTTTTAGCATGAAAAACAGAAAGAGTAATAAAAAAAAATTCTGAAATTAATAATAAGATTAAGTTTTACGTTTCAGTGCAAGTTAGGGATTTCTGTTTCGGTCTAGATTGTTCTTTTCACTGACTCACTGGTTAAAAACGAACCGCAGAGTAGAGAGATCTGCTTGCATGTGTGAGAGAACATGTCTTAGTCAGCACACACACTTGTGCATGCTCAGATTTTTACATTTAAAGCTGCAGTGGGGTGGACTTGGAGAAACTGGAGGATTTCCTTTAAAATTTGCTATGGCGGCCCATGAGCTCTGATCCAACTCAGTAGTTCGTATTTTAGACTTTGCATGTGCTAGAGCATTTTCCTCTACTGTTTCAATAACTCTCTTGTGTCAATATTTCAAATACAGTCATTCTTTCTTCTTAAAGTTACATACTGCAGCTTTAATTAGCTGTAAAAGATCCAAGAGTTAGGTTGGTGGTTGGTGCCTGCCCTGGCACTGGCTCTACTCACTCTTGAAGCCGTCTCTGCTTATATATATATATATATATATATATATATAATATATAGACTCCAGCTTTATTAGTGCTTTTCCGCCTCACATCACACGTGCCGCTTTGTTCTTCTACCCGTGCGGCTTTTTTTTTTTTTTTACGAGCCTCTCTATAGTTTTTCACGTATGTATTTCTTCTTATCTCGCCCTCTTGTTTTGGTTTGGCCGGCCGCACGGGAACTCATTTGCATGTTGAGGTTTCCGTCATATGGAAGCACTTAGAAGTTCTCTCAGTCAATCTACTCTCAACATTTATATTACAAGAGCTGAAGGAGACTCCTTTTAAAACGGTCACTCGGGAAAACACACACCGGACGCTTTACTAGACGTTAATGAGCGACGACGATCGCTGGGACTGGACGGCCCTGTTCTTACCTTATCAGTGAGCCAATCAGAAGCTGAGAGGAACCTGAGCTTGTGTGTGTTCACGTTTCTTTTGTTATGAGTCAGGTGCTGTTGTCACTCTGTCAGTCACAGCAGGCAGCAGAAACGTCTGTCAGAATCAGACACACAAGATGGGATCATGCCCTTAACCCCATGATTCTGCCCAGTGCTAGTACACACACTGCTAAGAGAGAACACTTAACCCCACCGGGACGAGTCTCTATCCTCCCACCTGCGCACTTGGCGTCTCCGGGTCCAGAGAGACGGAGATATAGAAAGAGAGACTGGTCAAGCTTATAGTTTTTCCCCCCTGGGAGCTGACAGCAGACACCAGCTTAATTGGGCCACTGACACACAACGGCATTCTACACACTCTGTTAAGTGTGTGTGTGTGTGTGTTTGCACAACGATAAACACGTGCATCAAAGATGTTTTAATGTGCTTTATCTTCAGTGTGTGGGGGTAGCACTGCTGCTTCCGCATGTGTGTCTGTGTATGTATACGCACACTTATCCGTAATATATTCGTGCGTCCGTCTTAATCAGTTAAATTCCCCGATCTCAATGTTATCTCTGACCTCTAAACACCCGATAACTCGTACCAAATGGAAATAATTCACCTTGCTGTTGTATTTCACACACCTTCTTTTTAAAAAAATTTTTATGGGAGGTCTGATAAACAAGCGCACGCGGTGATTACTAAATAATAACCCTGTTGTTAGATGTTACTAAAGCAAACTGTGAACAGCATAAAATGTACAAAAAAATTCAAAGAAGATTTCGCTACAAATGTATATTATTGAAATGTATTATCAAATTAAATGTAAATATAAAACAGAAAATTCTAACAAAAATAAAAAAGCAAATCATTTTTACGTTTAAATACGCACGATTTTCACCTGACTAATTTAAGATATAAACATGGAAATGTGTTGAATTTGTAAATTTTGCGGGGCAAAAACTTTTAAGCAAACGACACAATTTGTTCTTACAACAATTTATTTGTTAGTTACATGTTTAATATCTCATAATGTTACATATACATTTATTATCCTCTATATTATAATTGACTGTTTTTACAGCAACAATTTGTAAAGTAAATGCTATCTGAATTATTAAAATAAAAAAAAATTATAATAATAAATTTGATCTGATTTTCAATGTTCGCTTAAATCTGTTCTTTTTTTTTTTTTTTTTTCAGGTTCATCAAAAGAAAAGAAAGCGAAGGATCCAGAGAAAGAGTTAAAAGAGATCAAGAAGGACTCAAAAGAGTCAACCAAGGAGAAAGAGTCGATGAAGGAGTCAAAGGAATCGTTCAAAGAGTCGAAAAAAGAATCGAGCAGGGAGAACAACTCTGCGCTCGAGCCTGAGAAAGAGAAAGTAAAGGTGTCCAAAAAGCCCTCGGTCAAGGCCAAAGAGAAGAAGAAAGAAGTCGGGGACGGCTGACCTGATGCAACACACACACACACACACACACACACAAACATATATACACACACACACCATCTCATTAGGTGGCTTTTCCCATTCCCTGCACTGAACCTCATATAGGCAGCATGTAAGTACAGGCTGAGCGTCGCTGTCGCTATTTGTTAGCGCTTGTTTTCCAGCGAGACCACAGCATCTGTCGTCTGTTTCATCATCATCAGCGCAGTGCCAGAGACGAGAGAGCGTTACACCGTGAAGCTTCCTCTCCGTCCAGGAAACAGGAGCAAGTGGGAAACTTTGGGCTCAGTTTATTTTAGAGACAGTGATCGGGGAATGCAGGCAGAAAGCCACAGTGCTAACCAAGCCACCCACGCAGGGCCAGTGTGACGTCTAACTCTAACCTCTCTCTCTCTCTCTCTCGGACTCTCTCGCCCCCTCACGGGCAACACGCCCTACCAAGCCACCTCCCCATCTCTAAAAATAACCCGTGTCGAGCCACAGATGGGTCCACTGAGGCCATCTCTCCCTCTCTATCTCTCTCTCTTTCTTTTTCTGTCTGTCTGTCCCACAACATACTGTACCACCTCCCAACATACACATGTATTTTATATCTCTCCCACTCTCTCTGGCAATCTCTCTGTCACCCACACACACACACACACACACACACACACACACACACACTCTCTCACTCTCTCTTGCAGCAGCTGTGTATTGCTCTGTCCAGACTGTAGACATTGTAGTCAGCATATTTGCTGCAGCAAATTAAGCAGTGACAATCCCACAACTAGGACCGGCGGGTTTCATGCGTCTGCCTGTTTTTTTCTTCTGTAACGTGAAGTCGAGTGTGATTTCAGCTCGAGTGTGTGACATTAGGTTTTCTGGATACCTGGGTAAGTTCCATTCTGGTGACGTGACATAAAACAGTTAAGTCAGGGTTTAGTAAGAGAGTTCCTATTAGGGCCTGACTGATGCAGAGATTAAGGATACTCTTGGGGGGATGGGGGTGTAAACTTTTGAACAGGTTGATCAGTGTAAATTATTATTTTGTTAGTCTTTTTTTCATTTAGTACTGCCCTTCAGAAAGCTACATAAGATACTTACATGTTTCCCAGAAGACAAAATAATAATAATTTTGTTAATAATAATTATTTTTAAGTTTATTTAACATTTTTGGAAGGAGTCTCCAGTGTCAGCATTTATAACACTTATAACAGTCCACAGTAAAGCTGTAACTTTGTTTTCAACAACGTAAAGTCTTCAGGATGGCGGACTGTCTGGTTTCTCAGTAACATGGCAAGCTGCATTATTTAAAAAAAAAATTTATTTTTTTTTTAAATTATTTATTTATTATTTTTTTCTTTTTGGTCTTATTAACTTCAAGAGAAAAAATGGTTCTGGTGAGAGAACAACTCTTTATAGCTGCTATAACGTAAGCCATAATAGGAACGTGTATCGTAGAGATTCCACAACATTGAATTTAACTATAACAATAATAAAACGTACGATGTGTCATTCTTTAATAAATGGAACATTTCAAGTATTGGCAAATCGCTGTGATAGAAAAGGAATAAAACTCTTCATGATGTGCTGTTATTGGAAAATAATGAAAGATCAGGGTGGTAACAGTAACTCCATGTTTTATGATTAGTTTTCCTATAGCAGCACAAACTCCCAAGCAATTCTAAATCAATAACATGAGCTGACAGCGCTGTGAGTGCTTTGCCGTCTTTTGTGGGCGTGGCTATTGAAAGGAGCACTAAATGCAGGCATGTATGTATGCCTGCATTTAGTGTGTGTGTGTGTGTGTGTGTGTGTGTATGTATGTATGTATATATATACATATGTATATGTATAGTGCATCTATAATAAATAAATACTTTCTATTATAAGAAAGTATTCACAGCGCTTCACTTTTTCCACATTTTGTTATGTTACAGCCTTATTCCAAAATGGATTAAATTCATT
>JANDJT010000103.1:3190932-3201374 GCA_024331685.1 Stegophilus panzeri | reverse complement strand
GCCCTAATTCCTTTACACTTGAACCCTTTTCCTTCAGCCCTGTGTTGCTATTGGATTCCACGGTGTGTATGTCTGATCTGTTCAAGTGCATAGCCTCCATATACTGTACAGCATCAGGATATGCACTTTAATATGTACATAAAGGAGGTCGGTTCGAGTGGTTAAATATTATAGTGATGCGTTTTCTTTTTAGACACAACAGCTTGCCGCTTTTCAACGTTCCTTTACAGTATTCTGAATTATTATTATTATTCCGAATACATTTACTACTGCAAATGACAAGCTAATCTGTTTAAAAAGAAAACACTTTTCATCGAACTTTGGAGTGGAATTCGGGAGCTTAGTAATAGACGTGTAAATTAGTGCCAGAGCCATTTTAGAGCGTGGCCAAGAATAAAAGTACAGCTTTCGAATTAAGGTTTTGTATTATTTTTTTAATAGCAGCTTTTGACGGCCAAGTGGAGTAGATCACTGCGTATGATATGGGTCTTATTGCTACATATTCTGTGCTTGTGAACTAATCATTTGGTGTGTGAAAGACAGCTGAAATGGGTTGCTATTAGAAACCAAACCAATTTTATAGTCTGTTGTACCACAGTGCAAGATTTTATAAACCGAACCAGCTCAGAGCACCTGCGAGTTAATGCAATACCTCAAGCACATAGTTGTCCTGTTTTAATTTTACTCAACTATTGTTTTATATCGCTGACCTTTAGATACATAATAAAGGAATACAATAATTTGATCCTATAGCTATCTGTTTTTATTTATTTATTTATTTTTTATTTGATCTGGTGTGGGTAAAGAAACTCTTTACAACAGTGGTGAGCAGAAAAGTATCTCAGAATGCACAACATGTCAAACGTTGAGGCGGATGAGCTACAACAGCAGAAAACCACATTACGTTCCACTCCTGTCAGCCAAGAACAGGAATCTGAGGCTACAGTGGGCACTGACTCACCGGACCTGGGCGTTTGAAGATTGGAAAAACATCACCTGGTCTGAGGAATCTTGATTTCTGCTGCAGGTCAGAATTTATTTGGCACCGAGAGCTTGAATCCGTGAACCCAACCTGCCTGATGTCATCAGTTCAAGATGGTGGTGGTGGTGGTGGTGATGTAATGGTGTGGGGAATGTTTTCTCGTATCCCTTCATTGCCACAATTGACCCATCCATTAATGGCTACTTCAAACATAATAATAATAATGGGCCGTGCCATGCGTCAAATCACAGAGTTGTCTCGTACTGTTTCCACATGCATGACAACTTCATACAAACTTCAATACCTTCCCCAGTCACCACAGTTTTTTTAGGTTTTTTTTTTGCAATATGCTAGAATGGGAGTTTCACAGCATCCAGTGTGCAGCTGACAAATCTGCAGTAAATCTGGTTTAGTTCATTTTTGGTTTTAGATTTTTAGGCAGATTTTTAGTTGCTGGAATTCACAGTTCACTGAGTAATATCATATAATCCTCGTTAAAGTGACGAGTCACCTCAATGTGTCCAAAAACATGCCAGTAAGCAAACTGACTACGTTAAATTGCCCATAAGTGTGAACATGTCTGTGCGAGGAACCGACCGACAATGGCCATCCATCGTGAGTGAATTCTTTCAGCATTGTGCCCAGTGTTTCCAGAATAAGCTCCAGATTCACTGTGACCCTGATCTGGATAAAGTGATTAATAAAGATGAATGAATGAATGAATGAACGCTGTTATGTTATGGATTGCGGCCGTTTTAGACAAACCATAATCTCTGTTTTGTTCTAGTGCACAAAGAGTTTGAAAGTGGAATTGTAGAGGAAGTGATGCAGATGATGATGATGATGATCATGATATGGTTCCTGTTTGAGCTTGAATTTGTAAATACACCCTCCCCAAGCTATAAATACAGCTATAAATACACCCTCCCCAAGAAGGGAGCTTGGTATTTAAAATTATATGATGTAGACTGAGGTACAGTGTGGTCGTGGTCATAATTGGCTCGTTGTAGCTTACAGCAGCAGTTTTGCGTTCTTCACCTCTCTTTCTTTCTCTCTCTCTCTCTCTCTCTCACTCAGTAATGTCAGGTATAAGTTAGCTATATAATGTCGGGTTGTATTATATATGCGGACAGGAGGAAGCAATTTTAATGCTTAGCTTTTAAGTGCATGCTCCGGGAGAGGATTTTATGGTGAAAAACGTGGCTGCATGCGTGCACATCCCACTCAGTCCCGCAGAGGGTCACGGGTCGCGCTCATGTCCTTCCGACAGCTGACCGTGCGGAGTCCAGGAGTCTGCCGCCGCTCACGAGCGTGACCGGCTGACCTAACACACACGCACACACACACGCACACACACCTAGAACACAGAACACACCGGGCGAGCGTCTATTATTCACTGTGTGTATCTAGTGTTTGCAAATAAACGAAATCAATAGAAGTATTAAAAGGTTTGATCTCTGTACCAGTTCTCTCTTTCACGTGCAAAAGTTCTCTTTGGTGCCATCTAGAGGATCAGATTACTGTGGTCAGGGTTTCCTTCTTCACAACAGTCCCTGGTGGTTTCAGATTGAATGTTTCGCACTAAAATGAAAGAAAACGCTGTTTCCTAACAACAGCAACAACAACAACCCGGGTTGGGTTAGAATTACTCTTTGAAGCCAGGTTTTATTCGTCATCCAGTGGCTTCTATGGGTCTTTTGGAGTGTTGCAAACGTCTACTGTATGCAGCCGGTCACGCGCAGTCGTTTGCAGAATAGAAAATAATCAGTGTAAGAGTAGCCTTTGGTCTTTTGCATCAATACCTGTGTAATGTTTAATGCATGCATGGCACAGCTGATTGGCTCCGTCCCCCCTCCCACAGTCCGAGCGCGTGAATTGCTCCTTTTGCAACCTGGTTAGCGGTAAGAGGAGATGTGATAGGAAAACAGGCGGATCTCCCTCTCACCCCCCGCTGAGACGTAACAGTCTTCATTACAGAGCCGCGCGCAGACCTCCACCACTACCACCAGAAAAGGTTTGGAGGATGAGCATGATAAACCGCTCGTGCTGCGATTTAAATATACGTGTGTGGCAGGGGGCTGATCTGTTCATGCTCGGGAGGAGGTTCCTGCACCGCGGGAACGTTTAACTGGAGGCGCGGAGGTTTCTATTAAATCCCCACAGTGCAGTTCGGTGCAGCTCAGTGCGCGCGCCGGCAGCGTCGGAGGCGCGTCAGGTTCAAAACGTGTCTCTTATTACGCACGAACCGGGACGTGACTTCGCACTTTTGGACGCTTATTCGTCCTTAGGATATCCACGGGTGATGTTTCTGAACAGCTTTCCAAATTCCAAGCCGTCAAAGGTGCTACGAAACGCTCCGGGAAACAGAATGACGACGGTCGCGTGCGCAAACGCTCTGGTTTTGGGCTTTTGATTTTATTTAGAGGTGCAGAAGAAACCCGGTGCGCGACTCCGAAACCTTCTCCAGATCCAGATCAACACTCTGACCGGATTTTAACGTTTTGGATAAAAAAAAAAAAAAAAAAAAAAATTATATATATATATATATATATAGACCTATATTGGTTGATTTATTTCCTCCCCCACACACACTCTGGACTAACTGGTGATGTTATCCTCACCGCGCGAGACTATGAGGCTTGTCGTCACCCGCAGAGTCTTTTTCTTGTTTGTTTTATTCCAGACTCCTCGGGTAATCGCGTCCATAATTACAGGTAAGCTGATCTCTAAAGCGCGCGTGTCCTAACCTCGTACCGGAGCGCGCGTTTCCGTGACCGCATCAACCTGTTGGTTGTGTTTATTATTATTATTATTATTAATATTATTATTATTATTATTATTATTATTATTATTATTACTACGATCTAAAGTTGCGCGTAGAAGCGCGTGAATGAAGGCTACCGGACGCGCGCATGCAATGTCGGGTTTCTTCTGGGAAGTCTGTGACGTAATTCATAATTTGACATCATTTACTCCAGTCCTTCAATTTTTAATCACTACCAATAGCACTCCTGTGCACGCTGCATTCCTTTAATAGGTCTTTGTCGCTGTACCCGCTTTAATAAGTAGGATGATAATCAGCATACTCTTAACTGTCCGCTTTTAGAAAGCAAAAAGGTTCATCTGGACGATTAGGGTGCATTCTCAGAAATTGTGGTACCATTCCTTAAAGTACCATAACGGGTACTTCTTTCGTATATGTAGTATATGTCGCCCTTTATCTTTCACATGGAGATGCATTATTGGAGCTTAAGGACCACTGATCCTGTGCCATAATATAAATAGCTAATTCAAACACCACATGCCCCTTCTCAGGTGATATATAGATAGATAGATATATAGATAGACAGACAGACAGATAGACAGAGATAGATAGATATATAGATAGATAGATTAATGATTGCCATTTGGAAATTTGAGAATACATATACACTCTAAAGCTACTACAAATGTTCACTTGATGGTACAAGGAAATGTACCTAAAGTTCCAGGATTTGTCCCATTTGTAGAACCTCCTACAACATTATTATAGTTCTACCAGTTAAGCAGAACCACTCCAAAAGTTCGATCAGGAGCCTTGTTGCAATTGGATTCATTTCTGATCCCTAACGATTCTTTATGAGCCTGTTTTACTGCACTATATCAGTGTTCTGCGGTTTGGGACTCTATTATTTTTGTTTGTTTGTTTGTTTGTTTGTTTGTTTGTTTCTGTGTGACAATAAGCCCGATCTATTTTATCACACTGCTCAGTGCTACACGGGTGTGCGGTTTGGGACGCAGCCATGCCCTTGTCTCATGCCCTTGTCTCTTGGGAAAGCGCTGTGAGAGATGTGGGGAAAGTTTGATTCAAGCGCGTGCAGAGCAGGTGGAAAGAGCTCGTGATTAACGGCGTGCATTCAGTGCTCGGTTTTTTAACGGGACTCAGGAACTCGGGAGAACTCATGAGAAAGAACTGCGTCTCGTTGTTCAATAAAAAAAAATGTGGATGATTTTCTTGTAGAGTTTAAATACATATATATATATATTTAAAAAAACAACAAAAAAAAAACAACAACAAAAAAACATTCTGTCTAATTGAGTGCACTTCTGCATGGATGTGAATATATATTTTTGCACGAAATGGTGCTTGAAAGTGTAAATAAATAAAGAAGAAACGTGAAGATATCGAATTTAGCTATGAATTCTAGTTTTTTATTCATTTATTCACCTATACAAAATAAATCAGGATAGAATCAGGTTAAAGATCATTACCCAGGTTCTTCCCGTGACAATCCTAGCAATCAAACAATCTTGTGTGTTAATTCAGTGTTAATGTGCTCTAGTGTGTGTGTGTGTGTGTGTGTGTGTGTTTGCATTTGCGCGCTTGCGTCTCATCGTTCTTCTGTCTCTCGCGCAGGAACGGAGGCGAGCTGCGACAACGAAGGAGAGGTGTTACACATCCCCAACATCACCGACAACCCCTGCATCTCCTGCGTCTGTCTGGTGAGAGGACATGTGTTGTTGTTTCTCCTGATTAGTTTTTTGGTTTTTTTTTAAGCATCAGACTTGTTCCTTCACGTGCTTATCAGAATTTGGACAAACGATCAGATCAGATCTTGAAGATAGCAGGATGAAATGGCTTTTAAACCTATTCGTGTTTCATGAAAGTGACCTGAAATAGAATTGTTGTGTTTCAGCGTTTAAAAAAAAAATTAAAGTAGTCTTTTACAGAAAACTCATAGCCTATACGCACGTGGCTTTTTACTTACACACTTCTCACGTCATGTTTGTCACATTTCTCACCTAGTGCACGTGTTTATATTTCCGTAAGCTGTGGGAGTACTTCACAAGATTTTTATTAGGCTATTTATTTATTTATTTATTTTTTACATGTTTCAGATGTGATTTTTTCACGTGAGGTTATACCATATTAGTCACGTGTTTAAGATGTCCGATTTCAGGGCATAAATTGGTGAAATGCACCCGTTTTGCCACGTGATCACGTGATTTTTTAAAATTTTTTGTTTTAATCCAAATGTTTCGTTTAGGCTAAATGAACTCCCACTGAAGTTAACACACCAGCTGAATCTTTTTCATCTTCTTCTTCTTCTTCTTCATCTTATTATTATTATTATTATTATTAGTAGTAGTAGTAGTAGTAGTAGTATTGTTAGCCTATTATTATTGTTGTTGTTGTAAATAATTCATAAAGCATGCAATAGAAATGAAGAGATGAGCACGCGCTCTGTGACCCCTCCCCCCTCCTCCTCACCTTTATGACGTGGTCACGGTCTGCCTTTTATCTCGCCGCCTGGCTGCACGTCGCGCGGGTCTCCGGGGAAGCGCGAGCTCCGAAAACAGTCCGTGTGTCTCGGCTCGCGCTGATCGCTCATGAGTCTCCGCTAATGGCTGTTCAAAGAGCGCCACAGGAGCCCCATTCTCTGTGAGCCACAGTGAGCGCGCCGTCTGACGTCTCGTGTCTGTCTGGTACAGCGATCATTTAAAACGCGGTCTTTCAGGAAGGTACATTCCTGAACCCTTTAGTGTTATCGTCTCTATAGCAACAACGTGGTTTAAAAACGTGCAGTAGTTGCCATGGTGAAGTTTTTCTGTAAGGAGACATTTATGTAACATATATGGAAGGAGTCTCCATTGTCAGAACTTTTGGGACTTTTTTTTCCTTTTGCTTTCCAGTATCTCTGTATGATTTATTTTTTTATTCATTCATTTATTTAGCCACATTAAGAGAAAAAGCGAGGCTGGCGAGTGAAAGACTGTTTATAACAGCTATGACATGCGTCATAACTAAATTGTCTTAGTAACTATAAACTGGTTTTTAAAGGAAAATAATCCACTTCGGGTTGATTAGAGTAACTCAGCTTTTTATGTCCGGCTGCATTACACCACCCTGTCATTGATTATTTTCCTATAACTACACACCACCAAGCAAACGTTTTATTGCTTACGCAGACATGAAGTCAACTACAGACAGACCTGGTTAATCATTACATAATCTGTCTACAGAATGGGTGAGGAGAGAATTATTTGGCCCAATTAGCCAATGATAAATGTTTATATGATGTCCTGTACCAAATATGTGGAGGGAAAAGTAGTTAGGACAAAGTTGTTGTGTGTTTTTTTTTTTTGTTTGTTTTTTGTTTTTTTAAGACTTAAAATCACAGCAATGGAAATGACGGCACATCCGATCACTGCTCGTTCGTCTGTCCTCTGAAGCTGGAGCTTGTGTAAACAAGTAGCTAATTTCACTGATGCTGACAGAATTTAATATAATGTAAGCTGTAACTCTCATAACAATATCACTGACTGAAACTTAGATCACACTAACTCCACTTACATGTCTTGCTTTGAGGGAAATATCTATTTTAACTCCTGTGGTACATTTGTTAATCTACAAAAAAAAAAAAAAAAAAAAAAAGTAGTGAAAGTGCATGACATCATCTAAAACACACTAGAAATAAAAGTTGAAACCAAATCGAGAACAGTACAGGTTCTTCAAGTGTCCATCTGAGGGAACACTTAAAGAGTGTATGTAAAGTGTTTCCTCATCAGAAAAGGTTCCTTTAGAAAGTTACGGATCTTTAAATATGTAAAGAATTCATTCACAGAAGAACAGAACAGAATAGAGTTAGATGTATAAATCAGTGCAACAATATTGAGACAATAATGTTTTAACCGTTTACTGCATGGTGTTGCCATATGGCAACAATTAATTTTTCTTCAATTTTTTTGATAGGCAATAATACAAAACTACTATTTTCCTATGTAACTGGAAAAAGGGGGCTCATACATTTTGTGCTATTTTTGACTAAATATACTATATGACTTTACTTTCCACCATTGCACATTGTTGCCATATGGCAACAATTTACCAACTACCCCCTATATATATATATATATATATTATTACTTGAACTAATTTAAGTAATAAAAATCCATAAAAATGCATTTCTTATGTAAATGGAATAATTCATGCAGTGGAACTAATCCATAAACATGATAGTGCATACACAGCCTGTCTTAAATAAAGAAGTTGGTTCAGTATTAATCAAATGGTCCAGTTTAACACGCTGAGGTCTGTAAGCACCCAGAATGGACTGCCACATGGACATCAGTTATTTGCTATCTGGGAATTAGATTTTAGATGGGAGTGTTGTGTTTTTTTTTTTTTTAAACATTTTTTATGAGTTTATGAAGCAGATTTACTGTCTTTTTTTTTGATAAATGTATAAGGGCAAACTCAGAGCTCTAAGAATAAAGCATTTATTTATCAAATCACTTCTTGAATTCTAATTATTGCTTTTTCCTCCGATGGAAATTTCCCTTCAGCGCTCCGATTGCATTCAGTGAATTTGAAATCCCACTGTATAATGTGCTTAGTTTGTGGAATTAGAGGAAGCAGCTGTTGATTAGTGTAGGTCACAACCTTTATGTTGTTCAGAGAAAGGTTAAAGGTTAAACTGGAGCCACAAAACAGGAGGATACTCACTTATGAGCATGAATTTAAGCTACATTCCATGTTCATCTTTTGTTAGCAGCAATCTAGCAGCTAATGTTAGTGGTATGTGTGATGTATTTACAATATGTCTGTATGTAGATTGATGTAAAGCGTAATACAACCCCAATTCCAAAAAAGTTGGGATGCTGTGTTAAATGTAAATAAAAACAGAATGCAATGATTTGCAAATCTCATAAAGCCATATGTTATTCACAACAGAACATAGAAAACATTATCAAATGTTTAAACTGAGAAAACGTACAGATTTTAAGAAAAAAATAAGGTCATTTTGAATTTCATGGCCGCAACACGTCTCAAAAAAGTCGGGACGGGGACAACAAAAGGCTGTAAATTAAATGTTACAAAAAAGAAAGAGCTGGAGGTTAATTGGCAGCAGGCCAGTAACAGGACTGTGAATAAAAAAAGCATCTTAGAGAGGCAGAGTCTTTCAGAAGTAAAGATGTACAGAGGTTCACCAATCTGTGAAAAACTGCATCTACAATTTGTGGAACAATTTCAGAATAATGTTCCTCAACGCAAAATTGCGAAGACTATAAATATCTCATCATCTACAGTACATAATATCATCATTCTGTTTTTATTTACATTTATTTACATTTTACACAGTGTCCCAACTTTTTTGGAATTGCGGTTGTAATTCAGTATATACAGTATAACTCATTTAAAAATAGTTTGTTTACTGTTGATGCTGTTAATCATTTTTTTAATAATTAAAAAAATAATAATTAAAAAAGAAACATTGGCACAAAGCAGATTTACAGAAATCCGGATATAGATTTCGACCCCTTTCCTGACTTTCTGAGTTCTGAGTTGTTGGGTGTTTTCTTTGATTTTTACTCAGAAATTCTGAGTTACAAGTTTTAGTCGAACGCAGCATTATATATATAGAAAGACACAAACATTATCTATGATCTGACTACATTTAAAAAAAAAAAAAAAAAAGCAATGCTACCGAACACCTTAAAAAAAACCTGTGCCAAATCAAATATGCGGACCAATCATCAGTCAGATATGTGGACCCTGCCATAGCGCGGGAATAAAGCTAGGAAGAAGAAGAAGCTATCGAACACCTTATGATGAACCAGTTCCGAAAAACAAACTGAACCCCTTGCAAGACAGTCCTACTCTCAGACGCAGGCTCTGTTCATTAGATTTAGTACATGGCTCAGGAAAAGCAGCATGGGGGTGCTGAAGAATTTCACAGGCCTCCTCTCTGCCTGCACGTCTCATTCTGAGAGATTTCACGGGCTCCAAACTTTTAATCTCCTCTGACCGTTGACCTGTTTCATAAAGGGTAACATCGCTGTGTATAATCTGTGGTAATGACTCAGTGGGAGGAAAAAGGACAGATGGGCAAATACAGGATAATGCGCACTTGACACTACAACCAGGGAAATGTTCAGGAAGAGGTCGTAAAATCCGCGTCGAGCTTGTTAAACTTGAGACGTTGTAAAATTCTTGGCTATGTTTGCAAAGAAGAAGAAATGTCGTAAGATCCCAAGAGGCTACAAGAATCGATTTTATAATCAATGTGACTTTTTAAGTAAGGAAAATAAGTTGGAGGAAAATAATCCATGAATTAGACCATGACATGCCTGGATGCAAAGTAGATCATTTTCCTATAACAGCATGTCCTGAAGTGTTTTATTCCTCTTATACCACATCGATTTGCCAATGATTACCAGTTTAAATTGATTACAGAATGACATGTCATGATTCTTATCCATTTATAGTTACATTTCATGCTGTGGAACATCCGTGAGACAATTTAGTTCCTCTTGAGATAAACGCTCTGCACTTATATAGCACCATTTAACCTTAGCGGTTCTACAAAGTGCTTTACACTGTTTCTTATTCACCCATTCAGACACACACACACACACACACACACACACACACACACACACACACACACACACACACACCAATGGTAGCAGAGCTGCC
>JANDJT010000103.1:3170041-3190832 GCA_024331685.1 Stegophilus panzeri | reverse complement strand
TGTCTCATTCACCCATTCACACACACACACACACACACACACACACACACCAATGGTAGCAGAGCTGCCATGCAAGGTGCTAACCTGCCATCCGGAGCAATTCGGGGTTCAGTGTCTTGCCCAAGGACACTTGGGCTGGGAATCGAACCGCCAACCCTCTTATCACGTACCTTATACATGTAGCAGCTCTAAACAGCCGTTCCTTCACCAGCCTCCATTTTTTTTATTCCTCTTGAAGTTAATAAGACAGCGAAAAGCACAAATTCCTCTGTCCTGAAGACTTTCCCAGTGCACAAAAATGACTGACTGGTGCAAAGTGTTAACACTGGAGACTCCTTCCATTAATGTTAAGTAAACATCTCCTTACAGAAAATTTTATATCAGTGATTATAATGGTTTTCTGGGATTTGATTTACAGCCAAAACTACTGTCAGAGCTGCTGTTATAGAAAAATGAACAAGCACTTTTTGACCAATCAGATTAGAGAATTTGAGCAAATACCTGAATCTATGAGCACAGCTATTGGCCTAAAGGGAGCTTTGGGAAAAGTACAGCTTTTTCTTGATTGTTATTGCACTGAGAGACCTGTGTGTGTGTGTGTGTGTGTGTGTGTGTGTGTGTGTGTGTGTGTCACAGCCTTTCACACATGTTAAAAAGGGTCAGAGGCAAACTACACTGTACAAACCCCTGAGTCAAACATTATGTCTTTGACACAATTGGAGAGTTTGAGTGTGGCATTTGAGCCTGACCGGCTTTTGGTTGGTGTCAAAAGGACTCCTGGTCTCGGTGGGACTCTCGGGTTCTCCACCTCCATCTTCTGCTGTCATCTCTCCAAGGCGACGTGATGGGTTAATGAATTCCTTGTATTGACTTACTCCAGGGTCTGACTTTATGAAAGGAAATCAATGGAGGGCGGGTTGTTGCCGGCCGACTTGTAAGCTGATAGCTCTGACAGCGTTTAGCGGCGCAAGGCATTCCTTTGACCTTGGTGAAGTTTGTAAGAAAACAGGATGGAGACTGTACTCTCTCAAACTCGTCTGTGCAGTCTCACTTCTCCCTCTTTCACATCGCGTATCTCCCTTGTTCTCTCTTTTATCCTTTATCGAAATGACATAAGCCAGGCTTGTGTGAGGCTATCCTAAAGCCACACTGTAATATTCCTAATGTTTCCCATGACCTCTGCTATCCACACTATTCTTTCTGGGAACGAAAAAAAAAAGAGTTATCTGTTTATTCCGTCTTTTTTCAAATGTTCATCATGGAAATTCATCAACGCTATAAATTCTATTCACTAAGCATCACTAATCTCGCTCTTTCTCACCAAATCTTTCTCTTTGCAGAACAATAAAGCAGACTGCAAGCAGGAGAAATGCCCCCTAGTGGCAGACGACTGTGCATTGGTGGTGAAACAGACCGGAGCCTGCTGTGAAAGATGCAAAGGTGAGTAAACTCTCACTCATTTCACACACTTTACATTCAACTGTAAATGAAATAGATGTACATGGCTTTTATTGAGCCAGCATCTTCTTTAGAAAAAGTCACAACAGCTTCGCATTATGTTTTACACATTGTTCACATGTAGTGGAATTTATATTCATTCATCGTTATTCCACTCAATATTCAATATTTTCTCACATAATTGAGTCATTTACATTTTTAAAAAACATTTTAAAATTCATTGTTATTATTTAAAAATTATCTAGGACACGTGGTTTTCTTTTTCGCACATTACGTCTCACACGGCTATTTATTTTCACGTTATTTTTAACGTTTTAAAAATGTATACATTTTTTTTTAAGGCTCACACGCGTGGTCTCAAGGCATGACACGTTAAAATTCACTTTCACGTGTTTTTATTATTATTATTATTATTATTTTATTTATTTTTAATCTAATATGAGTTATTATTCACATAATCATGAGTGGAAAAGCTAGGAACATGTGCGAAATGTCTGTGAATTCTCCGTAAGGTCTGTCTAATGCAAATTCTGATGCTAAATTTAATATAAAAGATGTATAATAATACTTAAGTAAACAAAATGAATAAATAAAGGAGTAAATAAATAAATAGATAGATAGATATGAATCCTACTTGATAACTGTGACCTCTGAAAGGTGTATAACTTCAAATGAAGTCATGCTGAATGAACGAATCACATCTTGATGAATCGTATGTTGATTTTAACCGTTGTAGTACTGTAGGTAGTGATGTAGTTCCTTCATAAGTGTGTGTGTGTGTGTGTGTGTGTGTGTGTGTGTGTGATTCTCCAAAATGTTCTCACTCCACACATAGTTTCAGCAGCTGGTTAGAAATGGGAGTCTTGGGTGTAGATTCAAGTTTGTGGGCACCGAAATAAAATCCTCTTTCTTTTTTTTTTTTACGAGCTCTGAGTTGCTCCAGCGCTGGTTTGGCTCGTCAGTGCATCAGAAGTGACCGAGAGAAAGAGAGAAAGAAATGGCTGAGGTCACTCCGGACTCAACTCATATCTTCACAGCAGGGGTGCAGCCTTTTGTTTGTGATCTGCTTCTCTTTCTGTCCGTCTCTCCTTTTTAGTTTTTTACGAGTCAGGGGTTTATTAAGGATGCCTGGGCTTTTTTTTTTCTTCTGTCAAGGCATGTTTTGTTAGTTTTGAATGGAAAATCTCAGTCGTCATCTTTTGTGTTGTTCCTGCGTTTCCTCCAAAGCTCACGGCTCCATGCTGCTTCCTTTCATTCGGGGCCATATTGGATTTGTTTTATGTGTAACATTGCGAGGGTAGCGGTGGAGGGGGGGTAGGGGGGGGTGAAGGGTGCGAGGGGACACGGAGCACATGAGGCTCTGGAGGGCTTACGGTAAAGCCCCAGACATTTCCACATGGAACAGGGTTTCCATCTACACAGTAGTGACTTAATGTGTTTTCTGTTCAAACTATGCAGCACTGGGAATTCAAGGAGATCAGTGGTGTGCTTTTCAGACTTCGAATTCATTCCGTTTCTCTCTCTCTCTTTCTTTTATTCTTTAGGCTGTCAGCTGGAAGGGAAGTCCTATAACAGCTCGTATTCATGGACGACCCCGACTAAGCCGTGCATCACACGCCGGTGTCAGGTGAGAATCATAATGTGTCCTTTAAGGATCTTTGTGCTGATGCAGAACAAATCCGAGTAACAGAGTAGTATTAGGAAAAGGATATTTTTCTCTTCTGTCTCGTTTTGCACTCTGCCGTTAACCCACTGTACACCCTTAACACCCTTGATAAAACAATAAAAAAAACAAAATATGGCCACCTCTAAATTAAAAGGACTAATAGTAACTAGTGCATCATTCAAACAAAAGACCAGCTCCTGAAGTAATACAGCAATCATAACGAACATACCAAACATCATACTAGTATTTAAACTCTAAGAAATAAAGGTTAAATCTAGGACTCCGAGAGTTTCCAGATTTCTGTTCAATTCCAAATGGGAACCTCTTTAAAAATCCAAGACCCCTTAACAATCCGAAAAACCCTTGAAGGCTTTCTTAAGAGTGTACAAGGATGTTTTTTCCCTATCATTAGCACATATAATGTCCATAGGATTGTAAAAAAAAAACCAAACAAAAAAAAAACACCAAAAAATATTAAGAATATTAAGAGGACAAACATTAAGTCATTCAATTGATTTATTACTGATGATGATGATAATAAATCTAATCTAGTTAGTCAGCTGATAATAGCTAGTGTGGATTTCTCATATCAGCAATAAATACGTCACTTAGAATGTGGTATTAAGGAAAACCTGAAGAAACTTTATTTCTAGATTGCTTTCATGGACTGCAGAAAGAAAGAGTCATAGTTGCCAAGCTGCTACAGTGTTACAAGGCAGGGCTTCCTAAACATTTTGTGTAAATGAACTCAAATAGACATTATGAATTTTCATATTTACGCTCACGCTCTTGATCCATATTCAGCGCATGTTTTGGCATATTTTCCTGCACACACACAAAAAAAATCTTCATAGTTAAGCAATATTTCTAATATTCGTTTGTAAACTAAATGCTAATTATAAAAGAAAATAAAAGGAGATTTTCTCATGAGTCCGTTTGTGAATCAAGCAATCCCACATGGTTTTCATTTGCGAACCCGTAATTTAAAGGTTATATATTGTGACAAATGGACTTTTCTCTGTGTTTTTGTTTTTTCTTTAGACTAGTTGCAGCATCACAGAGTAAATGTGAAATAAGTGTATTTAAATAAATAAATAAATAAATAAATAAAACCTCTCCCCTTCAAAATCACAGACTTTATCCATAAGAGAAGTTGAGAAGGTGATTAGCAACTTAATGAAAATGAATGAACTTTATGGATAATGACTAGTAAACAATAATGGCTATAAATAATAAGATATAGGACTTTAAAGTCATAATGTTTCAAATGCAAAGTTGCAGTCAGATACCGTGATGTCCTAAAAACAGTAATGTTGGAATGTAAAATTTTAAATACAATTAATTTTTCATACTATTCCAGAAATATCCAAGGTTATATATATATATATATATATATATATATATATATATATCACTGTTTGCTTTTTCCAGGGAAGATCTAGATCAATGTTCTTACTCTGAGACTTGAATGAATAAATAACTAAAAGTGTTGCAGGAAAGAAAAACAGTGCAATTTTTTTTTTTTTTTTTAAACATTCCATATTCACTAAATATTTATCAGGACATTACTGAAGCAATGTGATCCTGTATGCACACACTTTGCGCTTTGATGTGTATGAGTCCAGTCTGAAGTCATAAAAGAAATTTAAAGAAAGCACTTGAAAATTGTATGGTATTGATATTAAAATAACAGATTTTGACCTGGAATGACTTCCCAAACCGTGACCTTCGCTAGGAGTGTTAGTTAAGAGAGGAGGGAGTGACTGAGGACAGATTTATAGCTTGTTTCCTTACAGACGGTAAACAGGTGAACTTGGATCTTCCGTCTGAACATCTGGGTCCCAGTTTTCCAAACGCACACACACACACACACACACACACACACACGTTCACAGAGTTCTGTCTCATTTCTTGAATTTGCTGAGCCACAAGAAAGCGTTGCATGTTGCAAGTGAGCGCAAAGTGTGTGGGCAGAATTCCATGCAAAGCATTCAGGGTCCAAACCAATTTGAAACTGCTTTGCTGTGGCATAGGTTTCAACAAGTTATGGGGAAAAGGACTGCATTTTCCAGGTCATGCAAGAAGTGCTGTAATTGCATGCCACCTAGACTCTCTCTGCCTTCCCATCGCACTATACACCATATGCGGCGTAGATCAATTATTCTGCAACAAGAATTAAATCTCACTGTCGCTTTAAATTCAATCTTTTCCAACGATTATAATTTTATAACTATTAAAGAACGACATGTCATACTTTTCATCCATTTATGTTGTGCTACGTCCGAAAAAACATGATAGATCCTGTTCTCACTTACATTATAGTAGCTATAAACAGTCATTCCCTCACCAGCCTCCCTTTTTTTTCTCTCTCTTTAAGTCGATATAAATGCAGCTTGTCATGTTTCCTGTTACTGAGAAAACTGGAAAGTCTGTCTCAAAGACTTTGTAACAGTCAAAGTAAAACTGGAACTTGAAATTTTCCAACAAGGCAAAGTGTTGACGCTGGAGACCCTTTTCAAAAATGTTAAATAAATCGTGGCTGAATCCCAATTCGCCTACTTATACTATGCACTAAAAGTGTGAAGAGAAAGTACATACTTTTGAGTGTGTAGCAACAGAATATGCAAGTACTGGGACATACTAACACGTCATGTAACGGAAGAGAACGCTGGTGCCTAGTTACGCACATCGTCACCGTAAACAAACTCCTCGTTGCATTTCAGCTTTTCTTCCTTCATTATTCCGTATAAATTTATACTATATCATTTAATTTATCATTCCCTTGATTTCTTTTTCCACGTTTCATTTCACACCTCTCTAAAATACGTCCGTGAATTCCGGCGAAGCAAAGCGTTACAAAACTCCTCCTCCTTCGCGCAAGGAGTCATGGGCGATATTAGCTGAAAAATTGTACGCGGATACACACTTCGAAAATCTGCCAGAAACGGTAGACCATCCGGGTACCTTTGGGAGAATTATTTCAACACGCTGTGATTTGGGACGCGCTAATTTTAATCTCGGAAACTATTTAGGAAGAATAATAGGCGAATTGGGATGCAGCACATATCTGTTCAACCAGAAATGATCGTATATGAGACAAACTGCATAATAAACAACCTGCTTAAATGTCTTCAGAATTATACAAGTATACAGGCTAATATATGCAATTATTAAAGATAACTGCGTCCCTGAGGATCGTAAAGTCTCGATGATGTGTTTGGGACAGGAAGGTGTAATAACCGAGGCAGAAATGCAGTGTGTGGTTCCCTGCAAGAACCCCAAAATCCATCCCAAGAAATGCTGCCCTTCCTGCCCAGGTGAGTGTGTATCTAAGCGAACGTGTTGTAGACAGTACAACAGTTGTGTTGCGTTACAGTGGTGGATATCACAATTATAAGATTTATTATGTTTACTACATAACTTATTATTAGGTTATTTGGCTGATCATTTGAATCGAATGGGTTTAATGTACACTTCAAAAACTCAAACACGAGGTCAGCTTGGACATGATTTTTCAGGAAATTTCAGGAATAAATTGAATATTAACAAAATAGTATTATACAACATAAAATTTTTGGGAGAAGTTTGGAGAAATTTATACATTTTAAATATATTGTACATTTAAGGAAGTCCCTGGATGCAGAATGTTTGAAACCCCCTGTTTTTTTTGTTTGCTTGTTTGTTTGTTTGTTTTTAAGATCGTGCAATGTTTGGGAAGTGAATTAACCTATTATCTTCCTTGTGCTCAGGCTGTATTTTCGAGGGTCGCCTCTATAAAGAGAGAGAAGAGTTTCACCCTGAGGGGAAGCCCTGCATCAAATGCACGTGCACCGTGAGTACTTCTGCCAGTCATATGTGCAAATTGTCATTTTCCCAAAAGACATCCGCATATGATTCTGATCTCCGGTGCAAAGCAGCATTCCTGAATATCTCTAGACAAACCCGCGTACTCTATAGCTTTTGACACACATGTTCCTAATACAAATTCACTCTCAGATCAGATAGAACTTTAGTATCTTACAGATGCGGTAAGGTTTAATGTGTTAGAGAAAAGCATAGCTAAAGGCGTACATGTTCATGGTTCCAAATCTCTTGGGGTATCTGGCCGAGCTCTGAGATCTGCAGCTAATGGGTTTGTCTTTGGTTCTCCAGGGAGCCACTGGGTTTGTTTCGCCACTCTTTAACAATAAATAAACCTTGCGGATAAACACATTAAGGCTTTTACTGTGCTTCCCAGTCAATTAGAGAGCTTGTGTGTGTATGTGTGGGTTAGTGGAAGTACAGGGACATGGCTAACACCGCTGGCCTGTGGAGGCTCTCCAAACACGGTTTATTTTGGATGTTGGTTTCTGGCTCTTGAGAGACTTTGGTTTATATTCTCCATGGCTTTGTTTGGTCATTTTAATGAAGGCAGTGTTAAAACCTTCTACATGGGCTTGGATGAGTCATTCATTCCACCTCCAGTCCTAACATTCCTGTGCAAAGTCATACGCTGCAGGGACGAACGGCTTCACAACCTGGTTTGCTTTACTGCAAAGATAAAACACTCGCAGATAAAAAGTTACAGCATTTCTCTAGGTCCTCTATGATGAATGGTGCTCCTTTATTCCACAACAGCTGCTAATACATATTACTCATATTCATGTGCATGACTGGTAGATAATCCAGGGTAACATGATTTTGTAGCAGGCATTAGCTTAAGCACCATTAAGCACCATTACGTTCCTGCTTAACATGACAGTCTCTATTCATTAGTCAAATACGAATAAATTATTCTGAATGAACAGATAAGATGTTCTAAATGAACACAAATACTGATTCGATTTGGAGGTGCACTATTCTCTTGGGGTTTTTTTTTTTCTCTTTTGAAAGCTGGCTATAAATGTTCACAGGGCATCTGTTTAAGACTAGAGGTGTGAGACTGGGATCCTGTAGGATGCGACAATAAATTTGCATGAGCGGCAGGTTTTTATTTTCATGCAGACATTTGCGAGCGGTCAGATGTGAAGCTCTCAGGAAAAAGAAAGACCATGTTCACATGCATTTACAATGTTCCTTCGTTCATCCTTAGTAACTGCCTGGTCAGGGTTGCAGTGGCATAGTGGTAGAGTTAATAAAAAAAATGGATTAAGCCACACCCACTTTTGGGTTGAAATCCAAATACATATTGAGATATTTGGAGCACTAAACAGATACTCTTTATGTATGCTGTTATCAGGGAAGTCGAACGATGTGCCATAGGGAGGTTTGTCCTGTTCTGTCTTGCCCATCCCATCTGAGCCACACCCCTCCAGGCCAGTGCTGTCCCAGGTGCCAGGGTAAGAATTTCATATGCATACACACATCTTAATGGTACATTTCCACCAGTTAGTCCAATGCATGACAAAGGATGTGCTCATGTTTGCCTTTGTCTAGGTCAGAGGAAGGTGTTTGACCTATCCCTGGGCAGCTGCTTATTTCACAGTGAGGTCTATGAGAATGATACATCCTTCAGCTTAGATAACTGTACGACATGCACCTGTCTGGACTCCACAGTGGTGTGTAGGAAACGCTGCTCTCCAGCAGGAAGCTGCCAGAGCGGCCACTGCTGCCCTGAGTGTCTTTCTTACCTGAAGACAGAGGACATCAAATACTGCAGGGTCAAAAACAAGATCTACAGGGTGAGGACAAGAATGCTGTTTCAGCAGACTGGATGAAAAAATGGATGGATTCATTTATATAAGGATATATTGATGGAATGGGTTCATGGATTTTTCATATATGAGTGGATGGTTATATGGATGATATGTGGGTAAGTTAACTGACTGAGTTAGATGGATGTATTTGTGGATGCATGAATAGAAGACTAGACAAATTAATGAGTTTATGAATGAATGGATTGGTTTATAAATGAAGCTTTATGAGATGGATGATAAAATTATGGGATAGATGGATTATAGCGGGATAGACGACTCACATGTATGTAAATATGGAATTAATGGACTGATGGATGGAAGGATGATTGATCTGTGAGCAGATTAATGGATAGATGGATGGATTTGTAAATGAATAAATGGATGAACAGATAAATTGTGGAATGAATAGATGGATGGATGGAAAACTGAAAGATATATGTACTAAGTCTGGATGGATGTATGACTGACTGGTGGTGCAATGATTGGATGGACAGATGGATGGACTGATCACTCGATGAATGGTGAATGATAGAACAGATGGATGTAGAACTAGAAGATGGATAAATGGATTTCTGAATTGATGGATCCTATGGATGGAATGTAAATATGTACAGTATGTACAGGATGGATGACTGGTGGTGAAATCATTGGATGGATGGATGGATGGATGGATGGATGGATTTGTAACTGATTGGACTGAAGAATAGGTCAATGGATGCATGTAGAATTGGTGAATGTGTGGATGAACAGATCCTTAATTTTGGGACACACATAAATAGGGATAAGTCCTTTATTCCTAATCTCTTTCTGTCTCTCTTTGCCTCTCTCTCTCTCCTTCTGTAGGATGGGGATCGCTGGTCTTCTGTGAATTGCACATTATGTACCTGTGTAAAGGGGAACATTGAGTGTCAACCGAAACACTGTGTGCCGGTCACCAGCTGCCCTGCGGTGAGGAACTTAAAACATGCACAGGCCAACCAACACATTTCATACGCATTAACATACACCATTCCAACTTTTGTAGAAACGAGCACAACAGCTCCACCAATGGTCATGAGAAAAATACACAGAATGGCATGAAGAAGTGAAGCTGGGGTTGATTTCTTTCTCAGCCTTCTTTGCTGACACATCTGTAACACAACATCAGCAGTGATTGACAAGACACGTGTGAAATCACAGTCATGGCTGTAATGAACATGAACACGGTGGATGAGGGAGGAGAAACTAAAAGTAGAAACAAACAATCATAAGAGAAATTATACATAAGGACAGATGACAGAAACTTAATTTTAGTGGTTTGTTTTTTTTTTAGTTTAGACAAAAGGGTCACAACTTTTCTGTTTGATATTCATAGGAGACGCAGCATGAATCCAGTAGACAAATACTTTAAATAAAATGCTGTCGGGATTTTTACATACGTGTGTAAGTAATAGTTTGCCCCACATCAGGCGTATTATGATATAATGCATTGCTCAAAACTTATAGTTTCATTGCCAAGCTACTGATAGATATAAGACATGACCAGCCATGATATATATAATTGAGTCTTGAAGAACGTCTCTTCAAAATAAGAGTTCTACCTCCTACCTCTCTAACCCTGACCAGCTGTTCACCACCCATCACTTCAGCCTCTTAGCAGAATTACAGCCTGTAACTAACCAGCGTTGGGAATATCCTCCTGTGTGGTGTGCTGATGTAACTTATACACAGCCTCTCTGTCGTGATTTACTCTCTCTACGCCTGTGATTTATCTTAGCCCCAGGCGATTGCGCTACTCAACCTGATATCTGATTTTCTCCGATTCTGCATTACACCCGTTTCCCAGCACACACCTGTCCTTGATTTGGGGGACAGCCAGACAACAGGAACAGCCTTTGACTGCTTTGTCTCCTGTTTGACTGACAGCAAAGAAACAGCCCTCTATATTTAGACGCTCTCTCAAACCACAGGCCTTTGTATACTCTGAATGCACCAGGGTTCCGGTTGAGTATATGGTTTGATGTGTGCGTGTGTGTGTTGTTGTGTTTTTGGGCGGGAGGGGCGGAAGGCATTGGAGAAGGTGGGTGAGGGGGGGATTAGACCTTTGATGTGCACTTCAGATGGTATTTAAAACAATCTACCCCCTTCCACTGGTACTCTGAGACACAATGTCTGGTTGTGTGACTCTATACATTCAGACTATGTCTATAAAACTGTTCTCTTTTTGCGTGCATGTGTGTGTTATTGCAGAATAAGATACTGAACCGGACTGGCTGCTGTCCTGTTTGCACTGAAAGTGAGTAAGTTTACCTTCACCATTATCCTGTCTTTGCCCTTAGGACATCTTTTTTGTTGTTGTTGTTGTTGCACAAAAAGCCGTTTTTATTGGTACCAATATCGTGGAATGGTGGTTGCTATGGTATGTCTGCCATAGTATAACTAATAATACTGTAAGTCACTATCAAAATGGTGCCTCATTCCCTACAAACCGCTGAGTTTATTCTAGGTATTATAGGCATATGGAAGCTAACACATTGCTGTGCATTGTGATCCAGATATTCTCCACTATGATAGAAAAAACTCAACGCTGACAAAATAGAAGACTAATTAGTGTATTGGATATGATTTTGAAAAAATAAATATATAAGCTAGCCTACTGCGTCGGCCAAATAAAAGCTCCAATGTGCTGCCTAATCATATGTTTTGGTTGCCCAGAATCTTAATTGTCTAGATTAAAACTGGTAGCTAACATACTATAACAAAATATTTGTAAATTCCTCCATAGTGGAGAACTTAACCATTCATTTCTGTCCGTTTCTAAGAAAGTGCCAGTGTAATAAGCCAGAGAATTATATAATGGATTTGTGCTGGAATTTGGAATTTGTTTTGCTCGATTTGGTCAGTTTCAACATAATCGTGTTTTACTGATTCTGAAAAGGCTGTCTGTCATTTAACACTAATTAATCTCACTAGTAAAAGCCTGTGTTTGTGGTGCAGCAGATGGTGGGTTTCGAAATTAATTCTGTGCTATAGTTAATGCATTGATATGTAGCACAGATTTAAAATAAAATAAAATAAAATAAAAATACACACACCAAATAAAAAAAATAAAAAATGTGTTGTGAAAGTTTTTCCCTGATAGCTTGGGCAAGCAATTCATCCACCCCTCCATATATTATCTGTAGTAAACACAATTATAACTAGTCAGATGTTAAAAGTCATATGAGTGTAGCTGATATGGCAGCTACAGACCTTTTAAAAATATTTTTTTTTACACCGATAGGTTGTATAATCTACACCAAGTGAACCTTTGTGTTTAATTTGATGTAATCTTAGAACAAGGTAGTGTTATATAATAAATGAACAAGGCTTATGTAAGAAGGTGTCGTGGTGGATCCTAGCACTTCTAATCATTAAAGAAGCATAACAGTTAACGTAATGGTATAATGTAATGGTCAAGATTATAACAACCATAATTAACCATATAACAACCAAAAATGCACCATAAATAAAGTACTGGTACTTACTGTAGCAACCATGAAGTACCAACATATTAAATTGTAGTCGAGTCACATCACTCCAGCTAAAAGTCCAACTTTTTTCCATTTAAGATAAGATCATAAGGCCTGGCAGCTGAAGTCTGTCTCATATTAACTACCGCTGCAACCAGATCTGCCATGCACAATTCACCACTGTGTGTTAAAACCAAACACGGTCATGTTTCCTCTCAAATAATGGCCTTTCTATAGCATGAAAACGCAAATGTAAGGCAAGAGCGAAGGACTGAGTTTTTAGTAAACGAAACAGCAAATCCAATTAAACGAAACGATAAGGTCAGCCTGAACCTGATGTTTGTGTCAAACACCATCCCGATGACACGTCCTCCTCTCCGTCTCAGAGCCAGGTGTGTGCACTGTATTCGGCGACCCCCATTACAACACGTTCGACGGACGCACCTTTAACTTCCAGGGCACGTGTCAGTACGTTCTGACCAAGGACTGCACGTCGGCGACTGGCTTCACCGTGTTGGTGAAGAACGACGCACGGAAAACACGCTCGTTCTCCTGGACCAAGTCAGTGGAGCTGCGTATGCCGGGGATGACTGTGAGCTTGCACCAGCACTTAACAGTGCGGCAGAACGGCACACGCGTCGCCCTGCCCTTCCACAGCACCGGCGTCCACATCGACCTCGACGGATACCTGCTGAAACTCACCACCATCGTAGGTAAGAACCAAGACAATGCGCTGATCATTAGAATTGAATCATTTGAAGCAATATGAACTGAATCAATATTACAGAAACACATAAAAAGACTCATACAAGACTGTTCGGGCTTCCAGAGCACAGGCGCTCCCTCTCTCTCACACGCCCGGCTGTAGGCGATGAAGGACTCACAGTAGCAGTTCTTATGCACCGGGCACTCGCACATGTCCGTAACGCATGACCTGAACAGAGAGAATACTCGGTTAATTTAATTACATCAAGTAAATCAGTGAAGAGTGGGCAGTTTAACTGCTCAGCACAAACAAGAGACTCATGAACTATCACAGAACATAAAAACAGTCATTGATCATCCAGGTAACACCACACAGTATTAAGAATCAGTGGTGTGTAAACTTTTGAACTGGTTCATTTGTGTAAATTCAGTTATTATTGTGTCTTGTGGACTATATGTAAACATATATTATGTGAAATAGATTATTCAGGGTAGGACTAAATAAAAAACAACAGTGCAAATTTTTTTCAATAATTAACATTTTGCAGATTCAACAAGGGGTGTGTAAATTTATGAGCACAACTGTATGCCAAGCAGTTTGATGTTACACTCCCAAGTTAAGTGACAACACCAGGAATTACAACTTTATTTACATTGAAACAGTGATCAAAACACAGACGACAACAGTCAAATTTGCAAGTCTTCTGTTTTAGTGGTGCAGCTGGAATTATGTGACTATCAGGGGCTTATTTTTTGACACTAGACATCAGCATTTTCAAAAATGTCTTGTTTTCCTACACTCTTTTCACAGTTTTCAAACTAAAGAAAATTTGTTTTCTTTTTTAAAATGTAAAAATGCATGTTTAATGTAATGTTTAATGTTTAATGTAATGTTTAATGTAAAGTTTAATGTAAAAATGCATTTAAAATGTAAAAATGCATGTTACCCTGGACAAAGTTCAATACATACTTTTAGATTTTTAAAATATGTGTTTATGTCAGTGGTTCTCAAACTGGGGCTGTGGCCCCCTGGGGGGCCGCCAGATGGTGCCGGGGGGGCCGCATAGAAATTCTAGAACATTTTTTTTTTTTAATGTATTTTACCAGTATGTAAGTCGGGATTGTGAACCGTTACCCTATGATGTACATAAAAATGAGAACTATTAATAAATGAAATCAATTATACACAGCACACTAAGTCACACCAAACAGAGACATCTCTGAAACCTAAGGCTAAAACCTAAGGCTATTTAAAATGGATAAGTTTTTAGTTAGAGCACATAGTCTCCTATCTGAGAAAGTTAATACAGAAGCGCCTTTTTGGGGGGGGGGGTTAACGAAACTGCGAAAATTTTACGAATGTAGGGGGCCACAAAGGGATGTACCCTACACAAGGGAGGCCTCACGCTGTAAAAGTTTGAGAACCACTGGTTTATGTAACATTTAATATACATACTGTATTTAGACTGTGTATAAGACAGGTTTTTTTTATTCTACAATATATACAACAAATTATTCTCTGTTTCCAAAACAAGATTATTATTCTCAATAATCAAAATAATAACTCAAAAATCCTGAAAGTCAAAACATCTTGATAGTTTTGATTATTGATAGTGAGGAAAGGTCATGTGTTAGTCGTTAAGAGAAAGTAGTCCTGTGTTAGGTGCAGACATAATGGAGTCAAAACAATCTGGAAAAAAAAAAAATGAGACGGTTATTCAGAACGAGTTCAATTCCGTACAATTATTTCTCAAACATTTTAAATAAGATTGGTCTCCATATTACATAACCAATTTGTTTATGGCAACAAATTTAAGAAAAACTGTGGTTCATTGTGTCGTGCGTGTGTGTGTGTGTGTGTGTCAGGTCTGGAGATCACATGGGACGGTGACAGTTTGGTGGAGGTGGTGGCTGCTCTTCACCTGAAGAATCGACTCTGTGGTCTGTGTGGTAACTACAACGGTCACAGGCGGGACGACTCAGTGGGCAGTGATGGCCTGTTCAAGTATGACGTGGACGAGTTTGCAGAGTCGTGGCGTGTGGATGGTAATGAGGTGTGTGAGCAGCCTCCCCGCAGGCCCACGCCGTTCCTCTGCCCTGGCTCGGTCAAGGTGAAGATCCGAGCCCACCGCTCCTGCCACAAACTCAAATCCTGGGAGTTCCAGAAGTGCCACTCTGTGGTTGACTTTGCCCCCTTCTACAGGTGACTGGCCCACTTTTACACAGCTAACACAAAAATGTATCTATTTTTGACCCCTGTTTGTCAAATTTGCTCTTTTTCATGATGTTAGCTAAAGTTTCTTTCTTTTTTTTCTTCTTTAATTACACGCTCAAGTCTGGGGCAGGGACCAGCTAATTTTGTGACTCATGTGGCCATATAAATAATATGTCTGTGGCGTATACTTAGATATTTTTTTTCTGTGGTTGTGCTATTCCTATATGCAGTATATATCTATGTCTGTCTGTCTATCTATCTATCTATGCTCTTACCTAATACTTATTTATATAAAATAGGCCGAAACATCAATTAGTGTTGTAGTAAACCGGCTAAAATATGATGTAGCATTATAGTTCACAGCTTAAAACATTAAATAGCATTATAATAAACAGGCTAAAATAGGAACTAGTATTATAGTTAACAACTTAAAACATTAACTAACATTATAGTAAACAGGCTAAAATATGAACTAGCCTTATAGTTAACAACTTAAAACATTAACTAGCATTATAGTAAACAGGCTAAAATATGAACTAGCATTATAAAAACAGGCTAAACATTAACTAGCATTATAGAAACAGCCTAAAATATGAACTAGCATTATAGTTAACAGCTTAAAACATTAAATAGCATTATAGTTAACAGGCTAAAATATGAACTAGCATTATAGTTAACAGCGTAAAACATTAAAAAATAATGTTATAGTAAACAGGCTAAACATTAACTAGCATTATAGCAAAAAGGCTGAAACATGAACTAGCATTAGGCTAAATTCTGTTATTAAGACTGGTTTATAGAGAGGTCTTTGTCTTTTGCATCAACCAAAGCTACAGTTTAGGCACATTTAAGGCTAAAAATGCAAAAAAAAAATAAAAATAAATAATAATAATAATAATTATTTTTTTTTACACTACTGCAGGCTAAAATAATGCATCGCTATCCTAAAAACCGTGTCTATATTCAAATCATCACCAACTGTTTTGATTCCTAATAAGCTTCTAAAACCCTGCTCAGTGTAAATGTTACAGAGAGGAACTACCTAATTAACACAGAGAACGATTACAATTTCATTTTATTTCTGCTTCTAGTTTGGTGTAAATAGGTGAGGATTCAGTTTAAGATTGGTTAGTATAAAGCGATGGTGGATTTAGCAGGCTTTAGCCCTTGTTGGTGTTACGGGATCCTACTGCTTTTTGTTTTTTTCAGGCTACAATGAAAAGATCAGCCTTGCATACAGCATCTCATTCAGTTCATAACATTTTTTAAAAATAGCTAACTGTAAAGTGCTCAACAACTAAATATTTATGTACAAATGCTCAATATAGTGCAGTTTCAAACTGATGATAGAAAATCCAGGTGTAATGAATCTCCAAAACACCAGATGCTGCTCTTGTTCCACGGTAGGGATGGGGAAATGACGCCTCATATAAAGCATGGAGGCTTTCCCCTGACTGTTCTGGGAAAAGATTCAAAGCTTGGAGAGTGTCGAAAACAGTGCCATCTGTTTCATTTGGATGTGGACAAAACGATCCATTCATGTAAAGTGTGGGACTAAACTGTGAATAAGGACACTGTGTGATGGGAAGATCTGGTTATTAAGTCTCGTGCTTATGAGACTTGGCAGCGATCGTGCTTGTGTAACTGTAGGAATGACAGAAAGGTGACAAAGAAGTTTTTAATGATTTTTATTGAGAAATAAGAGCTGTTTGACAGTGTTAGGGCTGAGCCTATTTCTCCTCTTTGACACTACTTCCCCTGCCTTAGAGAACACTCTTTCACATGGTACAGAGGAGGCCCTTGTACAAAGAAACTGCAATGCCGAAGTGTATAAATTACCAAAAACAAAACAAAAAGTGCAAAAATTCACCAAGAAAAAAACACAACAAATAATTAGTGATGATTTAAATGTAATGTATCGATTATCCCACTTTCAAAGTAGAATACTCCGCACAAAGCGACTGAGCCAATGAGAACTCAGAATAAAGTCAGATCTGGGGTTCGAACATTCTGACACGCAAAGCAGAGAGCAGGTAAGTCGCATAACCTGCTCTCTGGAATAGCCCCCAGGGGTTCGAACAATCCGAGACGCAAAGTGAATCGCGCACGTGATTGGACAGAAAGTGAGGCTTCGTTTATCACTGATCAAGTGACTCTGTGAACCCAGTACACACCCCGATACGTGGCTTCATGGAGATTGTGTCGTGTGCTCGACACGTGCCTCGAAGCTTCAGTGTCATATGTAACATCACCGTTCCACGGTTTTAAGCACAGGCTCATACACTATGTGAGTCTGATTCTGAATCTATTTAATATTGTACATAGTGAGTTTGATTTACTTGATGTAATTAAATTAACCGAGTATTCTCTCTGTTCAGGTCATGCGTTACGGACATGTGCGAGTGCCCGGTGCATAAGAACTGCTACTGTGAGTCCTTTATCGCCTACAGCCGGGCGTGTGAGAGAGAGGGAGCGCCTGTGCTCTGGAGGCCTGAACAGTCTTGTATGAGTAAGTAACAAATTATGTAGAAAATGATAATTTCCTCTTGGGCTGCATTTGCATTGCTAAGCTTCACCCTGAAGCCAGTTAATGACTGTGCTAAACAATTTAGCAAACCATCGAGTGTTTTATTTTTGGATGATAGTGACATTGGTAACAGCCCAAAGATGTCAGGAGTATCAACACTTCTCTCAGATATGTTGATAGATTACAAAAAATAGTACTAATTCATAGTGCTAAAATTAAGCGGGAATTAAAGTTAGCATTGTGTCTCGGGAACTAATTAAAAAGTGCTGAATACCACAAAAGTGGGCCATTCAAGTGAAATCTTCCATAAGCACAACAAAAGTGACCATGTTGGAATATTTATCTACCTATGTATACAGTCTAGTGTAAATGTTTGCATACCCTTTGGTTTCCTGTTGAATTTTTTTTTTTTTTAATGTGCCTCTGCTTTACTGCTTCAAACGTTCCCGTCGTAGTTCATTTATTTTGCTGTGCCTGATTAAAGTGTGTCACAGATTCCCGCTTTGCTATGTGCTTATGTTTTGGTTTCTGTTTTAGTCTTGTCTCCTGACCCGGTCATTGGTTTGTTTCCTGATTGTGGGCACCTGTTCAGTGTTACTCCTTGATTAGTTTGTCTATGTATACTCTGCTGTTTCTTTGTAGCGTTGCAGACTTGTCATGCTTTTTACTGTCCAAACTTTTCTTGTTTCCTTATCCTGGTTTTGACCCTTGTCTGTGTCACTCGTTTATTAGCGTTGTCATCATTGCTCCAACTAAAGGTTTTGTGTGTATCTCTGTGCAGCCACGCAATGCAAACACGGCGCTGTCTACGACACCTGCGGCCCCGGCTGCACCAAAACCTGTGACAACTGGAACGAGATCGGCCCATGCACCAGACCCTGCGTGGCCGGCTGCCACTGCCCGGCTAACCTCGTGTTGAGCCAGGGCCACTGCATTAAACCCATGTCCTGCCCTGGCCGGTGACCCGAGTGACTCCGGCGACCCTGCAGACCACACTGCATGCAGGCACACAGTGGGACCGAATCATTTGTGAGCCTCTTCATGCATTGACAGAGCGTGACAGGATAAGTGTGAGCCCTGACCTCATTGCACAGACCAAGCCGCAGTCAGAGGACCTCGTCCCGTCCCGTTTAACGCATGGACGTGAGGGTGAGCGGCTCGTGTTCATGCTCAGTTTGTGACGTATTGAACCTCCAACTGCAGGAAAGACACTAACCAGACGCTCAAACGCAGACATTAAAAAAGGACTTGTACAAAATGCTAATTTTATTAACGTCGACTTAAACGGAACTATTTATGTATTTACTTGTTCATTTAGATGTTTATTTTGTATATGCTGTGCCTGCAGAGGAGCGCTAACACGACTGTTAAAAGCTCACAGAGAAAAGTACTGTATTGTTTAAAACTTTGCGGCTGTGTACGACTGAGTGTGTGTGTAAGTGTGTTCGTATGCGTGAACGTTTCTGTAAAATGTCACTTGCCTAATAAGCAATTATTTATGAAAAACGTTGAGACCCACATCCTCTGAAAGAAATGAGCCGTCGTCTTTACATGGGTGTGGAGGAAGCGTGGAAAGCACCAGGGCCTGTGTTCAGGCTCATCACAAGCTAATAAGGAAGGACAAAAGACTCTTGGTTTGCCCCTATGGTGGCAAATTAATTTGTGGCTTCCCTTATTTAAAATGCGTTTAAAATATTCAAATTTATCATGACGTTGTGAATAAGCTGTTAATGGAATAAACAATAAAAGAATTATTCAGTTTAAATGACTGAGTGTTAATTGTACTGGTTCTGCATCACAGTACCTTTAAGCTAGTAGAATCTCAGATTTCATTGTATACAAATGTCTTTAATTCTTTATGTACTAGATAGCTGTACATATTTAACTGTGAAGGACAAAAGCCCAGATGAGGCTCAATGTAAAAAGAGATAAAATAAAGAAATAATTGTAAAATAAAATTGACAGCAAGAAAAGCAACATGCAAATTAGCAGAACGTACACGACGGGTCTCGAGAACTTAAAACGCAACTTTACCAACAAGAAGTTAGTGCGTGTCAAACTGAATCCACCTCACAAACGATCGTATGAGGAAACAGTCCACCAAAAACTCAGATGCCGCTAATACTGTATGAAAGCTCAGTTTTCTGATGCGTTCATTCGCACATAGCCACGTTAATAGTTTTAGACGAACTGTCCTTTATAGAGGTAGTGAAAATCAGAACACCAAAAGCAGGCCCAAATTCCAAACTGCACTTGAAGCGTAACACGTTAAAGGTAATAAAAATACACAATACATTCATGTTATATTTGTTGATCTGTATATTGTATTGCTATGGGATGATGGGCATGGAATTAATATCCATGTATGTGGTAAATAATAATTTTATATATCTATACACATGTGAAAAAGAAAGCAGACGGAAACGACAGTGTACTACAGTCGGTACATGGATACATGGATATTATGTAAACGTCCTGTTATGATCTGTACTAGGGATGTAACCGTAATCAAAATGAACAGATAACGTGTTCTAAACTGATGTAAATAGTTACGTACGCAGGACAAAAAGAAAGACCACGTTCATTAACATGCATTTACAGCATGTAAAAAAAATAAACAATCTTTAGTTCAGATCAATTATGAACTGGAGCGATGTAGCTGAGGTTGAGGAACTGTCAATACTGGAATTCATACACTCTGCTTCCTTCACCACTGCGTCTAGGTTAGGTCACACCCACTATACAGACACAAATATTTGGAGTACTTAAATATACAGATAATGTTTCAGCCCTACTCTGTTCAAATATTACTGTAGTACACTGCAGTTACTGCTTGTATAACTATAAAAATGCTAGCACTTCAAGTCTAGTTAAAGACCGGTCTTTCTAGCTCCATCCAATCTATTATTGCGCATGAAATCAAATGATACAATATCAAAAATAATACATTGACACATCTACTAATGTACACATTAAACAAATTCGCATATATATATATATATATATATATATATATATATATATATATATATATATATATTCTGCACAGTTTGT
>JANDJT010000103.1:3150826-3162249 GCA_024331685.1 Stegophilus panzeri | reverse complement strand
TAACAAACGGAAATATATTAAAAAGGAATAGACATAAATAAATAGAATAGATGAAGAAAAGACAGATCCGTTGGCAGCGTTCATTAAAGGGGGACATATAGAAAATATTTTGTACTGTATATTGGGGGGGTGGTTAGATTGGTATTTCCTCAACATTGGGGGGGACACGACCCCACCCAAAGAATGCGTGGTTACGCCCATGCATAGAATAGAATAAAATATATATACAATAGAGTAGAATATAACAGACCAGAGGAGAATATAACAGAATATAACATAACACAACAGTATAGAATGAAATAGGAGTTGAACAGAACAGATAACCAGTAGCTGGAGTTTTTTTTTTATTTTTTTTTTAAAGAAATAAAGTGGCTAAAGGAATCTGAAAACATTCACCAAATGCAGCAAGAAGGTCGCTGTGAACCTGCAGAACATCAAAGCATCATGTTTAAACTCGTGCATTTTACTCCCTGCGGTTTAACTTGGGCTGAAGATGTAGAAAGTGGAATGTGGACTGGATTGGCTTTGAAAAATGACTGAAGCTGAAACACCAGCACCAGCATTACTCGGACCTACCAAGACCCACAGAGCAGTTCTTTTAACAGTTTAGAAACTAGCTAACCAGCTGATTTGGTCTAGATGTTCTGGCCCATTCATAAATTTTCATGTGTTAAGGCTATTAACTATTATGAAGTAAATACTAAAGGGGATGTGCATTAGAAAGGCTGCGTTTGTGCAGAAAATAAGGTAACAGCTGCGTATAGCGGATCGAGAACCTTAGAGCTGTAATTTTACAGGTCTGAAAACAGGTAGCTTTAAAATTCCAGACATGCACGTGAACTCTGTGCTATTTGCGTCATCCTCAATTTAGGGCAAAAGTTCTACTAAAGCAGAGTTTAAAAAAACAAAAAAAAACAAAACGCACATAATCGCTGGTTCTGTGAAAACCAGCTCTCGTGGAGTTCTTACAGAAATCAGTTCCGATCTCGGTCTCTCAGTGCTCCTGATAATCAGTCTACATGCTTAGGAAATGTAGTCCGCGACCTACATTCTTTCATGATTAGGTTTGCTATCAGGTCAGAAATGCTCCCTGTGTGTTGTGTTGTATATCCACTTTAGGTCCAAAGTCATCAACTTTTGGACATTTGTGTGTGTGTGTGTGTGTGTCACATGTCAACATCTCTATTGTTAAACTCCATTGGAGACACCCAAGCGCGGTATTATATATTGCAGTTGGCTGACCATTCAGAATTCTGAGCTTTGACTGTTAACCGGTGGTGTGTGTGTAGCAAGCTTACAAAACCATGTAACACGTCATATAACCAGCACGCTGGACGTGGCTAAAACATCCATTTTCTAACATGACTTGAGGCCATTATTGTGCGACGATGACCAAAACCACGCACACTTCATGTTCATAACCAGGGTACAAAGTGTCTTAAAACATGCTAGCGTGATGTTATGCCTGTGATGTCTGGCTGGGTTACCGGCCTATTCCGACCTCTGGTATCAGCTTTGTGTCAAAAATTGAAATCGATAAATTTTGTAGTTTGTACATTCCATGCATTTATTATTCATATTTTTTTATATATATATATTTGCTTTTTATTCCACAGTGCTGTTCGATGCTGTTGATATTAATAAATTAACAATACAATCATCAATAAAATGTCAAAACTTTTATTACAAAGGCTTCTTATTAATTATATTTAACTTCATTATAAAGTTTTGAACATGAACACATTCAATTTAAATGTATAAATTCATCCCTAATGAGCGAGCCAGAGACAAGGAAAAGGTGCCAAGGAAAAACTCCCTGAGAAGACATGAGGAAGAAACGTTGAGACGAACCGGACTCAAAAGGGAACCCATCCTCATCTGGGTGACGCCGGATGCTGCCTTTTGGAAAATAATGAACGTCGGAGTGGAGTAGCGTCTAGCTGCATGATACCACCCTGTTGTTGATTATTTTCCGATAACATCATGCCCCGTCTTGCTTAATCCCTTACTTACTTAATATTTTGGAATGGTCCCCAAAACAGTCCACATTTCTGCTCCTTCCCAACACACTTGAACCAGTAATTCAGCGTTCCTGATGCTTGTAGCTTGCGGAGGCTTGTGGAGGCTTAGCGATAAATTGCTACAAAGTGGAGCAGATGTGTTGTGCGCTAAGGGGCCAGAGGGCTGGTTTGAAAAACGCTGATCTAAGCTAAAACACCAGAACATAAAGAAATGCACAGAGTCATGAAAAAGCTGTAAAACTCTTGTATCAGGTCTGGAAGTATTTATCAATGTCATTATCCAGTCTTAATCAGCAGCGTGGTTTTCACAGAGCATATCATCAGCTGTGTCTCTCACTCATTCTCCCATAACTAATGTGTGTGCTGGAAAGCCAGAGGTCAAAAGGTCAGAGTTCAATGTCTTTAATTGTATATTTAACCTGTCAATTGATCCTTGTGAGCGTTACACATGTATTGGACATGAACACACTGTACGATTCTCTTATGATTCATCGTAAACTGGTGAATGCACACAGAATTCAGACAAACCTCTTCACGATTGAGCAATCGCAGGAAAGAAGCTAAAGCACACAGGACAGCCTCTAGCTGGCAATCCCGTTCCAACACCGCCTGCACTCACTGACCTCGTTTTCAGAGAGAATTCCACAGTGCTGATGCTGAGACATGCCGTTCATTATCAGGCTGATTTTCAACCCCTGAACCCCATTACCACCCCACACCACAATGTCCCCTCTCAAAGCCATCAAATGGATTGATCCAGGAAATCTCTGACGGTGATACTGAGGGACATGATAAAGCAGGGAATGCTGAAAAAGCCCGTTCGGAAAATCTAACAAGGACAACGGCCATCGATTGAGAAAGACACTTTTTATTTGAGCTTCTAAAAACTTCGAAATTTTCCTTATCTGCAGTGCTTGTAATAAAGGGTGACCTCCTGTGCTACTGTTTGCTCCTTTCTGCAGTGAACTGTTTGGGGAAAAGCTAGAAACAGGGAAATTCACTTATATAGGCTCCTTGCATGCAAAGAAAATCATGATGATGATTAAAAGGTTTGATGTAAAATTCAAACTAACACATGTCTGGGTGCACAACATTAAAATAAAGTAACTTTTTTTTTTTTTTTTTTTTAATGTCTGCAACTTTACCCACAAGGCTTAAACATTTAAAGAAATCAAAGGGAAAAGCTATCCAATACTAAAATACCTAATCTGTTTGTTCAATTCTTGCTAATTTCCTACCCAATGATTTGTTGTTAAGAGCATTAAAACCTTAATATTTTTGCCATTTTGGGCTTGGCTCATCTTTATTTATTTTTTTTTTAGTCAAGGAGTGTACAGATTTTCTGATCGCAAGCAGTTTTACAGCTCTGACAATTCTTTAAGATCAATAACCAGATGTACTAAACTGTTTGTACATCGTCTCAGATGTATTCAGGTCGCATCGTGTGTGGGAAAAACTGCATATTTTATACAAAACCGGTATATAGAAAATAGAAAACAGCTTTTGATGACTCAAAATCTAAAACTGAACCTAGAAATTTTACACCTCTTACGAGTTCAATCAGCAAGTATAATATAAATTGGACTCTGGACTCACAATTACAAAAGACTTGGATTTATTATCACTGATTTATCTATGTCGCAATATTATAGAAAATGCTTTCCAGGCAACAAATCAGAGGTAAAGATTGAGAATGTCCTCAGGATTCCCTGGAACAGATTAACCCCAGCACAAACCCTGGCACTGATTGCCTGTAGTCTTATCAGAGATATTGGCACATGAGTAAATGAGTTATGAACCTTGAGGTTCAAACCACGTGACTTTTGACCTGAGTGTAAATCTTCACCACGTGGCCAGATGACGCTAAATTGGCGTCTGTAACCTGCGAGCGCTGACGTCATTACGTCGCGACGTAATTTGACGCCTGGATGATGCAGTGAGGTGAAAAATTGTCGGACGTTTTCACGGGATTGGAACAGATAAAAGAATAATTGGTTCAGTGCTTATTTACTGAGAATTGTTTAGAAATGCAAAGCTCAAGAAAAAAAAAAAAAAAAACATTATATATACACACATATAATGTTCCCCTATGACCAGCCAAACAGATAAAAGAAAACGTTATTTTTTATATTATGGTTATATCACAGTAGTTACACATGTTCTGAATAAATATTAATTACATTATCTAGTTAAAATGTATTTCTAAATCTAAAGCCAAATTTTTAAACAGCTAATCTAACACAGCACCGGCTGCTACACTCGTACCTATGACCTCTAAAGCAGTTCTGTGACTGAACACCAAATTAATTCCTTCGTGATATAAAGTGCACTACAAATGGTGTATACGCTATTCATTTCTACCCTATATAGGGCACTTATGTAGTGCTTAAGGAGGCGTTTGTTGTTCAGCGGACTCAGTGAGTTTTCACCGAGTCCATCCGCGCATGCGCGTTACACCGGCGCAGAAGCTCACCATTTCGATGATCTTCGTTTTCTTGCCAGCTCTTTTCTTCTTGGCCACAATATACTGAGCGAGAACGACTCCTCCAAAAAGGGCACAAACACTCGCACTAGCCACCGCCCCGACTTTAACCACGGCGGTTTTATCCATTACCCAACGTCGACGTTACTACAGAGAAGTCATATACTCTGCTGCTTTTCCTTCCTGCGTTCACATGGCCACGCCCACCGCGTCCTGTCAAGCTGGGCTTGGTCGAACACTGGCTTTTCACTATAAGTATGTATTTTGTAACCGTACTCATAAAGTGCTGTTATTTGCACGCGTGTAGAAATAATTGTCACAATATTTGTATGTAATATGTGTTTTTATCTTAGTATCTGCTCTAGCTTAATCCTGTAACTTTTATTTCTTTAATAACCCCCTACATTGTGAAAATGGTATGGACCGTTTGCATGTCGCCTTGGAAACGCGGAACAATCCACAAGAAACAGAAGGGGGGGAAAACTACAACAAAAACAGTACATTTAAACGGGGTACATTATAATAATTATTGTAAAGATAATTATAATAATAACATAAATAATAATAATTTATTAATTATAATATTAATAAATCACATTTTAGTTGTTTGAAAAAAAACAACAACAGTAAAGATAGATAGATAGATAGATAATGATGATGTAACCTTTTTCTTCAAACATATTTTTGTTCATCATTTACCTGATGAGATCCACAGAGAACAGGACCTAACTTGTTTCCAGAATGTTCCACAACATTAATGTAACTATAAATGGATATTAAAGTGTTAAAATGTGTCATTCTTTAATTTTTTTTTTTTTTATAGTGTTGGAAAATTACTGAGGTATAAGAGAAATAAAAGACAAGTTATTTATCACTTGTTTAAGACTGTTGTGTTTTTGTATCATTGTTCATGTAGTAGAAGCTAAATTCCTGGTAATAGGTCTATGTCTATATAGAACTTTGATTCCTCACATCACGCACTATTATTTTGTCACGTAATAAGTCATTTCTGATTATCCCAAACACATAATATGCTCTATTTCCAAGTGGTCAAGGTAATAAGAAACAGGGCACAGAGCTAGTTGAGGATGTTGAGGAAAAGAGTCGGTGGAAACAAGATAGAAGCATCGGGAATATTGACATTTACCTCAGATATGTTAATAAATAACCAGTGAAAGACTCCATACTGCTAATATTACACTAATTACACTTAGCATCGACTAGCCTTTGTTAAAATGAAGGCAACCTTCTCGTACAATGACAGTATGATTTAGTGTACATTTATATTTATTCATTTAGCAGTCATTTTACTCAAAATTACAAAATAAGGCAGAATCCAATCGAAATACAGAGCAATGAAGGATTAACAGGAAATAAAAGCTGTTTCTGGCAGTTCTTGGAATTGAACTATCAAAATAACTTTAAAGACTGATGTATAGTATATTTACTATACAAAGCATGCAATTATCAACTTCATTATTATTATTATTATTATTATTATTATTATTATTATCATCCCTGTTGTCTGTTTTTTAATTCAACTCAGACCAAATAAATTTCCTTTGTTTTTTTTTTGTTTTTTTATTTATGAAAGTTTTTATGATTTGTCAAAAGCTAAATTACATTAATCAGTGCTTCAGTTGTGTAAATGTAATAAGAGCCACTCTTATTATAATGCTGCTAAATACGAAGCAACCAGAAATCCGAACAGTTAGCACTCTGAATGATAAAAATGACTGTTATTCTGAATATAGCACTTTTTTCCTAAAGACATTGCAGACATTATAAACATACAGAGATGACAAGAATAAACCGGTCATTAATAATAATCCTATAATGTAGTAGTATGATAACGTGCACTTATGTAAGGAATAATAATGTAATTTGTTACAGTCACATAAAAAACAACTGCTCACAATAACATGAGGTGGAGTCCATCATCTGATCCTCCAGGCATCCATCAAACCTAAACATGACCATAAACAAGTTAATTCTAATAAAAATCTCAAACGATTCATTCCTTATTTGTTTCAACACGTATAATAATGACATATTTTCAGTGATAATGTCGATAAACTGTGTTTTGCAATAATATGAATCTGACTTGTTTCTTCTTTTCAAGCTTCTGTTTATATTTTTCTGGCCCAGAAATAGGCTGCAGTGGAGTTTTTTCAGCTCAATATTGCCTCAAAATGACAACTAATGAGACATACGCAATTTCAGCTGATGCCACGGGGGTCAGTCACGGGGGAAGGAAAGGCTTGTCAATGTTTTAATAGCAATTATAATTCACCATGCAGACAGCAGAGGGCGCTAAAAATGACAAACTGCTCCTTTAACAGAGCTACAAATGGAATGGTATGGATTATGGCTCTTCTGCGTTGGTTTGGATCAAAAGACAAATGAAACATGTGACGTTATGTCTAAGTAGAACTATAAATTGATGATAAATTATGATTTACGAATCATACCTTGTAAACACAATATCCATGCAGTTCTTCTAATGTAATTCGAACAAGATTATTTGAAAAATTATTTCATAGACTCACATGGTTTGTGTTTGAACAATTTCCGTGTCCTCGTAGACCACCTCTTCTAGAACATCCACTTCGACACCCACCACCAGTGCGTTTCTCACTAAGAAAGACACACAGTTAGGAATGTTACAATAATCAGCAATATACAACACATTTTACAACATGATTGTACAACAACACTGTAAATATGGACATGCTTAAATAAAAGATGTTTCTTTCCAGCTAAACTGTGGCTCAGGTACAGCTTAACAGATAGTGATTTTTAAATACAGTATTGTTGTAAAGCATTACATCACCACATGCTGTCTTTGCTCTTTTTATGCTATGAAATGTGTTTGAAACGTCTGTATGTTTTTTATCGAGACTCATACACACCATTACAACACGGGGGAGGTAAAGTTGGCCACTGGTTGCTACTCCATCTTGAATGTTCAGCACTGCATGGGCACAAAGTGTCTTCACGTAAAGTATGTTCTGGCTCTTCATTCATTCTTTGCCTGGTTTGAGGATGAGACACGTCAGGGTTATGTTCTCTGCCATCACAGGTTTGGAGGCATGGATCCATTTGGACATCGTGGACATCATGCCGGTGGCACATTTCTTCAAAATCACTCCCAGGATCACTCAAGCAGGAATCAGTCTCATCCTGAATGTACGTGCGGGTGAGCTCACTGTCTCCTGGAGGAAAATATACACGAGGAGGACAAATGAAATCCAAGCACAGAGCTGTTAACTGAAGCTAGCTGTTTTAAAACTCAAAATTTAAACTAGTAGAGCCCCTCAAAAACCATTTCTCCAAAAGACATCTAGACACGAAACCCCGAATAAGCACTCAAGTGGCAGAGAAGCTTCGCTGTTCTGTATATTATAATGCGTATTGTGGTAAATTTTTCAAATTCAAATTTTATTGGTCTCACACACACAACCATACACAGTGCAGTGAAATGCTTTTTTTTTTTTTTTTACTGTCCGTGACATAAAAATAGAATTTACATAAACCAGAATTTACTTGTATACAGGTAGAATTTTTTTTTTTTTTAAATAATATAAGGGATATAATAGATAGGTGGCAGCAACAGTCAAATATTCAGATTTTGACCGAATTTTCTCCCTCATATTTAGTCTTAATTTATTTTTGTAGACATTAAAAGAAAAGTTCCCAATCACTTAATGTTTATTCCACATTGATATTGTGATAAACTGTCACAATATACCTTTCTGCAAATTTAGTAGGTATTGTGATCATTTAAAATAAACAACAACAACAAAAAACTCCACTACTACTATTTTTAAAAATGAAATTCTGTAAATTGTAAATTTAGTCTTTAAAATGATTAGAATTTTTTTTTTTTTTTTTTTTTTTTTAAATATTATTATATGTTTTACACTGGAGTGACTAGGTTAAGAAGTAGCTAAGATGTAACTATAAATGGATAAAAATACAACGTCGGTCAAATCTTAACAAAAGACGCAACTGAATCGAATGAGCTTTCAGCACATCACAAGACTACACTTTGGTAGATGTTTACAGTCAGTGCTTAGGGGATTTTTGCTAGGAAGAGTCTTCAACTGTTTCATGAAAGGAATAAATGGCAGAGGGCAGGTCAGATGAGTTCAGAAAAGAAAAGAAAGGAGATAGAAAGAGGGAGGATGAAGAGGAAGGAGGGCTGCTTTGTTGCAGGATGACGTTATCCCGTGTGTGCCAGCAAGCATGCTGAGATCGTGTATGGCTCGGCACTGCTGGTTTTCCGCCCGTGTTGGCTAGCAGACAGATGAAATTAGGAATTGACTAGCGAAATCAGCAAAAAAAAAAAATCAACAACAACATAAAACATATGTGTATACCCAGTATGTGATAAACAGAACATAAACAACAACATAAACAACACATACATGCATACATCATATCTTCATAATCCAACTAAATGCAAAACAATTGAAAATTGACCAAAACATTAATAAAATTTATGATTTGGACCCTATTTTTAACCTGTACTTGATATGACATAAAGAAAATTGTATTATACATAAATCTAAATATCACTCTCATGCCTTACCTGTGTAACAGGACAGAGTCGGATATTCTTGCGTTGCCGGGACATTGCTGTCCTCCTTCTGTTGCTGACTAGATGAATCGTATTCAAATCCTCCATGATGTCTCCTCAAACGATGACAGCAGATACGCTGTTTGTCTGAGAGAGAACAGTGATGGTTTTGGTGATGCATCTCTCCACACTTGGATCAATTAGCGATTCTCAACTGCTCCGTCCCCTGCAAGTCGGTCACATCAGAGTGCTGGGTGTCTCGGATCTCCGAACCTCCCACTTTATTCAGTATTCTGTTCCGATAGGATGTGAGGTCATGTTTTTCCCAGCCCTCCATCTTAAACTGTTATATAGTCTGTTATAGAATTATTAGCATCCTTGGTACAGATGGGTTAAAACTGTCGTGGAAAAACTGTTTCAATATCAGTATAAATATGAGAGAAATCTAAACTTTAATTTGAGTAAACTTATTATAAGAGAGAGAAAATACAACAACCAAAACCATATTTCGCAATATTTGGAGCCAGAAATTTAGGTGAAGCATGTTCGCATTTATATTTTACTTAATATTCTTTATTCTTTTTGGTCGAAGGGGACGTGGGGTGGATTTAAACGACAACTTGGCATTGCTTCCAGGGGAAAAAATCTCTCCTGTGTCAAAAACCAGGGTGTTATTTTTGACACTGAGCTCAGGTTTGTTCGCCAAATAAATGCTGTTGTTAAAAATAGTGAAGGATCTGTGATGATGGTGTGTGATGGTGGGTTGTTTTTCCTCCAAAGGCTCTTGGTACCTTGTTAGGATACATAGCATTATGGACTCCATGAAGTACCATGCAGACTTTCATTAAAAGTCTGGCTGCCTCTGCCAAGAAGTTACAAATGGGTTTTGTTTGGATCTTCCATCAGCACAATGATCCAAAATAAACTGTATGGGCAAAAGTAAATGGACACCTGAATATAGCACCCATATGTAGGCCTTCACAAAACTGTTGCCACAAAGTTGTATAGGATTTCTTTGTTTGCTGTAGCATTACAATTTCTCTTCACTGGAACCAGGAGGCCCAAACCTGTTCCAGCATGAGCACCAAGCGAGCTCCATGAAGACATGGTTAATCATGGTTGGAGTGGAAGAATTAGAGTGTCCTGCACAGAGCCCTGACCTCAACCCCACTGAACACCTTTGGGATGAACTGGAACGCCAAATGAGCTCCAGGCCTCCTCGCCTGACATCAGTGCCTGAACTCACTAATGCTCTTACAAATCCTCGCAGCCACGCTCCAAACTCTAGTGGAAAGCCTTCTCAAAAGAGTGGAGGTTATTTAACAGGAAAGGGGGACTAAATCTGGAATGGAATGTTCAAAAAGCACATATGGGTGTGATGTCCACATGTCCACAAACTTTTGGCCATATAGTGTATGTCCAAAATGATTCAATGACTATAGTATCACGCTTTTGGCATCTCGGTTACCCCAGTTCCCAGCCCTAAAACCCATATCATTGGCCTCCCAAAGATCGAAGCTGGAACGGATTATAATGTAGTCCTATTTTGACTTCATTTTTAGAAATTCTCTCAAAGATGATAACAGGAACTAACTTGTCTTTGAGACGTTCTACAACATTAACTGTATCTATAAACGTTAATTACTAAAATAATAAATTAATATAATTAATTATTAATTAAGTAATAAAATAAAATTTGTAATCTGTGGCAAATCACTGTGGTATAAGCAGAATAACACAATTTGGGTAGTGCTGTTTTAGGAAAATAATCAACTCTTCTTCATGTCAGGCCATATCACACAACATATTTTCCTTTAACAGCGTTATCTTACTTACACTTGTAGCAGAATCTAATTAAAATATCAAATCAAGCAGTTCATTAAAAGGCCCACCAATGGTGCTCTGGGGTTGAATTTATTTTCCATCACTACCACGGAGCCCGAACCACACAGCAACCTCTGGACAGAGAGGATTAGAAAAACAGGGGAAAGGTTCTGTGTGGGAACCCACAAACTAGAAGAGTGTTGAGGTTTAGAGAACTAAGGTCACATCATGCAGAGCGCCATTTTGTCATGGAAAATTAACAATCAACCAAGCAGACCACAAACCGCCTACAATGATACATCTGGGGGGGCTCTTTCGTGCCATTAGACATCAACCTCTACAATGCCACAATGCCCAGTACCTCCAACTCCACTGACTGTGTCTCACAATCACACACATTCAACAGTTAATTGTCATTCCATAGATATTACACATGTATATAAATAACATAGATATTATACATGTATATAAATACCACAGATATTACACATGTATATAAATACCACAGATATTA
>JANDJT010000103.1:3102131-3123064 GCA_024331685.1 Stegophilus panzeri | reverse complement strand
GGGGGGTGAGCTATACAGCGGATGGAGAGTTCAGGAGAAAGGCACCAGGTGCTGTATAAAACAATTGTTCATAATGCAGGTGTGTGTGTGTGTGTGTGTGTGTGTGTGTGTGTGTGTGTGTACCTGCCTCATATGCTAAATGCATACATAATGCTGCTATGTCTTTTACTACTACTTCAGATATTTACTAGGAGCATCTGGCAATGTGCTGTTTCAAGATCTCCAAAACTTTCCTTGTGTGTTTCCTTCCTCTCTCTCTCTTTCTCTCTCTCTCTCCCTCTCTCCCTCTCACTGTCTGTCCCTTTGTCCCTTTTAACACACAAACACATTTAAAAAAAAAAAAAAAAAATCCCTTCACAGACACCCTTGGGCATTACAGAACTGCCTTCCTGCACGTATGAAGCGTGTGTATCTGTGTTTGTGCGTGTATATCCACCTCTTGAAACATCTTTCTTCCTGTTTACCACTGTTTGCTCATCAGCCCGAGAATCCTCAGATCCCCTGCGATGGTCCTTCCTTTATGCTGAACTGTGAGGTTTGTAAACCCATGTTAACAGGTTGAATCTATCTATCTATCTATCTATCTATCTATCTATCTATCTATCTATCTAATATATATTAAATTATATATATATATATATATATATAAAAAAAAATAAACATCCTCTCACGCTTTTATTTACTATAAAATGATTTAATATAAAATGATTCAACAACTGAGACGAAGTTTCACAGATGTCTGAGGAACAGAAATGGAATAATGAGTCCCTGAATAAAGTGGGAGTCGATATCAAAAGGAACAGTCAGTATCTGGTGGCCTCCAGCTGTTTTAAGTACTACAGTGAGATGTTCATCCACTCTTCCACCAAGGCATTCGCAAGTCCTCGATCACGTCTGGAGGGACACACGGTTACACAGAGTTTGCCACTGCGAGGACGATCAGCTGTCCTTCCTGTCTCCTTATTGCACCGTCTTTGGAGTCTTACATTACAGACATTGCACATCCACATCTGCAGTCCTCATGCGTCCCTGCAGCAGACCGATGGCATGTTCACGCAGGTGAGCAGGAACCCTAGGCATCTTTCTTGTGGTATTTTCCAGAGTCAGTAGAAAGGTCTCTTTAGTGTCCTAAGTTATTGTAACTGTAACATTAATCGCCTAGCGCATGTAAACTGTTCGTGTCTTAAGGACTTTCTAGGGAAATTTCTTTTTTTTGCTGAGTGTATATATATAATATATATATATATATATATATAAGAGATAAAGTGATAACTGTGAGTGCATTTAGGTTTGACTACACCTGAGCTGCATTTATTTTGAACGCAACATCTCCGTTCTCTTGCTACGGCAGACTGGATCTAGAAGTTCTAAAGAGAGACAGACAAAGCAGGACATTTTCTGTCCTGTGAAGTCAAAAATCCTCTAACCAGCCACATGAGCTGTGATGCCTTTGTGGTTTCTGTTTTTGAAAGCACTTCATCTGGGCAGATGTTCATGTTAACGATCATTTTCTGCTTCTTTTAAGAACACAAACACTTTATTGAAGAGGGGTTGTGGCTAGCCTCGAGGAACCAAAAAAATAAATAAATAAATAAATAAATGAAAGCAAACGCAACGCTCCTTCCAAAAAACCGCTCGGTCTGTGGGTCAAATTAAAACTTATTTTCACTCTCGTTTTGTTCAACAGTTCTGCGTGCCAGTTCTGGCTGTCAGACTGGATGACTTTTAATGGGACTGAGAATTAACAGAGCGACCGCCGAGTGGCCTTGCGACTCCTCACTTCATCTCTTCACACTCTAATTACCGTCCTGGATGTTTGTGTGTCTGCAGGATCCTCCAGCGACAAAACAAAAAACCACAACAAAAGTTGTCCCCCTCTGTTTTCATTGAGCTCTGATGTTATTTATAGGCTTGTTTATTAGTCACCAGAGAGAAAGAAAGAAAGAAAAAGACAGAGAGATGGCACGGATTACGGATGACAGTTATAGCCACAAATTACTCATGCGTTGAAAAAAAAAATCCATCGTTCAACACACCCATAGGACCGTTTAAGCCAGGTAGTGACAATATTGTTAATCTCCGACGTTTAAACGTTGCGACATAAAAATAAATAAATAAATAAATAAATGTGGAGCCACCTGAGGCTTGTATGTTTGCACTTGTTGACACTTATTTGAAAGCTCTTGCTCTTGCGCTGACTCAGAGCCGCTTTGCACACAAACATATATTTACAGTAAACACCAGATCTACACTTCAGTCAAAAACAGTGCGAATTTGTGCCTTTTTTTTTTGTTGTTGGAGGTTTTGGCTCTTAAACGCTCCATTGAGAGTTGTCAAAGCGAAGCTGTGTGAAATAAGCGAGCCCACACAAACCGAGAGGCGTGTTACGGGTTATGACGCCACGAATTCACAACAACGGGCAAAGGCTTGCCTGTGTGTCATCCTGAAACAGGGCTTTTCTTCAATTCATTCCTGGAAATACCAATGACCACTGAGGCTAAGCTCTGGGTGCACGTCATTCCCGCAATGCAACGGGGGTTTACCAATTTGCAGGGGGGGGGAAACAAAACAAAACAAAACAAAACAAAACAAAAAAAACCGCGCATTCGCATGCAACGAGACTAGCAGAACGTGTTGCAAGCAGCTCCGTTCATGTTTTTTGAGCTTGTCATGGCAAAGGTGTTCCTTTGGTAAAGGGTGTGGTATGCCAGACGATCCGTGATTCACTGAGCAGCAAGAACAGCGAAAGCAAAGCCGTGCTTATTTTCCATGTTAAGTAATAGGAATGAGTGTGGGCTATGGAGATGGATGACTGTGGAGTTAGTTAAGAGACAGGGAGTGTTTCCTATTGTCCATACTGGTGTGTTTTCTGGTGTGTTGCTTTGTGTGAAACTTATTTTTAGTCAGAAGGTATCTGAACGCACCAGCTGCCCGTCATTCCGTCATCGCAAAAACGAAGGGAAAATGGCAGGAAGTGACTTTTTTTTTTTTTTTTTTTTATAACATTTTTTTCTTTGTTCAACAAGAAAGAATAGGCATGCATATGGGCAATTCTCTGTCTTTTACTGGCTCTCTTTATCTACTTCCTTACACTCATCATTATTGTCGTCACTAGCATTTCAACTCTACAAAGAAACATTGCTCACTTTCCTTTCCAAGCTTTCCCTACGATCCCTCTACATGTTCATTCTTCTCTTTTGTTTCCCCTCTTCTCATCAACGTTACTCAGTCCATCCTTTTCCGCCCAATCCAACTGCTCATCCAGTAAGATCCGTCCAGTAAGACATCCAGGCAGGTAGCCGTGTATCTTCTCCCTCTTTTTTTTTTTTTGTGTGATACGCTCAACATACGAATACTTCAATTATGTATGACTCAGCTCGTATCACTGCTCGTAATGTGCACTGATTTATTACCGTTAGCAAACCTGGCCACTAGACATTCCCCGCCAATCCGTCGACGTATACTGTATTCTCGTATTTCAACACTGCTCCTGGACGAGAAAACAAAAGTTAGTCATTATTTTCAGTCAGGCTAAATAGAGTGTAGAAAGAAAGAAAAAAAAAAATCCATCACACATCTGAACCACAAACATGAGCATAGACCAAACAACATGACTCGCCCACACAGAGATGGCGGTGTTTACAGTGTTACGAGCGAATGTCAGAAGTGTTTACAGAACCACGGAGGAACTCAGACAATCAATCCAGCCAAGTTTTGTTATTATTTGTCGGATAACGCTCACGTCGACATCACGTTTTTTCCTGTTAATCAAGAGTCCTTCGGCTTCTCAGGGTCCAAGACGGAAGCTTGAAAAGCGGATATGATTTATCTGGTGTCCAGAAGGCCATCCTGAGTCATCTCTTTTTTATTTTTTTGTATTTTCTTAACTGATGGCCTTCTTGAAAAGTGACGTTCTCACTTTTCAAATTTTACTTTCACTGTGTTTTGTACGAAGCGACAAAATGGCAGCCACCGCAGCATCCTGAAACAAGCCGTTCCGATTTATGGATCGAAAGAACGAGAGTGAAAGAGGTGTATGGCGGAGCGGGTGGATTTGTGTGTTTGTTGGAGCTGGTGAAGTGGGTTTTTAAAAATAACACACTTCTCAACAACTCATCTCCTATCAAGGACAATGACAGAGGGGAGTGCCACTGAGATACATCATTCTTCCATGCGGGAACTCAAAGCGTCAAGTCAAAGCTTAGTCAGAGCAAATATTGAACTTGGCGTGAACACACACACACACACACACACACACACACACATGCACACATACACAAACTGGCAGTTATATCGTTGATGACTGCTAATACATCTGAAAGGATGGCAGGCTGCAACTGAAAACATCGATGGGAACCTTTTAAGAGGTACACTCTCAGAGACGCTTAACATCTGTGAACACACACACACACACACACACACACACACACACAATCTCTCTCTACTACATAGCCTTGCTTTGCTTTCCCACAATGAAACACACTTTTTGTGTTTCCTGTAAGAGCATTATCCCCAATTTCCTTCCTCCTAGAAAATAATAATACTTTCAAATAGATGCTAGACTCTAACACACAAACACACACACACACACACACACACACACACAAACACACACACAAACAAGTACATGCACGCCCAAGCTGTCAAAAGAGCACATGCAGGCTTGTAATGTACAATAATTACCCCAAACAGAAACCAAAAATGACACACACGCTGGTCATTTCAACACTGTCGGCTTAATCCGAGTCAACTGCAATGTGAAAAGTAAAAGGTGAACTTGGAAGGAGAACAAATAGAAAAGAAAACAATAATAATAACGACAAAAAACCAACAAAATAAAAACAAAACGCAGGGCTGCGATGTTAACGTCTGAACTCGGTTTCATCCTAACCGAGCCTTTCCTAACCCAAACATACCAATCAGCACCTTTAGACTTAACGTTCTGTAGCTATTGCATGAAATGTTTGCTGAAATGTGATGTGAAGGAGTGCGTTCGTGACTTTCGCACCTTTTGAAGAGTACGGTGCAGAAATATGAAAAGCATGATGGAGAACGAGAGGCGTGTGTGTGAGTGAGTGATTGAAAGGAAGGAATTCAAATAAAGGAGAAAAGCAAAGAGAGAAAGAGAGAAATTGAGGAAGAGAGGATAGACATCAGCTTTGATGATTACTGTCTCCGGCAGGAGAGCTAATATTAGCCTACAGAGTAAACAAAACTATGGACTGCACAGATACTGTGATCAAAAGTCTGACTTCCGGAGAATCGGGGCCAATTACAGCTCGGAGAGACAGAAATAAAAATAAGGGAGGGAGAGAGAGAGAGAGAGAGAGAGAGAGAGAGAGAGAGAGAGAGAGAGAGAGAGACAGTGAGGGAGGGACAGACAGAAATACAAATAAGGGAGGTCGAGAGAGAGAGAGAGAGAGACAGTGAGGGAGAGACAAAGACAGAGACAAGCCTTTAATTTAAAAAACTGTAATACTCAGGCTGATACAGGACTTAAGAGGTCACACTAATGACAGGAGAAGCTCTAATGGAGACCGGCGCACGAAAGCCAGTGATTGGCAAGTGACAGCATCGAGTGACAGCTGAAACAGCCAGACTCGGTGGCACCTAGAAATATACGAACACTCAGTGAGTCACGCTTGCTAATTCACGGCCATAAATGTGCTTTTAACCAACACAACTTAAACAGAAGAACAAAAAGACATGTGCCGTCATCCGTGCATTAGTCAGGCCTGCATCCTAATCAGCATTCCACATCTTTGAAACAAAGGTTAGCACTTTCTTTATTGACTGTGCTGGACAAAGAGATTGATTTCAGAGCGCTCATGGGAGTGCGTGAGGTTGTGTAATGATAAGTTATGAAGCACGCAATGCATTCAGCTAAAAATCATGAGGATTTGATGTGCTGACAGAGTGACAGACAACGTGATGTCTCTGGATCGCTCGACTTCCTTCCCTACGTACCGTAAACAGAAAGAAAGAAACATCCGTAGTGGGAAGCCATGAAACATGTGACCACACTGTAGGCTCGGAGAAACTTCACACATGACCTTTTTGGTTTCATGGGATATGTGACCATTTGGTTCTGTGGGATATTATGTGAACAATATTTACATTACAGTTACACATTACAAAACTAGATTGAAGCAAGTCTCACAGTAAGACTTTGTGTGGAAAACTGATTCGGGCTGAGGCCAGCATGGTGATAAATGATCTAGTGGTTAATTAATAGTTCTAGGCCTAAGTAATTATTCATTCTGATTTATTTGTTCACTCTGAAGTAAAATGAACTGTAAACGGTGCAATTCCTTCTGTAATGTGCGTGCTTTTTATTGTATTTGGGTTATTTATTTATTTATTTATTTATTTATTTAACAAATGACCTCTCTCTGGCTCACAGCAAATGAAACCATTTACATTGAGCTGTCAGTTTATTCACTTAGTTATTACTCTTAGTTCGTTATCTAGTATATACTGTAGGTTTATTAATAACCTAATAAAATAAGCACAAGTAATTATTATACCCTGTAAATAATATTGTAAAAAAACTGTATTAGGTTTAACATCTACTATCTAATATAATAACCATGTGTTATATTATATTAAATATTATATTATATTATATTATATTATATTATACAACAATGCTGTTGAATTCTCGAATCTGATTGTGTACTCGTTGGCCAATTTCTGTGTAAGAGGAATAAAACACATAGAACACGACACATGCTGTTATCGGAAAATAATCAACCCCACTGTGGATTATTTTCCTATAACAGCATGCCCTGTCATATCTGATCTAATCTAAACTAATACAATATAATATTAAATGGTATGATAAACAATCATCCCAGAGTGTATTGGATTATTATTCAATAATAATGATTAATTATTCATTAATCGGCTCTTTATATCATATTAACGTAAACGACCTACATCATATTTCCTTTTTTGAATACATGATATTTTTTTCATTACTGTAAATATAGAAATGATCAAATATGTATGCAGCATGCCGTGTTTGTTCCTACACTGCTCCACTATAACATGTCTAAATATTAATCTCAATCGAAGACAATATGGGACTTTTTTTTTCCCCCACCTGTTTTCAGTACTTAGCTTGCTAAAAAAAAAAATGAAAGAAAAGAAATCGAAGCACGTTTGTTTCATTCTCATAAAATAAGGATGCAACCTTATTACTGGTCGTTACTTTAGAATGGATTAAACCTGCCTCAATCATCACCATTTTACATTAATGATACTCAATATAGCAGCATTTTACTACTCCGTTGTTGTTTCTTTCCTTAAAACTGCTTCTTTTCTTCTCAACATCTCAGAATCCGACCTTCCGAGGTAACTTGGACTGTCTGAATCAGTAAGAATTCTAATTATAATATTATAACGGCCTGTATTGTGTCTCACTTGTAAATGACCATTTGAATAAATGTAATTATAAGGACGACGCTGAAGCTTCCTGACTAGTACATACCTGCTGATTACACTATTAAATGACATGTTGATTGCTCTACCGTCTGATACTGTCTGATATCTTGTATTTATACTTTTATAGCAACTAAATAGGATGAAACATGTTTTCTATGGAGTGCTGATTGCACTACTGACTGTTAAGCTGCAGTATTGTATTTAATGTAATGTTTTATATTGTTGTGCTTGTTTTATTTTAACTCCATGAGCTTTCAATTCACACAGTGCAACTTTCATGCCACAAATAATTAAATCCATATTAAGCCATTTTTTAACGGCTAAATTTGATTTACACAGAAAAAAAAAAACCCCACCACGATATGACTTAGTGTCTACAATGTTTCTACAAATAAGAGTAAAAGGTAACTTTAGAACTGATAATAAAGTTTCAGTAACACTGATTTCATGTTAAAAATTTGTGGGGGGAAAAAAACAACTATGAACACACACACAGAGTTGATTTAAATCAACAACTGATGTTTTATACAATACGCGACATGGTTTTGTCTTTCAGCTGATTTCAGTGGCGTAGTTTGCTAAAATATTTGAAGTACCGACATCTCTTGCTCCTAAGTTCCTCATTTGTATAGTCATTGATTCATTCTTATCAGGAAACTGCTTTAGAAGAAGAACATGTACATCACAAGTTTACCGGAGTTGTTACACAATAAAAGAATTATTCAAATTATTATACCTGTATTGTTATTACTGTGTTATAAAGCACTGCTTTCTGCCGCACTTGTAAACTGTTTACGAAATAATTAGATATCAATATGTCATTTAAGTTTGAATGTCAATGCCAGAATGCCTTTGCTGTATATAACTAGGAATACATGGGAATAAATTCTATTAATAGAAATCTAGAAATATTTTCATAACTGTATATTAGGCACACGCACACACACACACCGTACCCTTCCATTATCTGGTTTCCGACCAAATAGTCTAGTCTCTCGTGCCGCCTGTCTGATATCAGTGCTGTGTATCAGTATCTGAAGTGTTTGTGTTTTGGCCTTACATGTGTGTGTGTGTGTGTGTGTGTGTGTGTGTGTGTGTGTAAGGAGGAAGCAAGGCTGAGGTAAACTATATTTTGTCTCTCTTCAGCAAAGGGCTACGTCGCCTGCGAGGTGTTTTTGATTGCCGGGCCTTTGATGTGTGGACGGAAGTGTTTGGGACGGAGGAGGAAGGCAGCGAAGGGAGGGGCGATAGGGGACAACACTGGCAATTTGGGCTACAGGTGTGCCCGCTGTTTTTCTGGAGCGACAGCAGCTTCAAAAAAGAAAGAGAGAGAGAGAGAGAGAGAAAGAAGTGCTGCTGATGAAAGAGGGTCTCTCTTTAATTGTATAGTCAAGAGAAAGACACAACAAATAAAGACGACAGAACTTTCTAGTGGGTTTTTTTTTTTTTAACAGCGTGTGTTCTTTAGCACAACAGTGGGACAAACGTACTCCTAATCAAAGTCTATTATTTATGACAAAATAAGGACAAGCAAGGGCGGCTGGTATAAATATGCTAGCAGGGCTAATGTAGTTTTTAAAGACCTCAACATATGTCTTTAAAACATAAAACAGGGTGGCTGTGGCTCAGGTGGTAGAGCGGGTTGTCCGCTAATCGTAGGGTTGGCGGTTCGATTCCCGGCCTACATGACTCCACATGCCGAAGTGTCCTTGGGCAAGACACTGAACCCCAAGTTGTTCCCGATGGCAAGTTAGCGCCTTGCATGGCAGCTCTGCTACCATTGGTGTGTGTGTGTGAATGGGTGAATGAGATACAGTGTAAAGCGCTTTGGATAAAAGTGCTATATAAGTGCGCCATTTACCATTTTATATGGTTTTAATTTACTGTATTTGCCCGGCATTGTTCTTATAATATTATACAATCAACGAAATCTCACGATGAAACCCATACAGTTATATTGTCAAGCTATTGATAGATATTAGATTTTATCTTTCACATATATCATGATCAGCCATCAGTGAAGACTAGCATTAACGCTAACAAGCAGAAGTGAGCAGTAACGCGCTACGTTCCCTCGTTTACATTTAACTCAGGTAACTTTGAATGAACACGACTTGTAAAAGCTTTTGTGCATTCTGTTCATTTTAACAACTAAGACTCTGTCTGTTTACCAATCGATATCAACAACAGCTGAGAGGCAAATTTATGAAAGGAAGTCAGTAATTTAGCACAGACAGCTAGCTGCATAGGCTAGTGAAAAGCCTTCAGAAGAAACACTTCTCCTAAAATTAGTTTTAATGGTACTTTTTAGTCATACTGAAAGAAATTTTCTCGAAACTCAATTACATACAGCTGTGTTTTTCTGGCTACGCTCTTTTATGTCCTGCTAATTTCGATAACTATTATTATTATTATTATTATTATTAGCATAGTTTCCTTTCACATCCTTAACATCCACACTCAGTGAACTCATGAGTTACACAACTCTATTGTTTTACCAATCAAAAATCTCATCAACGTCTGAGAAATGAATTTATGAAGGAAGTAAGTCATTTAGCACAGTCAGCTAGCTGCATAGCCAAGGGAAAATCCTTCACAGTTTCAGACATCATGTACATCATTTTCAGGCAGATCTCGGGTTGGTAAGAGACAGCGGTTGGTGGTATAGCTATACTCAAATCTTTAAGTAATGAGTACATTTTACAAGGAGAAGAAAGCTAATCGTACATAGCGTTTCCCCAACTGTTACCTATCAAGCTAGGCATGATACTAAAGCTTTCATGTTAGCATAATTAAATCTTAAGATTCTCTCTAAGAATATAAGCTTAAATTTAAACTGGTGCGTGAGACGGCACTTTTTCAGTGTTTGCTCCATGCATAAATTACTTCACTGTGCTTAAACAGTCTAAATGTGGCTTTCAGTTAGTTAAATGAATACTGGACAACTGTAAGAATATTCTTTAGACTGAAAACACACTCGTGCACACATATAGAAAGAACATTATAAAACCTTACAGTATTTGTCTGGATCGTGTTGCATGGAGAATTATTACTTTATTTCAAAAGAGTAATCCATGAGGAAGTGGATGAATACAATAAAGTTTTATTAAAATATAAATTGACTTGAGTGTCTAATTACAAATTTGCAATTAAGAGACTGTAATGAAGAATATGGGATACCAGTGTCACAAGCTTGGTGTGGAAAAAAAAAAAATAAAAGAAAAAGAAAAGTAAGTCATGACTTGGTTTGTTGAGATGTAAGAGCTGTGGCTCTAAGCATACCGTCTCCATGCTGCTGGAAACACCATGTGTGTCATCTCTCCTGAACAGTCACATGAAGGCGTAGGTGGGCTGGATGGTTTGCTGATCTTCATTTTTATTGTTTTCCAGAAATCCTTCTTATATCTATGTGGAAAATCACAGGACCTACTACACACAAGAAGTCTGGTTCACTCGATTTAATCACGTCGTAATGAAATAAAAACGATCTATTACACGATTACACTATTTTCTAATGTATTTATTTCTTTATTATATTTCAAAGTATTTTCAATTCATTTACCTGATTCATTCCTTTCGCATGAGTGATTTTGATGCAATATCGCTGCTGCATTTGAATGATCACTAATTCATTACTAATCAGTGTATGGATCGGTTTCACCATAATATGGTATCATGCGATTCATAGATCACACAATTTTCTGACAAACTGGAAAAAGAATATTACGATCCAACAAACCATAAATGTGTCTTCAAGTAGACAATAGACTTATCTCAGTCAACGTTTGTATTAGCTCTTATAGAACTAAGGTGTGTGGCCCAAATGAATACAATCGCAGCTTTAATCCTTTTGCTTCTGTTAGCAAAACACAGACGCACTCCAAGCTTAAAGCGAGAACGGCAACAGGGCGACAAATCCCGATGTGCTTTACAGCTTAACAGCCAGACTGCGATTTTCAGGGCGTAGGCGTAGGGCAGTTCCACTGTGTCATTCTAGGGGATTTATCAGAGAGAAAGGCCACGACATCCTCCCTTCTGTATCTATCAGCAGAGTGGAAAAGACACCCACTCGTTACCTTATATGGAACAAACACTTTTTTCGACGTAATCACAACAACACTGTTGATGAAATTAGCTAAACCAGTTTCTAGAAAACGTTTTTAAGTCACTGTCTGGAGGCTGGAGAGTTTCAGCTTGAGTCGGTCTCCTCTGAAAAGTATTTATCATGTGCGACATTCCCATTTCCTATAATTAGCGTCTGTTTGACACTGGTGACAGACTGACATCGTGTGAGTGACAACGTGGAAACCGTCCTGATCGAGACCACATCTCCTTTTTTTCACAGAGAAGATGTGCTAAATTAAGCAGATGCGCTGATAATTATACACGAGCCAGGGAACAAAACAAGGGGAGTTATGAAATGTAAGAATGAGTCATGCGTTTTCATGCTCGGGGCAGCACGAGGACAAATCAAATTAAGTCTGATCTTAAATCAGACTCGTGCTCTTGAATACACGTCGAGTTTGAGTTAGTGGATAGTCATTAGTGCGTATAAATAACTGTGTGTGGGTGAATGAGTGGTTGTGCGTACGTGTGTGTGTGTGTGTGTGTGTGTGTGTGTGTGTGTGTGTGTGTGTATACTGTAAATGGACTTCAGTGACGATAAATAGAACCAAAAGTATTTAGATGATTATCATGAACAGTGATGGTCAGAAACCGAAAGGATACGAGCCAGATCTTCTAATGTACTAACTAAACCCACAGCCTGGCATTGTTCTACTAAATAGAACTTGGAAACTTGTGAGTAAGCAAGAAAACAAAGGAATTAAGCTCTGTATGATGTAAGTGGCATTATGGTGGTAAACGTTCTCCTCCCGAACATTCATAATTAATTACCTTGGCATGTTCACAGCCTGAGATACCTGCTGACAAATAAACACTTCGACATTGCTGGGATTAAAGACACTCCCTTTTGTCCACAGAGTCTTCAAAACAAATACTTGGGTAATGATGATGCCTGCAGAAACTTTCATGCCGAATGTCCGAGACATAGCAAAAAATGCCTAGTAACAAAGTACACAGGGAGGACGCTCCAGGTAAGTGATTAAAACGTGTGAAAGCATTGATATGGTGACGTTTTCTGCCAGGAGACATTTATTTCAATGATTTTTGGAAGGAGTCTCCAGTGTCAGCACTTCAAGAAATACCCAAAAAATAAATGTGGGAGATGTGTTGTAGTTACAGTGTGCATCCAAACTACTGTAATTAGAACTCATGAGCTAAGTGTGCCATTTTAATAGGAAGACCTGTACCCCTGCTCATTCATGCAGACGTCCAATCGGCCAATCATGCGACAGCAGATAAAATTCAATTCACTTTTATTTGTATAGCACCTTTTAACAATGGGCATACTCACAAAGCAGTTTTACAGAAATATATAAAGAGTTTCAGGATATCAATTTTAAATTGATCAATTTATCCTTAATGAGCAAGCCAGAGGCGACGGCGGCAAGGAAAAACATCCTGAGACGATATGAGGAAGGAACCTTGAGAGGAACCAGATTCAAAAGGGAACCCATCCTCATCTGGGTGACGACGGATAGTAAGGGTGCGATTACAAACAACTCCCTTTTATAACGGTGTACTACATGCTCAAATGTGCAATTGTGTAACAAAAGTGACTTTGACCATGGCATGGTTGTTGGTGCCTGACAAAACACATCCAGTTCTGCGGACTCTTTACAACTATGCTGAGTATGCTATTCTACATTTACATTTATTCCTTTAGCAGACGCTTTTATTCAAAGCGACTTACAAACGAGGGAATACAAGCAAAAAAAAAAAAAAACACCTCCCTGTCAGGAAATCCAACCCCTGTCTTCTGCGTGACAGGAGGAGATACAATCCACTATACTAACGAAGAAAACCGACAAATGAATGCTTCCCCCAGCCTGTCACGTAGAAGACCGGGGTTGGATTCCCCGACAAGGAGGCTTTTGTTTATGCCTGTATTTCCTCATTTGTAAGTCTCTTTGGATAAAAGCATCTGCTAAATGAATAAATGTAAATGTCGATTAGTATCTCAGAATGCACAAAACATTGGGCCACAACGCCAAGAAGAACAGGAATCTGACGCACAGCGGGTACAGCCTCACTGAAACTGGACAGATGAAGAAAAACATCTGAAAAACCCTTTCTTTTTTCAATGGTTCAGCCCATATGAGCAGATGTACAGGTGTTCTTTTTAAAGTGGCCACTGATTGTATATATGTGTTTATGTATACAGGATGTAATAGGTACACGATACTCAATTATAATATATCATTATTCATTAATAAAATTACACCTATTGTATAATATACATAATATAATTGAGTATATATAATATAATGAATCCTTGTAGTCATTTTACTTTGGAAATGTGTCATCATCCAGGTTTAATCCATGTCTGGAAAACAGTCTTGTTCACCCACACACAAAATTCTGATTTGCAAGCAGTACTGAGTCATTGTATAACTGCTTGGAATCATGCCCAAAGCAGGTAACTGGTACACCTTAAATCCTGCCCCTCATCTGAAGGTTTGTCTCTTTGTACAAAAAAAAACAAACAAACAAAAAAAAACAATCCCTTTGAGACAGTAAATCTACGCTTTACCTAATGCTCAGAGTGAGTTAGTGAGAGTGTGAATTTCATGCTCCAACCTAGAATTGACTTCTGGGACATCACAGTTCAAAGCTGGTTAATGCAGGACCTTTTTACAATGCATTTTCCCCCACTTTATCACGTTTTAATGATTATCATCCTTCTTCAAAATCTTCAATACTGGTGACAAAACTGATAAAATATTAGACTACACTGGGACTCCCGAAACGAATCTAATAAACACCACGGCTCTGAAATACCCAGATGTGGAGTTGAGAAGCAACCGAGGCAGAACTGACAATTGTCCCTCATCGTTTTTTTTTTTTTTTTTTTTCAGACCAGAACCCTTTAGCCCCTCCTCCCTTTTGCCTCCATATCACCTGACTGTGTTTCAGCTTCATGATGCCTCTGTGACTCATGCTTGATGGCTGGAAACAAACTCAGCTAGTGGAACAAGCTGGCCCAGTCAGAGACGCTGGGACTTTCCAGTCGAGCCAAGCTTTCGTTCATTTGGACTGACCCGTGCAAATATTTCTCTGTGCATAAAATTAAAAAAAGATCAAACCCATACTGCACTCTTTCATGATTTTTGTGTTGCATTATTGAACTCAGACATATGTGTTAATGAACTGTAAGATGTATAATTACAGTTTAAAATACGATTTTTGTATATATTTGAGTTTTTAAATGATTTTTTTTTTTTTTTTTTTTTAAAGCAAAGATCCATTAGCAGAACTATAACTAATCAAATCTTCACATCATTAAATGTAACTGTAAACAAATTTTAAACAAGTGTCAGTCTTTAAAAACCTGGCAAATTGCTGTGGTATAAGAGGGGAAAAAAGCATTTTAGGACATGCTGGTATAGGAAACTTTGAGGTGGCAAGATTGTTCATTATTTTCCTATACACACACCATCATGTTTTATTCCTTACTTAGTAGCATGAGCGTTTATCATGTACAGTTTCAGTACATTTATACAAAAGCCATACTATGACTCTATTTGCAAAGGATTAACTAAGTACTATGGAGTGAACTAGAGAATTTACAAATTGTTTAAATTTACAATTTACATTTTGAAGTTGGGTTAAAGTGCTTGGATATGGACTGTAAGTCCAGTTATCATCCGATCCTGTGCCTGACCGCACTAATGCTCTTGTGGCTGAATGAGCACAAATCCCCACAGCCACGCTCCAGAATCTAGTGGAAAGCCTCAGGGGTGTTAGCTGGACTGTTAATCATTAGGGGCTGAACCCAGATTCTTCTTCATCAAAAAACATTTAAAAACGTACTTCTAAATAGACTATTTCCAAGCAATTTTAATTGGTTAAAAAATGTGAAAATTGGACAAAAGGATTTGGATTTATCCTAAAACTTGACTCGGGTGTTATCATTGTCTGTAGGACTACTTTTTGTTTGTCTAACATAAAACTAGGCTAGTTTGGTGATGCTAGCCAAGGGGAGGCACAACTAAGCTATCGCTGTATGGGTTTGGCTGCTTCAGTGCCATGCAAAGTACTTTAGTTGTCCTTATACGCCGCTCATATCATGTTCACGTAACGTGGAACTCATATAGACACCTTGTTTTTCCGTGCAGCATGAGAGGATGTTTCGGTTTCAACCCCTTAACTGGTAAAAAAAAAAAAAAAAAAAAAAAAATCTGCGTATATATCGTATTTTTCCTCTCACACTAACTGACCGTGTGAGTTAGCGTTTGGCAGAATTGAGACCTGCTCAAGTCAGCTGGTAAGACACTAGTATTTCCACCTATATTCCTGTAAACCCTGTCTGACTGGTCTCGCCTTCGTTCACTGAAGATAAAATACAACACTCCATTCAATGAAGATACGAAATGACAACGCTGCCGTATTCTTTTACTGACGTTCAGTTGTAGTGTACTGACAAAACGCTCCTAGTGGAAAATTATTCAGGGATAAAGAAACAATCTTCAGGGCTACAGCTACGACGAACGTCCAGGCCAAGTTATGACCCTCCCCAGAAGGAAAGCTTACCCAGAAGAATGGAGGTTATTATAACAGTAAAGATGGACTAAATCCGGAATGGGATGTTCAACAAGCGCGTATGGGTGTGATGGCCATATAACGTATCTGTTTTCCAAATATGGAACATATGCAATGTTAAAAAAGAGATTTAAGAAGAACTCACATGGGATTATCTCTGTTCATAACATAGTGTTTAGTCACCCATCCATCTTGTATGCATCCAAATACTGGGTGATACATTTGGAGTCGATTATTGAATCACATTCAAGGCTAACATCTGACCCCTGACCTCTGACCTGATTTCTGAATCTTTCTTCAGACAGAAGTCTGACTTGCATCCAAACGTATCAGACATCTATTTTAACTTAGGCCTAAAACCCGTGAGTCCACGTACGCTGTACAGAATAGACGGCCACTATGCTACAACTCTGCTGTGAATTCTATATAGTGCGAGAATGTTGAGTAGTAGTGCTGTCACTGTAATGTTAAGATTTTCCTATGATTATATAGTATCCACTTATGGTTTTGACAATGCAATGCAACATTTTTAAAATGTATAAATATTAAAGCTACTTTATATATATAGCATCCTTATTTTGGGTATAGAAATTATTTACAAATATATACAGTTGCAATCAAAATGATTTAACCCTCATGTCAAATCAGGTTTATTGTCAAAATTTACAGACGTTCAGCTGTTTGCAACGAACAAATCAAACAAAAGCAAGTGAAATAGTTCGACACGACGAATGCTTCAAGTGGTTTCCCCAAATTCAACTGAAAACGCAACTTATAATGATTTCTCCAGTGTCAAATTTATTCAAACCCCTGAATAGAATCCAGCACAAATATGCAAAACAGGTGTTGTTTCAAGCACACCTGATGCAACTAATCAAGGGCTTCATTAAATGCACCAGGTGTGCTTGAACAGGAGCACATACAATACCTGAACTGGCTAGGGGTAGAAAATGTATGAAAAAGCTAAACCAAGCTAAACCATAAAAGGAACTATTCTAAAAAAGGTTCATATGTGAATTTCAATAACTTTCATAATAAGAATCACCTTGTTAGGAGTTCATTTTGGTTTAAAATTGCATTTACATTTTACAATGGTGCTTGAAAGTTTGTGAACCGTTTAGAATGTTCTGTATACTCATAGATATGTAATATTGAATCATTTCCCTCAATTATATAAATGTTTAACTGGGTTCTCTGTATCTTCTCTTAAGAAGAAATATAGAAATATTGAAAATTCTGACTTTCAAGCACCACTGTACATTTACATTATCGGCATTTGTCAGATGCCCGTATGTAGAGTGAATTAAAGAAGTGCTTTGTAGTCTTTTTCAAAAGCACATCCTCATTCTACTTCACTAGTTCAGGGACTAAGAGTACCATTAGTATATATAAAAACCCTGTTGAGGTTAGTACAGTGTGAATTGGTTTTCTGACACAACTTCAACCCGACAAGTTTATCTGAGTTAGATCCAATGCTGATTTATAGATTAAACCAATATTTTTTTCGTTGTAGCCTAGGGGACAATAGGAATGGCTGCCATCCAATTGGCTCTATCCGTTACCCCCACAGGTAAAGCAACATGTGTTGCATTATAACTCCCCCGTTTCCATCTAGTGACAGTTCATCAAAGAGTTTATAAGTCAAGCAGTAAGGTCAATAGGTGTTTGCATTATGCAAAAGATTTCTGACAGCTCTGCGATAAAACTGTTCAGTCAGCATGATTTTTTTTGGTGCTGTTAATGTTGTCTGGGAGGGTCACTCTTCTGACGCTGCCAACATGGCGATGATTTATGTTGGAAGAAACGGCTCACCACAGCTTGAGATAACAGTTCCAACGTCACATCATCTTCCAAGATGGCTGGTTTAGCTGTTTTTCTTTTTATACAGAATATGCTTCATAAGCTATCTTCCCAGCACACTACATGTGATAATAAATCTTTACCTTCCTTTTCGTTAGCCTTCTCCTGTTGGTCATACTGCATCTTCTTAAGATAATATACCATTTTTTTTTTCTTTCTAAGCTTCCTGTGATTTTGTTCTTGCAGCAACCTGATATCACTGAAAATATATAGAAGATACAAACCAGGGTATATTTATTCACATGCAAATTTTTGATCACAGAATCGATTGCTTTTTATATCACACCCTTGGTTTCCATACAATCCCAAATTTAAGAACAATATCTTCCTGTCACACACGCACACACTCACATATATATATATATATATATATATATCTTGGAAGGGGTTTCTCTGAATTTTGTAGTACTGCTCCTGCTCCCCTTTTGCTTTCTTCCTCTACCTGTTGATCCTCTCTCTTCCTCTCTCCGTCGTAGTGGGTGGTCTGCGCTCCTCCTTGCTTCCTGGCGACACGCTTCTGGGGGCAGTTACAGGACTTCCTCCTCCCCCTCGCTTCCCGTGGAGCCCCTCTTGAAAGAACTGTAAAGCACCCACACAAACACATATGAGGCGATGTTTCTTCCTCTAGCATTTGGGGTTAACCACGAGCCCTCAATATGGCCCCCACTCTTTCTTTTTACGCTGCCACCCCGAAAACCTACACAGGACGCTCGCTAAGGAGACACATGTGGAGATTTTATGTCTTATGCCATGTGCTTTCATGTCCCTCGCCCAGGCTTCCCTTGCTCTGGCTTCCACTCTCACCCAGGACATTAATAGAGTTTGGCAAACAATTGCACACAACTGGCCTGATGGCACAAATAATAAAGGCTGCAGAGGAAACGCTTCAGATAAGCTGTTGACATCAATTTAGGCTATAGACAGAAAATAGAAAGAGTGCGGTCGGATGGCGCGTTCAGTCTGTTTGACCATTTTAATAGAGGAAATATGCTCAAGCAACATCAATGCCAGATGAAAGTGCCATGTGTCACATCCCAAACATTCAAATGTCCCAAACAGGATGTTTAAAAGCTAGCTGAGATTAAGCAGCACAGCATATATACATGAATAAAATAGTTCAAGGCTGCAAATGGCGCCAAATGCACGAAGAAAAGAACGGCATTTTGATGCGTGGAACTTCAAAACACCAAATAAGAATAAATACCCAAATCAGTCTAGTTGTGGCTTTAGCTAGAGCTGGATAATGGTGGGATAAGGGAGCAAATACACAACGTGACTACATGATGCCTCATGCCCAAGACATGAACAGTGTCTGTAGCAGACAACCTTCCAAGAATGAGGCTTTGTATGTTGGCCTAATCATTACAGAGGCTTTATTTAAACACCCCCCCCCCCCTTCCCGCCCCCCCATGTCTGCTGGTGAACCAGACAACCTTCTGAAAGAGAGAAAGTGGATACGCAGCGGTAGTGCTTTCACAAACATTAGTCAATCTGTCGGCTTGATGAGCTCATGAAGTATAAAAGCTGACATGGACTTTAAGTCCTTCATTACTTCATGAGCCATGAGGAACGTTATGATGATGGTACATCTGCCTTTATTCCACAACTGTCTGTGCTTAGATTAACAACGGTGTGTTTGGTACATAGCATCAAAATAAGTTATACAATATGTTTACGCAATGATTACAGAGCATCTATTGCTGCATTCTTAGAAAAAAGTTGATCTCTTTCTTTGGAGGAACCATTAAATGATCTATGTAGACCTTACCGAAATCCCTTTCTGGAATCCTTAAATGATCCGAAGAAGCCTTTTTTTTGCCCTAAGACTGTATTTACATGTCTAGTGTGCTAGATGTGTGCTTTAGTTATTCTCCTGTGGAGGCACACACACTTTAAATGCAACAGCTCAGTTAGTGTTGGCCAATTTTTCAAAGAAAAGTACAAAGTACCCTTCAAAACTTCTGCTTTTGTCCACGCTTCAACAGAGAGTGTGGGAAACAAAAAAAAAAAATGAATCAGACTATTTGGAGATGGCGTGAATGTGATGTCAGAACCAAGTTCCTTATTTTTCACACGCACAAACCTTGTTTGGTCTGGGAACTGTCTAGCGCAATATCAACACTTGTTTCCCAATCCAAAATCTTGTCTTGAGCCACCTCTGCGTTAGCCACACTATTGTTTCTCGTCTCCTAACACACTATATAAATAAAGTTAAGCATGTTTGATTAGTATGTTTTTGCGACTGATGCACAACTTGCATTATAAGGAGAATTATACCACATCACTTCTGAATGCTCGATTCTGATTGGTCGGAAGGTGTTGATGAATTTTCAATAACAGCAAGGTTTATATTAATGCACTTCATCGTAATATGTTATTATTTCTACAGTAATAACGCACACACGAACAGATTTGAAAAATAATTGTGTAATTGTTGTTATGGTGACATTTTCCACGAAGAAAGGAAGGGGTCCGCAGTATCAGCGTTTTTTAACAATCAGCATTTGCGTGTTGTGGTTTTTACATAAGCTGCATGTGGAAACATCTGTCTATACGTAACTGGTATGTTGTAAGCGGACCTTTCTTGTTTTATGGATGCTCCAAAACATTAAATGTAACTATAAATGGATAAAAAAAAAAAAAAAACCCACACCCTCATTAAACATATCCTGTTATGTTTTTTTTTTTTCCCTTATTTAACCAGGCTGAGATTAATATGATTGACATCACTGGCTCATGTAACGGTTGTAATTCTGTGTTATTAAGATTTCATCCGTAAGTGACATCATTAAATCTGTAGAAAATTCTAACGGACTCACAAACCCTCAAGCACCACTGTATAACTTACAACTTACATTTCTATCCATATTTCTAAACATTCAGGTTTTTATTAACTTTACGTATTTTGCATTTTGACGCGTTTCACACTCACTACACTCACTATACAGCATAAGAACATTGCA
>JANDJT010000103.1:3089914-3100479 GCA_024331685.1 Stegophilus panzeri | reverse complement strand
TTCCATAGCAAAAAAAAAAGGAGAATACATACGCACTCAGAACTTTTGAGTTTTTATTTATTTGTTTGTTTTTAAACGAGGTATATTTTTCCATTCCACTATAACAATTTGTACTATTTTGTTAGGTCCGTTACATAAAATCCAAATAAAAATCCATTTTAATTCCGGATTGTAATGCAACAAAACATGAAAACACCAAGGGGGTGAATACTTTCACTGTAGGCACTATAACAGCATGTCCAGATGAGTTTTATTAGTTTAATAAAGCAACAACAAATTTCCAACAGTTACTATTTTCTATTTGTTAAATAATGACACGTCATATTTTGTATGCGTTTATAGTTACATTTAATGGTGTGGAACAGCCACGGAACTGCTTCAAAGCCCTGACACTGGAGACTCCTTCCATAAAGATTATATAAACGTCACTTTAAAGAAAGCTTCATCATATCGATATGCATCATGTATCAGGTTTTTCTTTGATAAATAGCACATTTAAAATATATATATATATATATATGTTTATCATTAGACTTAAATTATGTGGAGCTTCCGAGATCAGATTTGAGAATTCAGCAGCACTGTGTGTTAGTAAAAAATAGTAAGTAGGAGTAGTAGAAACAGGTTGTGACTAGAAATAAATGTCATTGGAGATCTTAATTGTGATATTTGAGATGTTAATTTTTAGGAGCTCATTCTCTTCTTCTGAGTATGTCTGTCTGTCTGTCTGTCTGTCTGTCTGTCTCTCTGCCTGTCTGCCCACACTTTGTCATCCCAGAAACAACACATTTTCCAAATTCTAAAATATTCAACAATTTTTTTTTTTTTTTTTTTTCACTATCGTCCGACGCATTATAAATATCCTATTAGTCATTTTCACTTATGGAAAACAGTCGAGCGTCACTATGAACCACATGGACTATTTCTTTTGACCACTCATGTCCTCTTTTTGTTTTGACCATACTGATGTGTGAAAGACAAAATCACTGACACGTCAAAACTGTGACAAAGAAAAAAAATCACTAAGATGTCAAGGCAATGACAAATAACTTGTGAATATTAAAACTGACCACTTCAGTCTTGCTTGTGTGTACCTGTGTGTGTGTGTGTGTGTGTGTGTGTGTGTGTGTGTATACAGGCATATGTGTATATACATGTACTGACACAATTGGGATTAAATAAGAACAACAGACCTGATTACTGCAGGATGTACTTAGGAAGATTAATTGGCTTTGGCAACGGATAGATTTGGCCATGTGTTGCCTTTTTGTTGAGAGTGTGTGTGTGTGTGTGTGTGTGTGTGTGTGTGTAAGTAAGTGTGGGTGTGTGTGGTTGGGTGTCGAGGGGTTTTTTGGGGGGGGTTACCCATCTGTTGCACCCTTTCACATTGACTCAATGTTTGAAAACGTTTTGACCTGAAGCTTGACAATACCATGCTGACACACACACACACACACACACACTTACCCCAAAAAAGCCAGTAAGGAACGCTCTGAAACTATTGACCACACATCAGCCAGAACTGCCTGTACCTTTCACGGAATTTATATCAGATCAGCACATCCACGGATAATCTTTATCCGTATAAAATAAACCTGGAAGTGATTACTGTTAACGAAATTTACTTGCTTGTGACCTCCACAGCACTGGCCATAAGAAATTGCAAAAAATGCATTTAGGATCCCTCAGCCATTAGATATAAATGCTTCCCGAATTTGGCATTAGTCACACAATTTCAAATGTTTATAAACATGAAATATAAATTCTTCAGCTGGGAAACGGACTGATAGCGTGACGTGAGCAACCGAGACACACGGATGTTGCGTCTTCGTGATGACTCTGGATTTTCTCAGCATTGCAGTGGAGGAGCTTTCCCAGCAGGTTGTACTCACAGTTGATGATCAGCGTTGAGAAATCTCTGAAATTCTGGCCCCTTGTGTAGCGATGATCGACTGTTGCCCAACATTTCAAAGCATTTCAAGGAACTGAAAGCTGAACGCTGCTGAAAGACGATCTTCTGGACAAGAGCCTAGATCGAATCCCAACTCCTAAATCATAACACACACACACACACACACACACACACACACACACACACACACCAAGACAAGCATGTTTTTTGCAGCATGGCAATGTTTTAAGGATATAAACACTTCTTGCACGCTGATATAAATCGATAAAATGCCATTTCATGCATTCTGAATGATGATTTTCCATAAACAGCACATTAAGAAGTGGAGATAAACACACACTTTTGTAATTGATTTCAGGTGCTTGGTCAGGTGGCCAAACCATTGACGTACTTTTTTTCGACAGGAACTTGACAAACAACTGATTCTTTTGGCATTCGGGGAAAAACGTTCAGCATGGGCAGGTTTACCAGAAAATCACTATTGCTTCAGGCTACGCTACTTATTTCTTATGTATTACACACTTTAAAATATAATGAACCATTTTAAATGAGGTAAAAGCTCACACTGTTATACACTATTTAGTTCTAGTTTGTTCGAACATGTTGTGAAGCGAAGAATAACATGGCAGGTGTGCCTAACATTTTATAGTGATCAAGAAGTACAGTGAAATAGTTTTTTTTTTTAGTGTGCACACCTGCACACACTTTCTTCAGTTTTTTTTTCCACTTATTCTTCAGGTATTCAGCCTTGCATCTGGTAAGACATCCCAGTCGTTTGTAGCTTCTCACCTGCTGATCCAACTTTTCCTCCAAAAAAGTCTCACAGGCAATGTACATCCAAAACAAACCTTTTTTTGCGCATATATAGAACTGTACAGCAGAAGGTTTTCCTATTCCTGAACAATACACAATTTGAGGAGACTTTAGATCAATGATCCCTAACTCTGTTCCTGGAGATCTTCCTTGCTGAAGACTTTCGCTCCAACCATAGTCGTACCCACCTGACCATCTAATCATTGCCTTAAGAAGTTCTTGATCGACTAAAACAGGTGTGATTAGATTTTGGTTGGAGATGAAACCAGGAAGAGGCTTGGTGACCACTGCTTTAGATAATTAGTACACTGATAAGCTTTGTTCAAATGTTTATAGTTTATTTGATAGTTCAGCGCTTGGTTATGAATCCTTTGATATCACCAGACATTGGGCGTCTCCCCTGGAATTGTACTTCTTTAGTGGGTTTCCAGGTTTCTTTTAACCTCTCAAAAATGGATCGGCTGTTCTATAAATTTCCTCTAGGTGTGAATAAGTGTGTGAATCTGATGGACAGACTGTATTCCCAGCTCACACCCAGTGACCTCACCCTGACCAGGTTACAGAAGATGATTGAATGGCTGGATTGGATCTGTTAAGATGTTTCCATTGTTGGGAATAGATGTAAACATGTGATGTGGAAAGTCTTGGAAGCCATGAGAAGTCAAATGAATGAATGGAATTAATTTCATTCATCATTTTCTCCCCATTTTGTCATTTGCCAATTCTCACCAACTAGTTAGTTAGTTCTCCACTATTGTATAGCAGCTACCAACCGGGGAGGCTGAAGGCTGACATGTGCTTCCTTCAAGACATGTGAAGCCAGACAACCGCAACTTTTCAAACTACTGCTCTTGCTGTGTGAGAGGAAAGTGCTCTCTACCTTTCTACCTGCCCTGACTAAAAGGCCATAGTTTTTACTCGACAAAAAATGGGTCCGATTTCAACCCTAACCTTAATCGTTGTATATTTGCATAAATTTTTCAAGCACAAGACCATATTAGCTTGGAAACGAACTTAATTCCGCACTTTTGTCTTTCCAACACTCTGAATCGAGTCTTCCTGCCATTTATACGAAATACAAGATTTCTACATTATTTTTTATGTACAATTTAAGTGAAATTTAACCGTGGCTTTTGGTGTATTAGTGGTTTCCGTCTTGTAATGGATTCTGCTCTTTGTCAGTGATTACCGGATATGCCTATACATACAGTATGTGTGTCATTTTTCTGTTCACCCACTGACTGGTGTTTGTTTCCTCATGATTCTAGGTATTCTTCAATCATTCACTGTCTGTTAGGTAATCTGTTATTGCCATGAGCATGTTACATTTGCATTTCAGGAGCTTCCTGACTTAAACATATTTCCTAAGATTTACTTAATTCTAACTTTTCAGTTATGCAATTTTTTTTTTTACTGATCTAATTTCAGTAATCTGATCATTGTGTCATAGGCCTGATGTCAGTTCATAATCTATCATTTAAGAATGCAAATTGTGACCATCTGGCTTTACCCTAGTCTATATGCTATTGAATATGCACATGAACATGTGAGATTGTGCGTATAATGTACATACCTGGAGGTGTGTGTGTGTGTGTGTGTGTGTGTGTGTGTGTGTGTGTCAACTTATCAGACAACTGAGATATTTATTACTGTTTTATTACAGTTTAATTACGTATTATAGCCAAACTGTGAATCAAAACCATGTTTTATTATTCCAACATGTTCTTCTGAGTATTTTCTATGGTTCCTGTTTTTTGACTTTCTGCTTCAATCCTTCGTTTTTGATCTTACTTGCCCCGAATTGCTCTGTTTGCCTGCCTTTCGATCCGTTTGTGTTTTTGACCACAAGCTTGTCTGTCAGTCTGGATTAAGAAACGGTTTCCACTTATAGCCATCTTCCTCCACCTCATGACAAATGTATCCAGTGAACGCAGTGTTCAATACTCTTGCATTCGTTTCTCATTCAAATTCACCCACTAGCAAAACTGTATTTTCACAGATTCATTTGCATGTGTACAGACTCAATTTGGAAACCTGAGTCAATGTCAAGTGGTTAGAAGTTCACCGTGTAACAAAAAGCTACATTAAATTACAATATATTTTTAAAAGACCCAAGCTATATACTGGTTATTGAGACAAAGTGGGCATAGGTAGCCTTTCTATCCATGAATATCACAATTGAGATTGCTGTATCACAAAGACCAATTAGGGTAAACAATCCAGAGCGGATTATATATTAACTTCATAGAAGGCTTAAGCTTGAGGTAAGGAAGCAGTCAAAACATGGATGTATTAGTGACATGACATTTCACCATTGTCATGTAGTCCTCCCCAGTTATTCACCAGTCCGTAACTGCATATGAGTAGTGAAAAGTTCATGACCGTCATGCTTCAGATGCTTTGTTTCGCCTCAGTGTCAACTCAAAAAAGGGCCAAACATGCAGAGAATTTATTTCACATCAATACAATACACGTTTTGATGTGTGCATGGATATCAAATTGCTAACTTTCAGCCACAGCTACATCTTTGTTTACAGTGCAACGTTTATAAATGTATGTAATTATGTAAAATTCGCATGAAATGTTGCAATAATCTGCGTGTACAACATTTCATGCAAAAAAAAGGGGAAGTGTCGGATGTCTTTTGTCCCTGAAAGTGGAGTTTTATTAAATTTTAGGTTTTTCTTATGTGTTAGTGAAGAAACTGAAACTACATATGCACCATCTATTCAACTGTTGAACTGTGTCACAAACACTTTTGGTAACACTTAGACAATAATCCAAATTTATTCAATAATATTAGACAATAATCCAGAAAATCATGTCTTCGAGCTATGAAGTTTGCAGTTGAGGTCATTTTTGTTTTGGGTTATTTAACAAGCTACAGACAAAACTTTGATTTCAGACAAAACAAAGTAAATATGTCGTGGCTGTGGTGGAACTGTTTATATATGGCCCAGTCATGTAAAGAAAATACTTTCTGAAGAATGTAATACATTTCGTGTATTTTGTCTGGAAATATCTCTCGTTATTAATAACTGGATATATAAATGTAGCATGATTAAAAAGAATTTTATTGACATGTCCCCTATTGTGGCTTTGAGTGTAGCTAAGTATTTCTGGTTAGTCTAATGTAAGAAAATAACTTCTGCTTTCTTTCCTTTTCAATGGCTATGCTGGTTTTCTAAGAGTAGAAATACTAGGACCAGAACTTACTTAAAATCCAACATTGTCCAGCAAATGTTTGCCAGTAATCAAGATTCGATAACGGGATATAGGTTTTCTATCTAGTTAAATCATAAAGTAGAATGAAAACGTTGGAGCAAACAAGGCGTCGTTCTTCAAATCGGTTTATAAAAACATCTGCAAACAAATGCTTTCAGAATTATTCATTCAAATCAGTCTCCTGTCAAAAATCGTCACCGTATCAATGATTGTATGTTTTAAATTGTTTAATAGCAATATATTATTAAAAATCTGTTCATTATTAGGCTTAAAGTGTCTGCCATACATGTCCCTGTGAAAGTTGTTACGATAGAAACAATCATGTATGAGAACATTATAGAAAAATATCAACACCTTCTGACCAATCAGATTCGAGAATTCAAAGGTGCTGTGGTATATATACCAGATAACGTGTTTAATAACTTAAATAATTTGTACCCTTACCAAGACTTGAACCATGGATTTATATATATATATATATATTAACTTCTCTTTCAATATGATTTTTTATTCTTTATATTAAATATTTTGTTGTAAATTTGCAATCCAATACTAAGACACATGCTCGCATAACGCTTCTGAGTGCTGCCTTACCTACTACTAATAAATATACCAATAAAGATAATATAACATAATACTGTACTATATAATACTAAAGACTATAATTCTTTGCAGGTATTCCAGGAATAACGATACACTGTAATATATGGAAAAATAGTTTTTTGATGTGTCCTGACCTTTTTCAAGTGATAATTCATTGCATTAGGAAGGCCACTGCTTTCACTAAATGATGACCCTGCCCATGCTATTATCACAGATATAATTTATGAACTACTGCTACGTTGCCTGACTACAAAAAAATTGTGTAAAATTCATGCAAATTTTTTTTTACTGCTCCACCAGCACCGTTTCAACTAAAGGCCTTTTTATTATTATCCTGGTTTTAACAGGTTGGAGATGTGAATTCCCCAGGGTTTTCAAGCTGCGATCAGTGTACCATGTTTGACTCAATAGAGCCGCTGTGACTCGGCGGGATCGTGTTCCTGCGGTGAACAACTCTCTCCTCTCATCTCACCCTCCTATTTTTTTTCTCTCACTGTCTTTTCATTCTTGCCCTCGTTCCATCAACTACTTGCGATGGATGAGTCTTATTGAAAAAGAGCAGAAGACAAACAGCTATAGAGTTACTCTCCTGATTCGGGCCGAGTTTGAATTTCCTTTATTGGTTTCCTCAGCTCTAATTAAGCGCCGCGTCCTAATGGCTCCCCGTGAAATGAGATGAAAGCTAACACTGTCGGCCTCTTGGTTTACAAGCCGCTCTTTCAGAGAGGGCGGCAGTGGCGTGTGAGCCAAACATTGGACATGACAAAGATGAGCAGTTATGGTCATTCTAAAGGAATACGTCACCCCAGAATGCTAATGGGGCTAACGATGAATGACGGCTAATGGTAACCAGTTAGCATGACCTCATACCTCATCTGTAAACATGCTAAGTGCACAGTAAAACTTTCATTGTTAAAAGAATTCCTACGCTGAGAAATTAAGTCCTGCTGGGAAAAAAATAATAAACTGTTAAGGAGTTAATTTAAAATACATCTGAACCTAAAACACTTTTAAACAGTTAGTTCCTCTTGGATTCTTAGCACTTATGCACAGATTCAGGAAGTGAGTTGTATCTGGTAACTTTTTCCTCAGAACTTGCTTGCTAAGCTAGAGAGCTAGTTAACTTAGCTAATGTTAGTGATAAACAAATATTTGTTACGGGTTGTTTCCACAGGTTTAGCTAGTGTTAAGTAAAAGCCCGAGACTATAACTATACAAATTGCGCCTCTGACCTGTGATAAATCCCTGCTAGCTTACTAGAAACTAGCTGGCTAGCTATTTTGGTGGCAGTCCAGTTAATAATTGTATATTCATGGACCCTGGCATGTTAAATAAGGGCAGCGATGTATAGATGGCGGTAATAGTAACTCTTGGATTATTTTCCTATAAATGCACACCCTATTATGTTGTATTCCTCACTTAGCGGCATTTGTGTTTGTAGGAATGTCGCTGATTATTTGATGTGGTAGTTATGCTGCTTTGGGCAAAATAAATCTTGATCAGTAAGTAATATCTGAGCTGAATGCTTCTTATTGTCTTCTTATATATCAATAAGGAATGTAAATAAGGATCAAGAGCCATATGTGTTAGCAAACACGGCAATGCGGTATCTCTGTGGTGTTAACAGGTAGGTGTCCGACTTTGACCCGAAGCTTATCTGAGGAAGAAAAGAGCGCTGCTCCATCTGCCAGCACCTCACACCACCGTCACACCCTGCATGAAAAATTCAGACCTATCGCTTACACTTAATGACGGCCAAATTGCTCTCTCATCATCAGTAACCTCGGTGGAAAGGCGAGAAGGAGAGAGAGTGTGATCAGCAGGGTGACAGGCGTGTGTATATGTGTGTCTGTATGTGTGTGTGTGTGTGTGTGTGTGTGTGTGTGTGTGTGTGTTAAGGAATATGGAGTGTTTTAAACCAGGCTGGATGATGTTGTTAGATATTAAGTCTGACTATGTGAGCCAGGATCATTCAATGTATGGACAAGTATGGATAAGTGGCTGAGTGTATGTGCTCGAAAGTGCAACCTGCCCTGTAGATAAACGTTTGCGAGGCTTTGTGTAAGACCCCCTCGCCTACATAAGCCATAGTACAGTCCTAACTGCTAACTGGTAAATGTGTTTACTCAGCTCTCCTTGTGCAATGCAGAGGCGTTATACAAGACAAAACAACATGGAAATAGACAAATAGATAAATATGATTCTAATACAAATCATAGCAGCATTGAATTTAGATTTCTGATTGGTCAGAAGTGTGTTGATTATTTTTTCTAAACCAGCAAGCTCGGACAATAACCCTTGAGACATTTATTATTTAACCTTCAATCTCCAGTGTGAGTCCACAGGAAAGAAGACTTTGCGCTTTCCAGTTTCTCCATTGCATTTTTTCCAAATCAGGGAATGATAAATACGTGATAACAGGAAGTGTTTAATGGGTGTTTCATGGCCTTGTTTAATGAATATAACTGCATCTGTTTAACATCTTGGGCGCTAGTTCTGATACATTAAAAAAAAAACAAAAAAAAACAAAAAAAACCTATAAAAATGTTTCTATGTATCCAACATTCTGCAAAAACTGTTCTTAAGTAATGTTCAATACATATTCAAAATATTTCCAATGATCTAGAGTGTACTTTCCTTTAATATTTAGCATATTTTTCACTAGCTAGCAAGCTCTCGTGCTAGCTAGCATTATCTAGCCAACATATAGGAGACATTTATAACAGGAGGTGAATTTCTGACCGGAGGTTGTGTTGGGAATACTTTATAATCCAGACAGAACTGATTATTATTATGATTTAGTGGGGGCAGAGCAATAATCATATGACAGTCAGTTCTTATGTCATGTGATTTTGCATGGAATGTTGTAATGCTAGCTAGCTAAGTAAATAGCATTTTGCAGATATGTGACAAGTGATTTTAGGAAAATAGTGAGTCAAAGGTCTGGTGTAATAATGATCTGTTCCTCCATTTTTGTTGTGATACGCCAAAGCAGGTGAAATTTCACGTAAACGACCTTGTCTTGAAGCAAAATTACTTGCTAACGCAACAATTCCTATTTTCATGTTTGTGTGAATAGACTTTTTTCGACAAGTAAATTTTATTTACAGTCACTCTTTTATTCACCAGCATGCTATCATTACTTTTATTGTCATGTTGCAAAAAGGTTTGACACATTTTAAGAAAAAGAAAGAACTTATGGTGTAGTTTATTTCGATACACTTAATATATTTAGCCTATACTATGATAGATCCATCATGGCGTGTTAGTGATACTTTGCACACTTCTTTGCAGCCTTTCCAATTGTGAAGATTCTAAAAAGAAGAACACGCTAATTTGATTCGATTTTCCACTGTCAAACCACTCCTATTTCAGGCGTTTATTTTAGTCAAAGCAAAGAACTTTGAGGAACATCTATTCAGAGAGTCTTGCTTCTCCTTTCTCTCCTCTTTTTCTCTTTTTCATCCTCTCTTCTCTCCTGTCCTTCCCCTCTCTAGGCATACGTGTGTGGCTCGAGGCCTCTGAGTAACAGCTAGTCACCTCTGAGGCATCACTTCCCCCTCTCTGCCTGAAAAAAAAAAAAAAAAAGGGAAGCGCTTTCTTCCTCTCCAAGACCTTCTCCTTTCTCTGTGGAGAAACAAAGGCCTCCTCCAGAAGCTGACGTTCTTTAATATTGGAGAAGCGCAGATCAAAGCCGTGTGTGTAACACGAGAGAGCCGAGGGTCCACGGGCAGGCAGCAAACAGCCACACGCGGTCAATGCAGTTCTTTATGATGGCAAAAGAGTGGGTGCGTGTATCATGTGTGTGTGTGTGTGTGTGTGTGTGTGTGTGTGTGTGTGTTGTGTGGTGCAGGGAAGAGAAAGAGAGACTTCAAAGTGGCACGTCTCAGTCTTCACTGACTCATTGAGAAAGGGATGTTATGGGGGGCGCACTTTTGATTTCTCATGAGATACAAGGGTGGTATCACAAAGATACTATTTAGTGAGAAATGGTAGTTTGTGTGTGTGTGAG
>JANDJT010000103.1:3073075-3084798 GCA_024331685.1 Stegophilus panzeri | reverse complement strand
TATATATAATTTCAGATATGTCATCACTTGGTATAGATTATAATAATTAGATTACTATATAATTCCAGTATTACCTTCACAGTAAAGTTTATAATATTGAATGAACACTGAAAGTGTTAATTCAACAGTGGGGATTTTGCTGCATTGTTATGTGAGTACAAGTGAGTTTGCACTTTGAAATCAGCAGAATTTTGCATGGTTAATAGGAATGCAAAGCAATGAACTTCAGCGTTACAAAAAGATTAGAAATGTTAACAACACAGTTAACACTTGAATTGCTGCTTTTTTTTTTTTTTTAATAAAAATATTCTACACAAAATGTGCCAAATAACAAAAACCTGATTTAAGCAATTCCACAGTGACTAATATATTAATTAATGCATTGTGAATATTTTTGTGAGTAGTTAATTTGCAGTAGTGCAATAAATAATGTCAGATAAGGAAGCCTGGACGTAACTGTTATCTGCATCGTATTATAAAACCATAGACCTAACTTTTTTTTGGTCTCCCAAATCAAAATATTTGATGGTGTGATGTTTATCTCTTTGTTCCATGCCACATGGTCATTGGTATATCATAAAGATGAAAGAATCTTATAGATATTATCTGATGCTGATTTCCTTTTAAGTCTTTTAAAGATCTATTATTAGAGTTTCTGTTGACTGTATTGTGACAGCAGCTGAAGCAGAACAGGGAACACTGACGGGTAAAACAAGGCACTGTACCAGTACATTTTGGTACATTCTGTTCTTCAAGGTACAAACAATGAAAATGTAACTTAAAGGGTATAACCGTGGTGCCTGAGGTTCAATTTTATAGCTTGAGTGAGTTTTAATGGTACTTTGCCAGGTTCTTGTGAGATCCTTGACGAGACCTAAGAGTGAAAAAGTTAGTGCCATAAAAGGTACCGTTTAGTATCTTTTTTTATACTAATTGATATTAAAAAAACACACAGAGGTTGAATGCCAACTAACCAACACACTGTGTATATAAAGTGCATATACAGTATATGGTGGAGAAAACCATTGATTTGTAGCCTATATAGTGCCGGAAAATCATGTTCTAAAGGTTAATTCATTGTTGAAACCAAATCTATAATGTAACTATACTATGAAAATTTAGTCTCTGTTATAAGTGAGACTTTTTCCCCCGCCCCTAGCAAGTTCTTAAGAATCATTATAGATTAAAGGAGTAGAAATAATAAATTAGTCCATTATAAATTAAAATGCCTTGACCTTGTATCTTGTAAGATCTTGGAGTCAATCTTTCTCCCCATACACTAATGATGAAATGATTACTGATATTAACTAAACATACAAACAAACAAATAAATAAGTCACTGGGTTGACAGTTTATTAAGTTTTAGACAGATGGTAACTCAGGCTATAATGACTGACTGAATGGGTGGGATATATGTGCGAGTTTTCACACATTTACTTAACCCCATTTAACTGGAATTCAGTTACTGGTACCTTTACGTCATCTTTCTAGTGGATGTGGAAGAGGTTGTACATAATACACAAGATAACTGACATTCTTCCAATGCTGTAATGGTTATAATGGCCAAAAGTAAGAATTTAAAAGGAAGTGTTTTTTTACTCAAGAAATTTGAGTTTGGAAAGTGAGCAATTTCTACATCTATTAAAGAAGTACAAATTAGTTACCTGCTTAATTTTTGTACTGGGTGACATTTGTGCCCCACTGATATTACATTTAATGTACAGTAATATCTGCGTACATAAAATAAACGGAAAGTATATAGCTCCAAACATAAACACAACTCAAGAAAACACTTAGAAAACTGAATTTATGCCTGTCCCATCCCACTACAACTACACTTTAAAGAACTACAACTACACTTTAACTTGAAACAAATTCTTTAAGATGATATAAATTATATTTTCCAAAAATCAAAATTTTTGCATTAATATCTCATGCTTGAAACATCTTTTTCGAAATGTCATTATAGGTTATGAAATATTGTAGAGCTAAAATGTACTACAACACGCACTCAACCTTGTTACCTGAACACTTTCACCCCTATGAAGGGGTGAATTTGGAATATTTGGAATAATATATGAAAAAGTCAGATATTCATCAGAAAATTGCATTGAAATTTCCTGAGGATCACGAGAAGAAGAAAAGTAAGTTTTTTGTCCTTTTTCAGTGACATTGCGTTATCGACCGAGGAGGTCACTTTGAAAGTACAGCCCCAAATTATAGATTGAAAGTACATTATTTTATTTTATTTTCATTTTAAAAATAAACTTTAAGTAAATCATTAGATTGATTTAGAACAATTAGAATGATCCTCTTGCCTTTGGTATGGATGCTAACTGACCACAATTCGCATATTTGAAAATTCTATGCTAAACACTCAACCCTGTTAATCATTTAAGTGCAAAATGTACCGAGAAAACCTTCTAAAAAAAAAAATGGGTTGTTGTTGACTGAGATTTTTAAAAACATTTCTGGAATTGTTAAATGCGCATTTTCTTAGATTCAAAGTTGGAAAAATTATTTTTTTTAAAAGTGCATTTTTTCAAGTTTCGAGAGCTCCACTCATGGCATCTCCCATAGACTATAATGGAGTAGAAACCTCGCCGTGATACAACACCGGAGCTCTGCCATGTTTTCGCATGTCAATAACCCTGTGTACAGTAAGTGTGCATAGCGTTCCTGCATCCTCAGCGTGGAGTCTCCGGGTGGCTGTTCCACTAGGCCGCTCTACTGCCTGTCTCTCAGTAAGTTCACTGTTTACCCGGTTCAGCCGAAGTGCTCGTAAATAAGCCTGCATGACAGGCGGAGATGAAAGCCTGCTCCTGTCGTCTGTTCCCCGCCAACCTCTTATTAAAAGGCTTTTACATGTAAACAGCCCAAAGAGGTGAGCTTGTAAAACACAAGTCACCCGGCCTTGCCTTTCTTTGGCTTTCTCCTCACTTCTTTATTCCATTGCTCTCAGGTTTTTGTTCGCCGTCGTGACTTTCGGCATGTTGTAATGTTTGCTCTCCAGGATTCGGGTTTAAGATACGGCCAGTGTGCTCTTGACCAACACAACGCTGTTGTTAATCCAAACGAAATCATGTCACCAAAGCATAATCTTACTGCATATCTAATACTTACTCTAGTATGTGAATCGAATTTTACGAAAATTAATTTGAAAACGAAAAGCAAGTAAAGTTCTTTATGAGGTGTACAAGGTTTATCATGTCTCACGCATACAGTATCAACACTTCAAGCAAATCTCATTATTATTCAAAAGGTGCTGATTAATTTTCTATAACAGCGGCTCTGACAGTAGTTCTAGGCTACTGACTAGTTAAAATGGCTAAGGCTTAATGGTTAATGGTTAAGACTAGTTAAAATGAGCGCACTCGTTCTAATATATTATCATTTCTATAGAAACAACTCATTCACAGATGGACTGTCCTAATAATTTATATCTGATAATAAACAGATTAGAAACCTGTTGTTATTTTACAAAAAACTAAAAAAATTCTTGATACGGTGACGTTTTCTATAACGAGTCTCCAGTGTCAGTGCCTCGTAACAGTCAGTTTTCCGCAGTGGGAAAGTCTTCAGGACAGAGGACTTTGCACTTTCTGGTTTGCCTATAACGTGACAAACTGTGTTTTTTTGTTTTTGTTTCTTTGTTTCTTTCTTTTTTTGGTCCCATTAACTTCAAGAGAAGTGAGGGAATGAATGTTTATAGCTACTATAATGTAAGTAGTGCAAAGAAATAACTTGTTTCGTGGATGATCAACAAGCTTGAATGGAACTATTAATGGATAAAAAGTCTGCATCATTTTTTAAGAAATTGAAAATTGTAAGTGTTAAAGGAAAATGATCAATGCCTGGTAACTGTATCTCCATTCTGTGTTGTTAAGTACTACTTAATTATATAACATAACGCATTGTTGTTTTTTTATTCCTTACTTATACTTTGAGAACTGATTATGCAACCACTTGGCTAATTTATCAATCCATATATCTTGCATATATAACTTATAAATAGATCTTAGATTACTGTATACTTCGATTTTAAGCTAACTTTTAAATAACATTTTGAATAAAAGTGTACGCCAAATGATTAGGTATAAATGTAAAGGTTTCCTGTGCTTTATTTATTTATTTATTTATTTATTTATTTATTTATTTAAAAATCATTTTTTTTTTTTTTCAATTCTCTGCTGAAACTAGTACCATTTTTCAAACTTAACTAAAGGCATGTTTGACATTTAATATACCTACATGTCCTTCCAACTTCTACTCTTACTCATTCGATTTATTAAGAAAACACTGTCAATCCAACGTTATTTATCTCTCCTATGCTCTCATGTGAAGCAAAGCACAAAGAAAGTTATTATATTGCACTTACACTTCATGTAAGATGTCTGCTCGTTGTTAAAACAAACACAACACTGCCAGTGCGAAGCGAGCCGACCGGCCGCACGGCTTTTTTTTTGTGTGCTTTTTTTTTTAAACTCTGATCTTAAGTACTCATCATGCTATATTGAGAAGAGCCTTCGTTCTGTCAATCAAGGCTTCAACTCTTTCCATTGAAGTGCCTCCTCACTTTTCAACATTGACCTTTCAGTTGCTCGTTCGCTGGAAACACTTCTCTACCTGTGTTTAACTTTCAGCTGTAGATGTTGGTTGGTAATTTGACATTCAAGACGTGCATTTGATAAAGAAAGCAGTGACACTCGGTGAACAGGTTTCCGCAACGCTACAGAGAGACCCAAAATGAGCCACTTTGCATCTTGGCCCTTTTCACACAGCAAATGAGGCGAGATTAAACAAAAAAGAACTAGTACGCCTTCAGCTTTATGCAAAAGACCTTGGCTAGGATGAGGAATAGTAGAAACTATTTATTTTTTTCGCACTTTTTCTAACATGAAAGATCCGAACGCGAGATAACGATCTCACTGTGAGCACATTTTTCTCCCAGGATCCCGGAAAGCGAAAATGCATGTTATTTCATGTTTTGGCGTAAGCAAATAAGACAGGAATTGATGTTGAGAAGGTTCTGGATTTCTGTTGATATCACTTCATTTGTCAAAGAAGGCCCGGCATTCTTTCAATCATTCATTCATTCGCTGTTTCATTAAGTTATTCTTGTCAGGTGTTATCAGATGAAGTAGCTCGTTTATCTTTTGCTGCTACCTTCCTTTGTTCCAGATGACAATAGGGTGTTGAGGAGCAGGAAGGATGGAGGTTGAGATTGGGCTTGCTGTGTGGAAGGTGGCGCTCAGGTCGAGCTTTAAGAACCTCGACTCAGGTAAATGATGTCTTTCTCCTGAGCTTTGTTTAGATCAGAAAAGGAGGAGGGGCTAAGGCTATGAAAGGGTTCTAAGGCCCTGACCCTTCACCTTACAGCACTGACCCAATAACAATAACACACACACACACACACACACACTCACACTTATACACGTAGAAGCAGAAACAACCATGCATAGAGAAACTAACGGGAAATCGAATTCCATCAGATTTCTTATCAGCAGGATTGTATAATATAATAAATCCAGAGCAATTTAATATCACTGTATTCTAGTGCATATTTTGTGTGTGTTTGGCTCCACTGATTGGTGTGTTTGTTTATGTTTGACCCACATTACCATGAAAGGGAAAGCATCTGTTCACTCACCTGTTTTGACCCCCAGCTACATTCCTCCCTCCTTCGCTTCATTTCTCCTGTCTTTCCTTTGAGCAAGTGTGTTAGCCTTTCAAGCCAAGGGCCGTGAGTCTGCTTTGAAGCAACACAGTTCCTGTGCGTGTGTGTGAGAGAGAGAGTGAGTGAGTGAGAGAGAGAGAGAGAGAAAGAAAGAGAAAGAAAAAGAGAGGGTTAGCAAATTCCTTTTGTCCTAATGATCATGAACCTTCTTCCGCCTTGCACTAAAAAAATAAACAAATAAAAAACATTGGATACTTTATGAAAAGGAATTGTGAATTAATCAGTCTATTATAGAAGTTCTTTGCGTGTATAGACCCAGAAGTAAGCGTGTGTTTTGGAGGGGTGTGTGTTTTGAGGGGGCAAGTTGGTGCCTCATTGTCACAGCATAATGAATGTAACTAGTCTCAAACATTTGGTTGCGGGGAGAAGTGAGGCTCTTCCTCTTTCCTCTTTCTGACCCCCAACCACAACGAGGTCATCAACCACTCGGACGTGCTTAGCATTGAGAGTGTGCGAATGCATGAAGAGTTTGTGTGTTCCTGCATGGGTGTATACAGAGCCTCCATTATCTGGCAGGTCTTCACCATTGGTTTAAGGATGATTGGTGATGCCTGTTTGACAAGCACAGGAAGTGGATGATGGAATCGGCGAGGATCGGACGAGGAGGACACGACACACCTGCACTCGACACGACGTGATCGATACAATGCGGTTCGCACCTTCTTTACAACTTGCTTCGTATGAAATGAAACAAAATCTAATCTAATCTAATCTCTCTTGCTTGTTTGAGTTTCAACATTGCATCAGTTTAGTTTAATATAATCATAGTCTTGAACTAGAAATGAAATATGAAACAAGTAGGAGGACATTGTGTACTTTTCCTGAGGGAAAATGATTATTACAATTATTCCAGTCCTCCAGTTTCATCCAGTTCAATTCAATCGATTCAAAAATATTTGGATTAACCCAAGGGATTTACAGGGAAATAATTAACAATGTGATGTGTGGTGGTGTGATGCAGCCTGATGCGAAGCAGAGCATGTCATGAAATGTTTTATAGTCTTATACTTGTAATAGCAATTTGCCAAGAATTACATTTAATTATTAATTAAAAAAAAAAAAGTCTCGTGTGAACGAGAAACCATCAAGTGGAAAGTTCTCCATCCTTAGACTTTACCGTGGCTGAAAACTTAAACTTACAGCTTTATCTCTAAATGTTACAAAGCACTGACACTGGAGACTCCTTCCATAAATGTTAAACAAGCATTTTCTATATCTATAGAAAACTTCACCATATCAACAGTTATACATATACACCACATCAGGGACATACAAGCTCCTGTATACGTTCTTAATATAGAATCAATAACATATTACAACAAGCTGCCGTTATAGAAAATGCATCAAGACCTTCTGACCAATCAGAACTGAGAATTCGACAGCCCTGATATACTGCATGTATTGAATATGGTGTATTCAGTTATAATTAAAATGAGGTGATTTGAATTGATTTTATTTTTCTACTTCATCTTGTTGACACAATCTCTCTATCTTTTCTCTCTTTTTCTTAATCTTGCTCGGGTATGCTGACAGCAGGAAGAGAGTGGAGTGCGATGGATGGATGAGGGTCATGGAAGCAACTGAGGGAGGAAGAGAAGAGGAAAAGAAAAAGAGAGGTGCTCTTTAAACAAACAGGGTGACAGGAGACTGATGAGCCAATAGATAGAGGTTTACTCGACACTTTTGAGACAGGAACACATCTCCCTGTGTGTGTGTGTGTGTGTGTGTGTGTGTGTGTGTGTGCGTGTGTGTAAATCTTAATGCTTTAATGATAAATTGCAAAACACAATCATATATCTCATTAAAGCAAGTCTAAATGTCTCTGATTTTGCATTTGTGCCTATGTATATAATTAGTGAATATACTCCTAAGAGCGTTCCAAATGAAGTGTATGTAAAGTTAAAACACTTTTATGCTTTCACATTCACAAGATTACATTGTCAGACTACGTGCGAGTTAGATAATCACACATTTATTATTTAGACACAAGTGCATGCGTAGTATTAGAAAAACACTGTATGTAAGTAAGTGCAGTGTATGCCTTGGCTAAGTGTGTGTTATGCGGAAGTGAATGTGTGATAGCCTCTTATCTTAATGGAATCTGAGGTTGGCTGTTTATCTAGCTGAAGGCTGGGGTGTGGTAGCCCCCATTATGGTGGCTTTGTCATGCTAACCTGTAGCTCATTGCTGGGTGTCCCTCCTGGCTCACCCCTGGGCCCTGGACCCATTGTGTGTATCCCGCTCTCAGCAGGACTGTGTCTACACTGACCAGTGGGGGCAGGCTGGGGGGCATGGCTGCCCACGTCAAGCCTCCAGGCTTTTTTTTTTTGACCTTGCATGCTCCATGGGGGAGCCCCATTAGATCTATAATTAACAAACTCCCTCTAACCCCCGCCCCGCCCCCTTCTTCCTGAAACCCCCCCCCAAAAAACTACTGTTAGCCCCAAGCATTATTAACAATATATTTTTAGAGAAAATGTACAAAATGAGATAACATGCACTTCCTGTTGGCAGGTGATAGTGCACAGGTGTGAATGCAAATAATAATAATAAAAAAAATTGTAACATGAACTTAAAACATTTGATATTTATGTTCCTCTGACATGGAAATGGGGTGAACATAATATTTGTTGAATTCAATTTTTTTCAATTAAGGTGGACATCTTAACCTGGCCAGAACTTTTCATGTGTGTGTCTAGAAAGTAACACCTATGCAAAGTAGTGCAAAGAGAACCTTTCTCAGACTGATCTGAGTGGCTTAGGGATTTCATGGTAGCTGGACCACCTTCCCAGTTCTTCTTAAGGAAATTAGCCTAATACAGTGTAACTCGACCTCCATCATGCTGGAACTTAATTTTAATGTGGCCCAGACAAATACAGTTTCCGTCACTATAGAGTGGGCGTGCTATCTCCATCTCAATCTTACTTTTTTGCCCTCTGGTCAGAGTCGCTGGCCTTTCTCCACTTCCCAAAGCTCTTCCCAAAGTAAATGTGGCTTTTCCGGGGGCAGTTACCCTGAAATAATTCTCTGTGTGGGTTCTGAAATTGCCTTAGTCGTGAGTTTCCTCTAGCAATTTCAGCCTCTAATGGTAAGACCTACAGAACTTTCCTAATTCTAAATATGCAGCCACTATTCTGTAGCGTCAAACTGTATGAGACAGAGAAAGAAAGAAGGAAAGAAAGAAAGAGAGAGAGAGAGAGATCATCAGACGTTTAAGCCGCTAAGATTTTGGATTACACTGTCTGTACAGCACCAGAGGAAGTGTGTGTGAGTCCTTTGGGACGTTGATTAATTCCATTGTACTAAGCATACACCCCCATAATGAAAGGTGTGGTCTTAACCCCTCCTACCCTCCACGGGGCCTGGGGTGGAATTTGTTGGGCAGATTTGAAAAAAGGATTTGAAAAGGGTGCAGACACTAAAACATATGTCTCTACTGAGGAGGCCATAACACTCATTCAGCCACAGTGGCACTGTTCCAGGTCTCCGTCCTGTTCATGCTGACTTTATGATGACCCAGAGGCGTTCTGCAGACGGCACTGGTCAATAAGTACCAGAAACAAAACACAAGAGACGGAGAGTCAGCTGTCATGAAAACAAGTAGAAGAGCACGCCTGTTGTGTAATAGTATGAGGAAATTTACACAGTCTTGAACACCTTCTCATGTTTCATTAGTTACTCTTTTGCCCTCTCGACCTGTCACCCTGGCCTTCTCCTTACCTCTTTGTGCTCTGATACACACTTCTTTTGCCCTTATTTACACTCCATCCTCACCCCTACCTCATGTGCCCAGGTCCTCAACCCCCTGGCGGTCTCCACCTCTTGCTCTCTCACCCTCGGGCACGCTCTCAGCTCTGATGGATTAGAGGACAGAGTTGTTGTCTCCTGAGGGCTCCAAGCAAGCCATCACATTGATTCACCTATTTGTTTGCTTTAATGTCCCTGTCTTAATACACCCTGAAGGGCGATGAGAGGGTCAGCATCCATCTGAGAGCTAAGGAGGTCATGAAAACCTCCTTCACACCTTAAAGGAATAATTCATTCAAAAATGCTAATGTGTCTCAGCATGAGTCCATTCCAAATAGTATAATCCCATTTGCGTACTGCTAACCGGACCCAGTGCCTTCTATTCAATACAATGGATGATGGGTAATGTTGTCTTCTGACTTTTTGAGCGGAGTTCTGGGAAGAGGGGAAATCTTTTAAGTTTTAAGGAAGAATGTAAAATGTGGTTTCCTTGCCCCCTGCAGATGGATGCAACTAAATCCGTTTATTGTGGTGTAACATCTAAATCCAGATGTTAGCAGACATAGGAGTAAAAGATGAAGCAAATCTTTGGGCAGCTTTTGCCTGATTCTGTGTCACCCACACAAGAGGGCCAGTCAATGATAAAGTATAGAATACCTCAAGGTTCAGAATACCTCAAGGTACACTTTTGCCCTTGGTAAAACTCATAGTTGTGTGGGTGTATGTTCCCGTGGTGCTGCTCTCGGGAAATCATAAGGAGCTGTAATAAAAGGGACAGGCTTGGCTAACTACCCCTCCATATACCAAACTGCCCCTTGGGAATGCTGAAGCTAATGGCAGTAGGTTGGACAGGTAGGGTGTGTTATCTAAATTCCTGGTCCTGCTCTTTCATACCTGAAGTAAAAGGAAATGGCTAAGAGAATTTAGGGATTTACTTCCCCCATGGCCATGAAGAATACACACACCACAGACCAATGGTTCTGGGACTACCCCTGGGAAATTTTCCTTGCTCTACAATATCTCAGAAAGGGCTGGTTCATTAGCTATTTAGATGAATCACTTGAATCAAGGAAGGTATTAGGGAAGGACAGGGCTTTTTTCATGAACAGAATTGAACCACTGATAAAGTTGGTCAAAGAAATCAAGATGCCACTAAAAAGTATTTCTGCAATCTTCAAATATGCAGTTCTTTTAGCTAGCTTGATCAACTCTACTGATTTGACTATACTGAGAATTCCTTAATCTTCCTTAATATCTCTCTTTACAACACGAATGATGGATGGATGTATCAAGTTGGAGTACTTCCTTAGTCTGTCTTGGCTTGTAGATGGTGGAACATTAACTGACTGCTTTAGGTGTAATTGTGCGGCGTATTTGCCATTGACTGGGCGGTGTCCACTGTGTTTTGTTTGCTTCTTGTTGGCTATCAGAGCTGTCTGTGCTATGTTACCTTTTTTATGAGCTTTGTGGAATTTACAGTGGAGCCACTCAGGATGGTCCCCCTACACACTCGCCTTTGTCACTCTCTCCCTTCTTATCTTCCCTCTCTTGGTCACCAATCTCTCTCTGTCTCTGAGGCTGTTTTTATGGCCTGATCTGCTCCCTGCTGGGGGGACAGCTTGTCCCAGTCTTGGTCCACCCTGTCTTCCAGAGCTGTGATTGTCCGGCACTAATCGGCAGAGGATTACGACCCCTTTACTGCTCTCCTGGACTACCGTTAATGCAGTTCATCAATCAATCAACAAGCTAGCTGATCTACAAAATCAATGAATCTTCCAGTCTGTCAGAAGACAGTGGTATAATTTAGGGTGTTTTGCATGCAGTGAAGACTTAAATATTGTTCAGAAAATGCACATAATTTGCCAGTGACAGAATCTTGCTTGACCAGATGCATAATTACAGTATGTCTTTGTAGAGAGGTAGACGTTCTGTCTGCCTCTCTGTCACTTGAATGTGTGCAGGACATGATTTGTACAAAGCCTTGACATTTCTGTTTTTTCGCTGACTCCGAGTAAACGGATCACAGTACCAGTTTGGATTCACTGGTTTATTAACTGTCTCTAACTGTAATTTTGGGATAAAAAGAGAAGTAAATAAACAGAGGAGGATTCAGTTCCAAGCAGGCCCGACCTTGGAACCTAGGGCAAATTTGAAAAGGAAATGCCTGTGGAACGAGCAAGAGATGGTATCATGCAAACAGCAAGCGTGGGAACAAGAAGGGGGGGGGGGGGGGGGGGG
>JANDJT010000103.1:3032215-3053829 GCA_024331685.1 Stegophilus panzeri | reverse complement strand
ACAATGCGCACAAAAGTTTGCGGTGTTAATTGGTGAAGTGTTGATCTTAATTACGGCGCGCTGGGTGGAGCGCGCTGTGTGTGTGTGTGTGTGTGTGTGTGTGTGAGATCCCACAGCTCCTTCCTGGACCATAGTCCTCCTCTTCTCCTCTATAATAATCAGCGAGGTGCTGAACTGAACTGAACTGAACTGAGTTAAAACTCGTCCTGGATTTGAGATTTTTATGGAAATACCGACAGGTAAGAGAATTACCGGTGTCATTTATTATTATTATTATTATTTATTTTTTTTTTTTTTACATTTCTTTGATGTTGCTCATTTATTTGCCTGAATACACAAATCAGATAGCATATGGTGTTATCACACACAGATATGTGGAAACAAAGTGTAGTTAAACATGTCAGTAGTTTTTTTTTTTTTTGTCTGATGAAATAAACTGTTGCGGGTTCGTTTCCGAGCGCGGTCACGTGTCTGAATCGATGCCTTGACTTCAGATAAACGGAAAGTTCAGAGGTTTGTCTGACTTTCCCCTTTTAAACTGTTTAATCGATTCTGATGAAGAAAAAAAAAAATACATTTCTATGTGTGTGTGTGTGTGTGTGTGTGGGCGGAGGGGTGATGGGGGTGTGTGTGTGAGAGAGAGACACTATATACATATAGCCTAAAATAGGAAGATACGCACAAAAAAATATTCTAGCTCCCCATAGACTCATTAGGTAAAAAAACAACAATTTCATTACTTTTTAAAATGTTTTTATTCGACACCGTCTTTATCAGCGTTTCCCTATTGATCTCGAAGTGCGTGCGTGTGTGTGAGACCCCGCACTGGGTAAGGTGATGTTATCTACAGTGTATTATCGACGTTAAGTGTGTGTGTGTGTGTGTGTGCACTCGCGCAATAACACACACTCGCAAAAACTCACATGCTATGAAAAATACACTCACCAAAAAAAAAAAAAAAAAAAAAAAAAAAAAAAAAGGTACTGAACTCAACAATTCCATGTCGCTGGTACGCTTATGTACCTTTTGCACCTTCATATGTCTTTTACAACCAAAGGTAAGGTACTCTATATCCACATTTCCACGTGAAACATATATACTATATTAAAAGGTAGGCCTACAAAATATATTAGTACCACTCCAGCAGCAAGGAAATGTCCAGTTTAGTACCTTGTTAGAGGATCCAGGTGCCCAGTTAAATCCAAAAGTTCAAACCAGGTACGGTATTGGGGGTACTTATTTTTGTACCTTTAGTTAGAAAACTTAAGAGGATGTGATGAGAGCACGATTTGAAGTTTTCCGTACGATGTTATGTACCATGAACAAACACTTCGTCCTCAAGGTCCACTAAGTACGTTTAGAATAAATATATAGCATATAGAACAAATGCTATATGCCAGATGTTGGTGGTTTACAGGTTTGACACAGATGTAAGGTAAGACTATGTTCCTTGTGTTCATTTTACATGCGCAGTAATTGTTCTGAAAGTCTGAGTGGCTAACCACACGCTCCGGTCTGTTTACTGGATAATGAACAATCAGGAAATAGCTTATTTGGTGCTCTCGAATCAAGGTCCATCTTCTAACAAAACCTCTAAATTTAGATTTCCTCTGTGATGATATACTTAATGGTTGGTGTGCTTATTCGGGCTGGGCTGTAGCTTTCGTTCAGTTGCTTTTGTTGTGTTTTATGTGATGTCACAGCATATAAATGCAGCTAGCTACTACTGGGAAGTTCATCACTACAGAAGCAAGTAGTGCGCCTCTCTTGTGCCTGGTAGTTCAAAATGATATTTAGTTTTGATGAAAAGTAGAGGAACATCTTTTGTGACAAAGTGACCATAACGCCAATGGGTCATGGTTTTGCCAAACGTACAGGGTGGACAGATTTGGCTAAGCTTGTCACTCCAAGAACATGTGCAACGTACAACCTAGAAACATCTACAGATCACATATAGAGAGGATATGAGTAGACTGGATGAGGTGTAATACACCAGCAAGCGATAAATAGTAGAAAATTGACAAAACAAACATGTTATCCATAGCTGACCTGGAGAGTGTCCCCAGATGGCGGGCATGGATTGGCAGGATTACAATCAAGGCTGCGACTTTAGCCTTCCAAATGATGACATAAAGTGGGGGTTGGGTTTCAGGGGGTAAGCTGTCCTCACGCAAGGCATGTGTGAAGCTAAACGTACACAGACATTACACTACCATTGTGGATTAACTTTCCCAGAACAATGGCCATTTCCCCCCACTTATCCACTCACACTCACACACACACACACACACACACATACACCAATTCCAGAGCCACCACCTCCAACCTCATCCTGGGATAATATGGGGAACGAAAGAGTCTTAAACTTGAGTGCACCTTGGCAAAACATTTCTCTTTGAGATAACGTACAGTTGTAAATGTGTTTGGAAAAGGAGGGGTGTGCAGTCTGGGCGTGTTGGGGACTGTTTGTTTGCAGGGGGGTTGGTTTAAATATAAATGCAAATAATCCAGTTGAGATATTTGAATGAAAAGGAATCAAATGACACCTTTAAAAAAAATAATAAAATTTATGAACATCATAAGACACAGATGGGATGTGGTTTGCCCCTAAAATGCCCACTGGCAAATAGACTGCACTGATACCTGATGGAAAAAATGTTGCTAAAAATGTTTTTTTTTTTGCTTTTTTTTTTACTTTTGACATGCCAAACCCTCACATCATGGAGTCTCTCATGGTATTTCACTCTGTCACTCAGTCACTCACCTGTGCTTGGAGCCCTACAGCCAAATGCCAGCAGTGGGTTTGATAGCGACCCTCTGCAAAACTAACAAAGCTGCTGGAAGTCCTTCTGTCGCTTTTGTTTGGCTCCTTTCTTCCCTCGCAGGCATGTAGACCACATTAAAACCCACTACAGAAGCCAAAAAAAGCCCCCATTTGAATTTGACTTCAGAGCTGAGAGACCCCTCCCTCACCCCCGGCCTACTCTTTGCTTTATTACACAGGCAAAGAGAGAGAGAGAGAGAGAGAGAGAGGGAGAGAGAGAAAGAGAGAGAGAGAGAGAGGTAAACCAAATGATGGTAGGAGCTGGTGATGACGATAATGGTGGAAAACGCGAACTCCACTCCTTGCCAGATTGTTCCCAGTCGCTGACTCCAGACCACATGGCAGTTTCAAAAGGAAGCACCCGTTTTTCACTCAAAAATCTCAGAGCTTTGTTGTTGTTTCTCCTCTGTGGCTTGTTATTGAGTCAGGGCCCAGCTGGAGGCCAGATTCGGGTCGAGGCTGGAGGAAGAGACGGGCCTGCAGGCCCTCGATCTTATGGGTCGTCCGCTGCCAGGAAGTAGGAGGCAGCGAACGAGCGAATGATGTGGTCAGATCTTTGTCACCAGCAGAGCCTGGGTGGGTTTTTGTGTATGTGTGTGTAGGGATGTGTGTTTCATGTGTTTCTGTCTAAGTTTGTTCAAGGCGCAAAACGCCTTCTATTCTCTTGTTGCAACCAGGCCAGTTTTCGCTTCTTCGCCACTCTTCCTCCCACAGATGGATAGATGGAAGAGAGGTCTAGGGGATTTCCAGGTTTTTATTTAAACAAAAAAGCATGCATAGCTTTGGAAGAGTCTTATAGTGGCAGGCCACCAGAGATCCTTTCTGTCTGCTGTTTGGACTTTGCACAGATTTTATTTTATTTTTCAAACAAATCGGAGTTCTTTCATCTGAAGCCATGGTTAGGATTGTGTACAAAGCTTTACTTCAATCACGTCACTTAGGGAGAGTGTTACATCCTTCCCTTTTATGATTATGGACCTCACTACTATGGATCTCCATTCTGATCAAACTGTATGGGTGTAGAAGAGTTGAGAGGCAGAATGTAGCACCCCCTAGGGGATATCAGAGAAGTTCCAGAAGCTGTGGAACAGGACGAGGAGGAGGAGGAGGAGGAGGAGGAGGTGTGAGGAGAAACACAGCCATCAATCTGCAGTTCCGCTCTTAGTAAACAGCAACAGGTTATTGAGTCACTGGCGCAGGATGTCCTTCCTTCTCAGGAAGAGAGCCAGAGGAAGAGGGATCAACACCTCCCTCCTCCTCTCTTTAAACAAGACCATCTCTCATCAGCTTTGTGTCTGCTGTTTGATTTCATCTACCTCAGTAGATATGAAGACATGCCTTTCCTTCTCCTTTACTTTTATTGAGAACGAGTGAATGGATTATATAAAATCTAGATTATTTTTCTTGTGTGCATGATGCATGTGACATGACCTTGGAGGGTGGAGAGAGAGACAGAGAGAGAAAGAGGGAGGGAGTGAGGGAGGGAGTAAGGGTGGGGGAAAAAGTAGGAGGAGCCAACAAGGAGTCCTTCAACAAGTCAGAAAGAAACATGCTCAGGCAGTTAGTCAAACTCGAGACACTCAGAGGAGAACACAGTCGCCATCTGGACTAGCGGCTGGACAGGAGAGGGAACGAGGGTGATCTGCACCTGTCCCACGGACACACTCTCTTTCTATTGCGTGCACACACACACACACACACACACACACACACACACACACACGCGCGCGCGCACACACAAGCGCACTCACGGGAGAGATCAGACGGCTCTATGTGTGGCTGGAACCAAAGTCTGTCGGTGAGTGCGACTGCTTGGCTGATTTTTCTGTTTGCTTTGAGCTTCGTGAAAAATCAAGGCACTGTTTTTGTTTACTGGCTTTAAAACAACAACAATAAAAAAAAACAAAAAAAAACATTGTTACGTTCAGTCATTCAGTAGAAATCATTCTTTTAATTTAACTGTTACAAAATTAATGGCATTGATATTTCTTTTCTGATTCTTCTGTTTATTTGTTTATATATTTATTTATTTACCAATTTGCATGCCAGTTTGCACACTAGTTTTTTGTTTTTTCTTCTTCTTAGGCTTTTCAGGACTTCAGATTGAAAACTTAAATTCTATTCAGTTATACGGTGTAGTAAGCTTTATGAACGATTGTCCTGGAGAAAATATAAAAATGGAAAAGTAATTAATATATAAATTTTATATAATAATATATCAAATTCTGTTGCGTTCATAATATGCAAATGTCAACAAGAAGGGGAAAAAAAAAAAAAAAAAAAAAACATTAACAAGAAAAGAAAACTGTTTAGTTTTAAATAAATTCTTTTATGGTTAAATTTGGCTTAGTTTAAATTGGGTTTAATTGTCAGAAAAAAAGAAAAGAAAAGAAAAATAGAAAAAAAAATACGGTTGCCCAGTTTGTGCATGTTCAGTTTCTCGGTTTCAATATTAGTTTTGATCTTGCAGCTGTCCTACACACAGAATTAAATGACAGCTTGCAGGATTTTTGTCTCTTTATCTTTTGACTCATGGAAATAAGGCTGTATAAATAGATAATTTGATGCAAATGTGTGCGGACAATTATTTTTCACAGGTAAGTTATTAAATCTTGATATAAAAAAAAAAAGAAAAATTAAATAGGGTTATTATTATTATTTAATACATATTTGTATAGCTAAAATGTGTGTTATAGATGAAATGAAAACGGTAGATTTTGAAAGGAGCCGTCTTCGTAACAGGCACTGGTGAAAGGGACAGGGTCTCCTGGCTCAGCCTGTGTGTGGGACTATCTTGGGTGGGAAGCGTTTGAAGCTTGTTTGCGCTGCTGTGGCCCCCTTATGGAAAAAAAAAGTTGTGATTCTTCTCCTTTTGTTCTTCCACACACACACACACACACACAGTTATTCCCTGGGACGTTTTATAGACTCTGACGCTTTACAACTCCGATTCCAGTTTTAGCTCCATTCAGACGCAGACGCCACTTCCTTCCTCTGTCGTCCCTGTCTACGAGTTTTTTTTTCCACGGAGTGGCTGCGATGAGAAAGGAAATGATGGAGAGAGTGAAAGAAAGACCTACGCTAGGTGTAGATAAAGACAGTAATTGCTGTGCGTAAAGACGTGTGTGAGGATTGTTGTTGGATTGTTTTTTTTTGTTTGTTTTGAGTCAGCATATGATTTTGCTGTTTCCCCCCCCCCATTTAACTCAGCTGTAAATTTCCATTTTGTTATCCTTCCATTATAAAGTAATACTAGCTGAACTAACTGTTCGGGCAAACTTGTTGGATAATTTGTAAGCGTGTTAGTCCTGTATGTTATTTAATTTTCCATTGAATTCAAATCAGTTTCACTCGATTTCAGAATATGAATTTCCACTCATTCTTTCTTTCTTTCCTCTCGGTCTTTTTTCTTTTGTCTGCCTGTGTCTTTCTCTCAGGCCGCCTCTCAGCATAGCTCCGTCATGTTGACCACTGAGGGCTCCCCGAACACAGCCGACCAGGTGGATCTGAAGATGACCGTCGAGGATGCTGACATGTCCAAGTGGACAGAAGCTGAGTTCGAAGAGAAGTGCACCTACATAGTGAAGGACCACACGTGGGATAGTGCGGACAAGCCAGATCTGCCCCGTGCCCAGACCTCGCTGCCGAGAAACCTGGCATTCAGATATAGCCCTGACTCCAAAGAGGTATGCTGTAATGACTCACTCCTGCATCATACACTAGCAGACTGAAGAACTCATTGCCTGCAGCATGGCATTTGGGTTTGTGGTGTCAGATTCATGCGTAGTACCGTATACACCATCTGTGTGTAAAAAAAAAAAAAAAAAAAAAAGTGAGTGTACCTATTATTAGTATGATGGCTCATATTGACGCAAGAAGTGTAAAATTATCAGCCTTGAGAATAAATGAGACAGAAAGGTGGTGGGGTGGTAGGGGGTCATGTTTGTGATTGGTCTACGATGTCTCTCCAACACACTGCTTACAGAACTGTAATTAATCTTCTTTATCTACACTAAATGTGCTTGGAAAAAAAATGGGAGCTCTTTCTCTGTAAGCTCGAGTGTCGCTTTGTGTCATTTCACATGTCTCTGTGAGCAGCACAACTCCCATCTTCCATTACATCAATCGCCTGTTATCTTGGACAGACAGTGATGACTGTAATAGTGACGCTGCGCAAACTTCCCCTTGATTTGAAGCGAGGAAACCTTTGAACACTTCCGAGCGCTGTCCTCAGATCAGCTGCATAGATTTTCCTCTTTTTCTGGTCTTATCGCTCCCCTACTTCCCAAGACACAAAAACGGCAATCGCACTTTCGCTATTCGTTTATGATCTGATGAAAACCGGTGGGGCGAGGAGGGAAAAGAGAGAACGAGAGGATGAAAGAGAAGGTGGAAGCGTGGCAAAAAAAAAAAAAAAAATTAAATTAAAATAGCGAGAGGGAGCTGGCGCGAAGCTTGGGAGCCAAGCTAAATCTCTGTTAATGAGTTATCAAAAAGACGGTCTAATCTCCTCACTGAACCGCTACTCTGCTGTAGGCTTTCGAGAAATGTGAGGGGATTTCCTACAGCTTTATCCGCACGGCTGTTTGTGTTTCGGGGTGTATATGGAAGAAAGGTGCTGGGGGAGGTGGAGGGGCAGTTGAAGAGCGGATCTTGGTTCGAGGAGATTAGATTGAAGTCTGGCGGTTGTAATCCAAAAGGCCAGACTGCAGTGCTCCACTCTATCTGCCTTTGGGGTTTTTTGATGCCGTTTACCTCAAAGGAAGAAGCGCAAGCTGTAATCGTAGGTGTGGATTTATGCTTTGAGGGTTGTAGTAGTGTTTGATGTGGTGAGGAAGGAGGCCTGGTAATGAGTACAGGAGGGAGGGTCTGGGCACTTAATGAGAGGTGAGAGAGGACAAATGAGACATCGTTTTCTCAAGCCTAAATGGATGTCAAGACAGAACCTGGCTGACCCTTAATTCCTAGAGCTGTCAAAAAAAAATAAACCTTCTGACTGCATCTTTGGTCTTATGACATGTTAGAGCATTTGATTTGGATCTCCTCCATGAATTTCTTTTAATTGATGTCGTCTAGCCTCATAAATGCCTTGTAAACCTCCTTATAAATCGCTCGACTGCCAAATAGCATGATGGAATTTAATGTTGGGTCATAAAATTGTTGGTTTATCTACTGACATTTCTTTTTCTTTCTTCTTCTCCACAAGGTAATCGGTGTCGTAAGCCGCGAGTACATACCGACCGGTACGCGCTTCGGCCCTCTAGTGGGAGAAAGTTACACAGCAGAGAACGTACCCAAAGACGCCAACAGGAAGTACTTCTGGAGGGTGAGTTGTTGTTTTTTTTCAGAAGCTTCACTTTCAGTAAAGGGGGAGCAAAAGAAATACAAGAGAGAAAAAGAAAAACACACAAGTGAACAGGTCACTTCCTGTTCCACTGACTTACTTCCTGCGTGACATGATGGGTGCACGGCTTATGCAACAGCAGAGCGTGCTTACCAAAAAAAAAAAAAAAAAAAAAAAAAATGCTGAGTTAGAGTGTAGTGTTTTGAGAACCACCGCTTGCGTCGGCGGCACTGGCTGAGTGAGAGAGTGAAGATTTATTTTGTCTTGTGTGATCTTGTTTTGACTGTGCTCTTTCTGAACGTCGTGAAAGGGCGAATGACTTGGCAGCACTCTTGAGGTTGATGTCTTTTGACATGGGAAGATGTCAATCGCTCGGCTGTACCGCAAACTTTGGCTGTCTGAAACCGCTGGCTTTAAAGCAGTCACATTAGGTTGTCACCAAGCTACTGCCAGTAAGACATGAGGTATACTCGCGCTCTCTTCCCTGTCTGTGGCTTTCAGCTGTTGCATGCAGATGTCGTCATGGCGAAAGCATCAAGTCATCCTAGTGCGATCCAAACCATGACCGTAAATTTTTTTTTTCTTTTTTGCTCAGAATTGTTTTTTTGGTCTTAAGACCACAGAGATCCCCTTGTGGAAAGATGCTGCTCTTTACCTGCTAACAAACACTGATATCTTTCCTACGTTACTGGAGATCGGAGTAGTACTGACAAGAGGGCGGGTGTGTGTGGAGGGGGTGGGATGGTACAGTAAAATGTGTATGAGAAGTATAACATTGGTGTCACACAGGGAAGCCTTGCTGGTGATGTCAAGGGTTCCTGGAAATGGTGAAGTTAGCGTGAACAAGTCTCTAAGCTTAGAACTACCCCAAAACAATCTGTTCCACTTCATAAGCCTGAGAGCGCAAGCAAGGGTGGGTGTGTGTGCATCTGCGAGTGTGTATGAGTGAGAGAGAGAAGACATGCAGATTCAACATGAGAGTGTGAGTATTGCTGGGGGTGTGCTTACTGAGTCAGCTATGTGGCTTTTATAAGAGATTGTAGCTAGCTTTGGTGTCTCCCACTTGTCTGTCTGTTTGTCTTAAGGGCAAGTGTATAGACCAGGGGAGAACTGAGTAAAGATGATGCGAGATAAAATAATCGTTACCAATCGTCCATGTTAAATCGCTAAAACCTCGCTTGTCGTTTGCTTTTTTAAATTTTTTTTTTTTTAGATTTATGCAGAAGGAGAGTTCCATCATTTTGTAGACGGCCTGGATGAGGAGAAGAGCAACTGGATGCGCTATGTGAATCCAGCCCACTCACAGCAGGAGCAGAACCTCGCTGCTTGTCAGAATGGCATGAGCATCTACTTCTACACAGTGAAGCCCATCCCTGCTGACCAGGAGTTGCTGGTGTGGTACTGCACCGACTTTGCACACCGTCTCCACTACCCTCCCTCAGGAGATCTCATGATGCAGAAGCTCAGTAAGTAGAACAAAAAAGTCCTTAATACAGTATAATGACAGTTAAGTTGTTTGTGTTGGTCCTGGGGATATTTTCCTGTCCCTTTTTTTACTTCAGAATGAACCGAGAGGAAGCGTATTGACTTGGTCCGAGCCTGTCATTATCATACCGACAGTACATGCTCTTCTCCCTTTCATCTCATGGAAGAACAGAATTCTTTGAGACATTGCTGTATTTTTGGTAATGTTTCTCTTTAGGCGTAGTAATGTTGACTGTAATTACACAGAGGAAGATATGACTGCCCATCATCTTTCCTTAGACAGTCTTTCAACTCTACACGCTCAATCTGTTATTGCTCAACCAGCAATAAAAGTTTCGAAGTGAAACCTTTTGTTTTGTGAGAGCGAGAGTGAGAGAGAGAGAGAGAGAGAGAGAGAGAGAGACAGAGAGAGACACAGAGAGACACAGAGAGAGACAGAGAGAGAGAGAGAGAGGGGAAGGAGACAATACTCAGGTGTGGCGGGAACAGAGCAGTCTCGGTGACTCCGCTCCCCTGGGTCTTGCGCATACCCTCAGGGTATGGGAGCTTGGTCATCCCCCCTGAGTTCCATGCATACACACACACACACAAACACACAAAGTAGTCTATAATTAGGCGTTCTGACCCACCGCTGACACCCAAGCTCTTCTACCTGCTACCTGAGAAAGTAAGAGCAATCTCCGTATCTATTGCTGTCTCTTAAAGCAGACAGAGTCATAGCATGAACAGGCTTATAACCACTGCACATATGACTCAGTATAATGGAATGGGCCAAGATGACTGGCAGGGCCTCCCACATGGGATTGATTTAGAAAAGCTCGAGCTGTCTCACTCCATGGTTCACTAAACTTCTTCAGATTTCTGAAGTAAATTGATGCTTCAGCCAAGTAGACTTTTAAGAACCTTTATCCAGTCATTTTGTAACCTCTCCTTCACACACATGCGTACACAAGGGAAGTGCAGACAGATCTTTGGCGCAACTCCATAATTTATTTGGCACTTTAAAAGAGAGGCAAAGAGCGAGTAAGGCAGAAGGAAAAAAAATGCTCCATTGACTACTTGAACTTCCTGGCGGCGGGGCTGTGCTGACAGATTGATATCTGTTGGGATTGCTTCCCTGTTTGTTTTGCACAAGTTCTCTGGGGAGGAGTGGGGAATGGCGCTATCTGTGGAAGAGAATTGGAAGGGGGAGTTTACTGATAACCTCTAACTGCATTTACACATTGCTCTCGGAGCAGAAGGATGGGGGGCTCTAAGAATGGGGAGATTTTCAGGAGGATACTCATCTTGCAAACCACACACAAACAAAATCCCAGAGCATAAAAAAAAAAGACTGCTGAACTTTTTTGTAAAGGTCACAGAAAAGGTAGCAGGAAGTGATTATGATTATTGGTTTCCTCTTTTAAAGGTGGTTCTATCATGAGGTCTGTCAGAGAAATTGTGATCGGAGTAAATTGTTCAATTTAATATCACATCAAGAGATTCTTTAATCAAAAAGTGACTAATAGGAAAATGCGACTCCGACTATTAGGGCATTAAGATCTGGTCTTCTCTTGAAAGTCTTTGTTAAAAAAAATAATAATTAAAACACCCCTATCCTGCATGAGGAGTTCTCGCACAATCATCAAAATTTTATGGTTCATCTCAAGTACTAAAAAGTATTGTGAAAGTTCACTTTGTTTTGAGGTGTGTGAGGTGAGTGGAGTCAAGGCTTTGGGGCTTCCTATTAGAAGGAAACTTTCAATCATTTGCTGCCACATCCATTAGATAGTATCAGTGCTCTGAGCAGAATCCAGCCTACTCCACCACCCTGACTGGGATCTGCTGTCATGCCTCACATCCTGTCTGCAGCCCCTACCTCAGGATAATCTATCAAACTGTCGTCCCTAATTGAACAACTAGGCTACTTTGTGTTCTGAACCTTCTTTGCTTTGGGAAGATCTATGTGCTGTGTAACAATAGATCTCCTGTAGCGAGGAGCCAGTAGTGTGGGGAGGAGCCCATTATCTTACCTAGCTCAGTAAGTACAGACTGTAGTGTAGTGGATGATGATGTATTTAGGATGTATGCGTGACAGAGAGAGCAGATGAACTCACACATAATAACGGTGCCTGAAAAATGTTGTCAGCGCTTTACTCTGTAGTCTAATGTGCTTCTTTTGTGTGTTTCTACAGAGCAGAGTCTGATAGAAGCAAAGCAGCAGGTGTCGGAAGAAAAACCTGTTGTGAAGAGAGAGCATACTGTTTCAGAAATCCTCAAAGACACATGGAGGGAGCCCGCAAGACCACTGCCCACACGTCCCCACTGCACTGTTAGCCCTGACAGACCCATCTACCCCCGTGTCATCTACCCAGTCCGCCCGCAGCCTCACCTCAGAGAGGATATCATGAAAACCAGCCCAAGTATCTGTTTTGCCACTCGTTCACCTGTACTGTCCTCAGCCACCCCTAGCCCATCAGCACGCAGCAGCCCTGAGACCAGTCCAGGAAACAGTCCTGCTCCAGCAGATCCTAGGGATGCCCTGCCACTCTACAATGGCAGCCTGGGTCACTATCCTGGCTACTCCTTGCCCAACCCCCTTTCCTCATTCTACCCCAACCCACATTATCTCTTTGCCCCTTACTCCATGAGTGGAACACCACCAGTGGGGAATGTGTTCTCCCGCATGTACCCCCTTTACAACAGCTTACTGACCCCTCACATGCCCCACCCACCCACCATGCTTCCACCTGAGGGAGGAAGGCATTTCCTGCTGCCACCCCACAGGGACTTCCTGCTTCCACCACCCAAGAGTGCCTTCTCTAGAGCGACGACCCCAAAAGACAAACCCCTGCATAGACACCCTCATGCCCCAATCAGTGGTTCTCCCACAGCTGGTTCTGCAGTCTCTGTTGATCAGCAGCCTGCCAACCCAACCTCAGCACAGCCGAGCATCCGGCGTTCAGAGGATGAGGCAATCAATCTCAGCAAGATGAAGCGAGGCCCTGCAGGATACAAAACGCTGCCATACCCACTGAAGAAACAGAATGGCAAAATAAAGTACGAGTGCAATGTATGCAGCAAGACTTTTGGACAGCTGTCAAACCTTAAGGTAAAAACTCAACTCTCATTTTTTTCTTCAATCCTTCAGCTCTACATACATACACCTCCTGTTATGAATGGGACACTGTCTCTAACCTTGCTCCCCCTCTGTGCTATTCTCAGGTGCACCTGCGTGTCCACAGTGGCGAGCGCCCTTTTAAGTGTCAGACATGCAATAAGGGCTTCACTCAGTTGGCCCACCTGCAGAAGCACTACCTGGTCCATACAGGAGAGAAGCCCCATGAATGCCAGGTGAGACTAATCTCCTCTTAACTAACTAAACACCTGTCAGCTAGCTGTGGTTTGGAGGTTGAAGGTTCTTTTCCAGTCATAAAGCTCCTTGTTCGGTTTCAACAGGTATGCCACAAGCGTTTCAGCAGCACAAGTAATCTGAAGACCCATCTAAGGCTGCACTCAGGTGAGAAGCCTTATCAGTGCAAGCTCTGCCCAGCTAAATTCACACAGTTTGTCCACCTCAAACTGCACAAACGGCTACACACTCGAGAGCGCCCCCACAAGTGTGCACACTGCCACCGCAACTACATCCACCTCTGCAGCCTGCGCCTCCACCTTAAGGGCTACTGCCTGGCTGCTATGCCTTCCCCCCACTGCAGCCTCGACGAACTGAACCGCATTAATGAGGAGATTGAGCGCTTCGACATCAGCGACAATGCTGACCGGTTGGAGGAGATTGATGGTGTTGATGTGGAGAGGCTGGTGGAAAAGCAGATCTTCAGTCTGATCTGCCGTGAAATGGACCTCAAGGCATCATACCACAAAGGCAGCCCTGGAGGAGATTTGCTTCCTCCATCACATCCGTCTAGCACCTACAGCCTGTACGAGCCAAGCAGTGAAACATCAGTTATCAAGCTCCTACCTGTCAAGGTCAAACAAGAGACTGTGGAAGCAATGGAATCTTAGCCCCAGCCCTAGTACACACACTCACTAAGACATGCTGCCCCTCAACCTCATTGGTTCACCCGGTCTGGCTGTGGACAGCCACAGGTGTACACAATCCTTCTCATAAGGAGACAGGCTCAGACCTTTGCTTTCAGGGACTTACCATACTCAGGGCTAAGAGACACTGCTCCAGGCCACTAGCGGTCCAGTGTGTCCTACACTTACTTTAGAGACAATCATCTATTTCTTTATTTCATAATAATATTATTGTTGATGTCATTGGTATTTGTTATGATTTTTTGCTATTGTTATTCCTTAATAATATTTGGTTCAGTTCGATATGCAACTTCCTTAATTTATTGTCAATGTTTACAATGACTGGGTAATTCATTGTAATTCACTGTTCTGTATATTTTCTAGTCACTCTTTTGTACATAGTTTCTTGCAGCCTGCGTTAGTTGTTTGTTTGCCCTCTGATTGTGATGAACTAATGAGTACCAGATTTGAGGAGCTTGCCTTGATTCAGGGTTTTTTTAATTTGTATTTTTAATACAGACAGGTTTTTTTCTTCTTCTTTTTAAGTAGCTCTTTTGTGGAAGGCTGTTGTAATACAACAATAGTGGAATTTTGACAGTGTCACCATCACCATGTCTTAATTGCTGGGGGGAGGGGGTGGGGGTAAGAGATTTGATTGATTTGTTTTCAAATAACCTACAAGCCTTTCCCTAATTTCTAATGAGCACGCCTCGGTGTAACACAAAAAGGGCATTTTGTATATTTTCAACAATTTACCTCAAACTGTGAGAGTGTGTGTGTGTGTGTGTGTGTGTGTGTGTGTAGGCTGCGAGTGTATTCAGAAGGAAGTCAAAGGCATATATGATATTTATTGCTTTTCTACTTGAAGAAACCAAATGTCCCTGGAGTAGAGGTCTCTATGTGGTTCAAAAAAAAAAAAAAAAGACAGGAGCCTGGTAGCATGTAGCACACTGGCTATGAAGCTGAGAGTACTTCTCTATTCACTCACTAATATTTTGGCGCAAGGGGCTGGGAGGGTGGGGAGGGACTGGAATACTGAGCTAGTTACCAAAAGTTCACTTAAAGAGCAGTGAGTGTCTATAGCGGTATTAGTTGCTCTTTAGATGTTGTCTGTTCTACAGATTTTTTGTTGTTTGCCCTTTTTACACTCATGGATGGCACAAGTCAAAGTGCCTTGGTCTTTATATGCACTGGTTTATCGTCATTGATCATTTTTTCTGTACTTTTTTTTTTTTTTTTTTGAAAATCCAGATTTTGTGAGAGTCATCATTTTGATGGCTTAATGACTTTCTTTCCATAAGGCACCGAAGTGTACCGTAAAGCAGTAGCATCTCTTCATTTCTGTTCTGAAGTATGACCAAAGTCTTCCCCAGATCTTCAGCTTTAAACGAAATGCAAAACAAAAACAGAACAAAAACAAACTCCTCTGTCTCTACGTTTACATACAGGTTTACATAGTTATTTAAGTGCAACTTGTTTAAAATGTAAATTATATAAAATGTTCACTGACATAATGGAATGGTTTGTCTTTTCTTGTCATTAAAAAAAAAAAAAATTAATACATGTTTCAGTCAGAAAAACGCCAAAGTACTTAAAGCCATAGGACGAATCCTTATGATCAATCTGGTACAAATACGAATGTGCAATTTCGGCTATATTTTTCTTGCTGATCTAAAATTTGCAAGACCAATTCTTAGTTTGATTTGATTTGAAATCTCTGAAATGACTGAACGAATCATGGAATTCATCGTCTTACTCATTGTTTTCAATTTGCACTGACACATGGTTCTCTTTCCAATATCTTATTATTACTACTAGGGAAATGGAACATTCAGATTTTAACACAGATGGTTCCACTGCCCCAGTAATCATGGCCAAAAATAAGGAGACGAGGTGCAGCTTGGCATCTGATCCCCCATAGTTATTAGAGCTACGTTTTCGTTCCTATAATAGCAACTTTACACAGGACGAGTTTTCTGTCATTTTTGGAAGGAGTCTCCAGTGTCAGCGCGTTGTAACAGTCAGAAGTAATGCTGTAGCCGAGTTTTCAGATATCAGAAACGCGGTCTTTTGTAGATAACATGAGAAGCTGCATATTTTTTTTGTCTCATTACACATTGGAAATGCAGGCTTTTGTAGATATCGTGAGAAGCTGCGTTTTTTTTTTTGTCTCTACCTTCAAGAGAGAAAAAGGAGAGGCTTGTGAGGAAATGACTGTTTATAGTTGCTATGATGTAAGTGATAACAGGAACTAACTTGTTTCATAGATGTTCCACAACATTAAACGTTACTATAAATGGCTTAAATGTATGACAGTCTTTAACAAATGAACAACAAGAGAAACTTCACTTTGCAACGTGCTGCATCACAGGAACCCGTTATTGATTATTTTCCTCTTACAGCACACCTCCGAGTGTTTTATTCGTTACCTGTTAATACTTACAACTAGAACAATAGAATTTTTTGAATATTTTCACAAAGCTGCTTATATTCCGTTTGAATACATATCTAGAAAATGGTATTCGACTAGCAGTTACTAATCACAGATCGGGTTCACGTTTCCAGCATCACGAGGTGATGTTTGTTCTCACACCCACCTCTAGCCCATGTTGACACAAACACAATTTTTTTTTTTTTTCCCCAGAAAGAATGCTCGTCTTTCAGGGCGCCTGAGAAATTTCCGGAAAACAGCCACTGCAAATGGCACTTACGGTAAACAGACGTTGCACCAAAGAATTTTTAAACACTGAATGACACAGTACAATCAACAGTGACTCAAGAAGACCCAGGGGGCCTTTCTGTAATGAGCCGCCCATGCATCCCATCGGGCCTGAAGTGTGGTCATACGCATTAAAGAAGAAACAGATGGGAACCAGGCCCAGACACAGGGGGGAAATTTCAGGACATCCGTCCCCAACAAAGGCCTTGCGTTTATATGGGCCAGTATAAATGTATGATAAAGGCTGTGGTTCAAAACAAACCAATTTGAACATACATGTCCTGAAATACATGAACATACATGTCCTGAAATAAGGGAACAAACAGGTTCCTGCCATGGGGGTTCTTCTTAAAGGAAAAGTTCAATCAAAATCTACCTCAAGAGCGTTCGATCAGCCAAAATGTTTGTTTAAAAACTTATCAATGGGTAAAGTTTTTAATAAATAAATCAACAGCTGCTAGTTTAGAACTGTCTAACACGTGAGCAGAATGAGTCTATTCTAAATACAACCTACACGAACCAAACTGGACTATATCGCTATCTGAGTCCTGATTCCTGGATTCTCATTCATGATTCTTTGCCCAGTTTTATAAGGCACAATATGTACAGTGGTGCTTGAAAGTTTGTGAACCCTTTAGAATATCATATCATAAATATGACCTAAAACATCAACAGACTGTCACATAAATCATAAAAGTAGACGGAGAGAACCCAAATATGAGACAAAATGATTATACTTGGTCATTTTATTTATTGAGGAAAATGATCCAATTTTACATATCTGTGAGTGGAAAAAGTATGTGAACCTCAAAGATTAGCAGTTTAATTTGAAGGCGAAATTAGAGTCAGGTGTTTTCAATCGATGGGATGACAATCAGGTGTGAGTGAGCACCCTGTTTTATTTAAAGAACAGGGATCTATCGAAGTCTGACCTTCACAACACATGTTTGTGGATGTGTATCATGGCACAAACAAAGGAGATTTCTGAGGACCTCAGAAAAAAAGAGTTGTTGATGCTCATCAGGCTGGAAAAGGTTACACGACCATCGCTAAATAGTTTGGACTCCACCGATCCACAGTCAAACAGATTATGTACAAATGGAGGAAATGTACATTTAAATTAATTAATTTAATCTATCGTCCCCAGGAGTGGTCGACCAACAGAGATCACGCCAAGAGCAAGACTCCGTGAGATCACACTAGGAACCCAGGGTAACTTCTAAGCAACTAAAGGCTGCTCTCACATGTTCAAGCGTCCACCATCAGGAGAACACTGAACAACAAATCTGATGATGTTTGAGATCATATTTATGCAGATATATTGAAAATTCTATCATTTTCTATAAACCATACACAAACTTTCAAGCATCATTGTACTATATATTTATTAATATGGTGGTAGCTGGTGTTCATCAATGACGGCTTGTCACCATTACTAGCGCAGTAGCTGTAATCCTGTGCAAAAATAACTAAATATAGCAATTTACTATAAAATGTAGGGTGCAAGAGCACAGTGTGTAGCAATATTAACAACTGGTGAAATAATTAGCGTGACAATGTTTGCGCTCTTTTGCGGCGATTGACTCATAAGCAACTTGTAGGTGACTACAGCTAATGTAAAATGTTTTCTACGTGTAACGCGTCACTGGCGAGTTTTGTGGGAGATGGCATGTACAGCCATGACTCATTCGCCCCATTTGTTCAATTCATACATTTAGTCATTTGTTTACGAACTTGGAATTTAACATTCAGTACATAATGCTAAATATCTGTTTAGCATACACATTCATTCTCACTCCAAGTGGACTTCTGGGTCATTTTAAAATTCACTCAGTTTTACAACGTTGTTTTTTTTCCCTTTTTTTTTTTTTTTTTTTTTTAAAGTTCTCTGAGCTTTAGGTGTGTGCAAGAGGTCATGTGGTAGAATGTCACATCAAAATAAGGAGCATCAAAGAATTGTGTTTGAATCAAAGAATTGTGTTTTTGGTTTCAAGGAAGCTTCCATTATTTGTTAGCTATGTTAGCCTCGTACTAGCGGTGCAATCTAAATAAAACGTTCACACCCGAGACATCTTGGCTGACTGATTACATCTGGGGAAATGACTAGAGCAATGATTACATTTCATTTTGGTTTCTTAAAAAAGAGACAGCTGACGTTCACTGGTGCTAAATAAAACTAAGCCCATGCAGAAAACAATGGCTAAAGCAGAAAAAAGAACTTGACTTCCGATTCAAATTCCATGTAAATTTACAGGCCACACGGGTCAGGTCATGAATTATGAGTGATAATAGGCTTTCCTCATTTCCTGCCAGGTATCATCATCATCATCATCAGCAGCAGCAGCAGCAGTAGCATGAGTCAGTAAAACCACTAGACCTCACAAGAAAAACGTGCCCTTTCAAACACGAGCATTTCTTTTTAAATAAAGCGAGTGTTATTTACTGTAATGAAGATGTTCTGGAGCATGTTTTGAGTCGAAATTCTCTAAAGGTTGGTAACACGGGGCCGGGTTTGGTGCACGTTACATGAGAACGTCTCTGACGAGCAATTATTCCGATGGCTCATGACTGTTTAAAAACATGTAGCGGTTTCACATTTAGCTCAGAAATTACTTTCAATTGCCCTTTAAAAGATTCCAGTTGTTTCGTTTTGTTTTCTGGCTGGGGAATCCAGATTCTTCCATTTCCGTCAATGCCAAGACTTGTGTTATTTCATTGTACAACAAATTACAGTCTTCCTTTGTTCACAGCCAGCCAGGAGCCACAAACCACACATCCAGCCTGCTAAACAGGCAAACAAGTACACACACATACTCTCTCTTTCACACACACACAATGAATGCAAGAAATGTTTATTTTGACCAGAGGCCATAGACTTTTTTTTTTTTATCTTCCAGCTGCATAAGTAACAGATACACTTTTTGCTATGTAGAACCCAAGGAATGAGAGCGATGACTACTCCTGGGCAGGAGAGGGGGGCCTAAACAAAGAGCACAGCAAATTGCAAGGACGTGAATGAAGAGGCCTCTTGGTCTGTCCTCTCCTCTAAGTGATCACAGTGTCTCAGAGCCCCTCAGCACCTGCCAATTAGGGGCCTGGGTTAATGACAGGTTAGCTCTGGCCAAGTGGTAAGGGGGGGGGGTGAGGGGGAGGGGGCGTCTCAGAAAAGAGCAGGGAGTTTTGTTGTTTGTCCCTAAAGTTGTCCAACCCCCATCATCCTACTTCTATCCAGGTGTATATGAAGAGAGGGGAGCAAGGGAAGACAGAGGGGAAAGTTCTTCTCCTAACACCTCATATAAGTTCACAGGCCATGACTGGGTTATGGGCTTCCAACCATCTCTGTTTTGCTTTTACACTCCAAAATTGGTGGATGACAGCAAACAGGGTGAAGCAAGTGCATGCGTGTATGCATGTGCGCACACACACGCACACACACACACACACACACACACACACACACACACACACACACACACACACACAGGGCGACCTGAGGTCTACTCACTTAATCATTATGTGAACTTCAAAGAGTGCTTCCGGGATATAAGCGCCATAAGTCTCCTCGCTCACGCAGGAAGGAGTGAGGCAGGTCGAGAAAAGGCATGGTGCAGAACGTACGGACACCTACGAGAGCAAAGAGGAATGATAGAGAGAGAGGAAGAGAAGGAGGAGACGGCGCCCTCTGATCTCCTTTAGTGACGGCTTTACAGGAATGAGAGAGCAAGGCCAGGACAGCGTTACTTAATGAATTCATGACGAGGAGCTTTGATGTCCACCACAGAAAAAAAAAAAAGGAAAAAGAACACCCCCACTCCTTTCACACACACACACACACACTCATCTTCTGTAACTGGAAGAGTAAACCATTCACATTTTTCCCCACAAGAGAATGATGATGAAAAACATGGTGCAACTTAGAAAGAGTTGACTCTCATTTCAATTGAAGGACCTGAATCATTTTCTTTTGGATTTTGCACCAGCTTCTGGTGCAGGTAGCTCCACTGGTTTTCAGCATTCTCACTTAGCAAAAGCAAATCAGCCATCTTTAAGTTTGTGTTTGAGGAGAATATAACCAAGAAGTAATGGAACGAACCAAAGTCCTTAGACTAAATACTTTGGCTCCGATAACATGGCTCTTTTTAGCTGATCCACATGAGCAATTGTCCATAAATAACAACCTATATCCGCACGAGTCAGTGTTGGGTGTTTTCAGCACACCTTCACCAACAAGTAAAGGCAGAGAGGTGGGATTTTCGTAATAGTCTCCATGCATTGCGCAGCCCCATTCAGTGGCCTGTCTCTACTCACACCATGGTCTAACTCACCCAGAATCTTACACAAGTATTTGATGATCTGAGAGGTAACACTACAAGGCTCCATTATTTAAAGATCCAATTTTGTAAAATCGGAAGTATTTGCAAATTAACGTAAAGTTTAACTATATTAAAATACAGTAAACCTTTTAGATTATTATAGAAGTTTTACAAGTATGAGTTCCCAATAAACTCCGAGTCGAATCCTGTAACAGACTATACGACAACGTGCTGAAGATCCTCCAACAATACAACTCCGATTAAAGAAAATGAGATTTCAGGACGTCATTTTGTTTCATTTATGCTTTTGTCATCGCCACTACCGTATCTGTAGCGGTCCCGTGAGTTTACCATAAACCTATCCTTCAACTGGTAGATTTTAGACTAGCATTGCAGCCATTTTTTTTTTTTTTTTTTTTTTTTTTTTAGCCATGTAGATTTTAATCTAAATTTTTTGACATGGCCAAAACTTTGTATCTGGTTGTTTTTGGTCACGATGCCACGGAATCGTTACGCATCATCCGATCTCAACTGAGGACCCAAGAAAGTGTTTTTCAGGCCCAAAACACTGCAAATACGCTTACAGGAAAGTCACATGGTGTCAAACCACAGGAACAAGTTGGTAGACATCAATGAAGACTGGATGTGGTTTGAGGTAGATATTTATAGAACAGATTTTGGGTGAAATAGACTTGTTACTTTGTAGTTATTAGCTACATTAACTTCATAGCAGTGCAAAACTTAAGAAGCAAACATCAGACATTATACATGACGTGGCTACGATGGAATATTTCTTCAAGGTGAGTTAGTATATTATAATCTTGTTAACTTTATTTAAAGAAGATTCCAGAAATATTTGGTCCCTTTTCTACACAATATCGATTCCCAAAAAAAAAAAATAAATAAAATTTT
>JANDJT010000103.1:2999668-3017916 GCA_024331685.1 Stegophilus panzeri | reverse complement strand
CTGATGAGGTTGGAGAATACATGGCAAGGGATCTGAGACCATTCCTCCATACAGAATCTCTCCAGATCCTTCACATTGCGAGGTCCATGCTGGTGGACTCTCCCCTTCAGTTCACCCCACAGGTTTTCTATGGGTCTCAAGTCAGGGGACTGGGATGGCCATAGCAGGACCTTGATTTTGTGTTCAGTAAACCATTTTTGTGTTGATTTTGATGTAAGTTTTGGATCATTGTCCTGCTGGAATATCCAACCACGGCCCATTTGAAGCTTTCCGGCACATTTACCATATGCCACCACCATATTTAACCGTGGGCATGAGGTACTTTTCCATATGGCTACCTCTCTATGTGCGCCAAAACCACCTCTGGTGTTTATTCTCAAAAAGCTCTATTTTGGTTTCGTCTGACCATAGAACCCGATCCCAATTGAAGTTCCAGTAGTGTCTGGCAAACTGAAGACACTCGAGTTTGTTTTTGGATGAGAGTAGAGGCTTTTTTCTTGAAGCCCTTCCAAACAACTTGTGGTGATGTAGGTGACTTCGGATTGTAGTTCTGGAGACTTTCTGACCCCAAGACGCAACTAACTTCTGCAATTCTCCAGCTGTGATCCTTGGAGATTTTTTGTCCACTCGAACCATCTTCTTCACGGTGCGTTGAGACGATATAGACACACGTCCTCTTCCAGGTCGAGTCATAACATTTCCAGTTGACTAGAACTTCTTAATTATTGCCCTGATGGTGGAAATGGGCATTTTCAATGCTTATGCTATTTCCTTATAGCCACTTCCCATTTTGTGAAGCTCAACAACCTTTTGCCACACATCACAGCTATATTCCGTGGTCTAACCCATTGTTATAAATGACTAAGGGAATTTGGCCTATGCTTTACCTCATTTATACCCCTGTGAAACAGTAAGTCATGGTTGAACAATTTCCTGTTCCTAGTCACCAAGGTGTACTAAAAAAAGAATCTCATATGAAAAAGCCATAGGTAGAGTAGTTGTCCACAAGCATCACGTGATGTGTGATTTGTCGCTCATATACATACTCGTTTGAGTGCAAACCCTATCAGGTGCTAAAAACAAAAGCACATGGAGCTGTGCACCTGTGGCTGAATCTCAAATATATTTCAACACTATGCATAAGGGCACTCATTAGGATGGTCAGCTCCAATGCATTTTATCCTATGTAGGGTGCAAACAAAGTGAACAGGAAGCCAAATGGAAGTAATTTTACACTAGAAGATGGCAGATTACAACAGTGATGATCCCTTGCTTAAACTTCCCAAGAGTAACAAATTGTGGCTGGCAGACAGCCACTAGACTTTTACTGAAGATTTTTGTGCCAGTAGAGACATCAATTCAGCCAGAGACATTTATCAGGATGTCTGTATGACAGCATTTGACCGATCAATCAAAAAACTTTTTATATCTTAATACATTTGTTTACCCTTCTTGTCCAGGTAACATGTGAACCATGCTGATATACAGGTTTAGCATAATAGTGAACATAGCAACAATGTGGAGGATTATGGGTAAATTTGCAAGCCATTTAAATTATAAAACATTAGAAACACTATCCTCACATATTTGTAGCTTTTGGTCTTTATTATTACCTTTATTAAATGTATATTATGCTAGAAATTTGTACATAATTACTTCTAATATATTATTAACACTTTTAGGGATTCCCAGTAACTTAAGTGATGTCAGCTTCTTAGAAACACTGGTGTAAAAATAATAATAAAAAAATCTAAAATGCACACAAGTTTACACATTTACTCAGTGTAAAAACAGACAGATCAGACGATTTATAATCTTTACGAAAATTTTACCATACACTTTGTAACTATACCAAAACATCCCTTTAAAAGGTATTTTATATAAATGCTGAAACCCATGGCCTATTACACCTGCAGTGGCAAGTGAACTGGTCCTACTTGAAGCGCTCAAAGCAAGTACAAATTAAGAAATAAATAACCGACGCACGAGTCTACTTTAAAGGTTTTCCAATATTATGAGAGAGCAGTTTGCAATTCGCTCTTCATTCATTTAGCGTTTTCTCTGGGGACCAAAGCTAAAGTGGAACGCTAAAGAATAAACATATACCAGATGTCTTAAATCAAACACCACCTTTCTAGACCAAGAAGTCTATTCCTGGCTTAAATAATTCCATCAGTGATGATTTCCTATTCAATAAATACTACAAGTTTCCTTTTCTTTTTCACCATAAACTGTAAAAACACAACCGAGAGCCCCATCTACTGGTAAAGTGTGTACTGCGGCGTGCCATTCCTGTGCGTCAGGCTTGTCGCAAAATGCACTTCAGTATATAAAACGTATTACCTGGTATATCCTGAAAGGAATATATCGAAAGCCGCCCTCCTCAGTTGGATATTCCATCAGTTTGCGGTTTATGGCCCAGAACTGGTCAAATTTATCTGGAAGGGAAAAAACCAAAACAATAGAAAAAAAAAAAAAAACCATTAATCATATGTAGCTGCTAAACTAAACCAATAAAGCGCAAACCCCCCCCCCCCCAAAAAAAAAACCAACCCTAAACACACCAAGAACACAAAAATTACTAAATCCCAAATTACTAATTTCACAGAAGTCCAGGCTTAAAGGGTTAAAAATTTCTGTTCATTTGGTTACACGTCTTATAAACAGCAGGAGCATACGGACTCTTCCACATCCAAGTGCTGAGTGGATGTTCATGGACGTTTCCTCCAACCCACTGTTACCACCCTAAAGTTTATTACTTTCCAATAACACTGTGTCCTAAAGCGTTCTGTTCCTCTTATACCGCAGCAATCTGCCAATGATTACATTTTTTTTTTTACTAATAATTAAAGACATCATACTTTTTATCTGTTTTGAGTTACATTTACTGTTGTGAAAGCAAATGACCATTTATATTACAGCAGCTATAAACAGTCCTTCCTGCACCAGTCTCTCTTTTAATGTTAAGACCAAAAAAAAAAAACAAACAAACAAAAAAAAAAACAAACAAAAAAAAAAAAAACCACACAACTTACCATGTTACTGAGAAACCGGAAAGCCTTCCGTCCTCAAGACTTTTACAGTGTCGTACAACTTTAAGGTTTAGCTTTTACCTCCGACTGACATCGGAGACTCCTTCTATAAACGCTAAATAAATGTCTTTTCACCATATCAATGATTACACCCTTTCATAAACCTGTTAATGTGGAGCATCCACCATACTGTGTAATTGTTACTATAAAAAAAAATAAAAATAAATTATAATAATGTATGTATACTAGGGCTGGGCGATATATTGATACAATATCGATACTGTGATAAACGATTACACGATACACTTTTCTAAGATATTGTTGTAGATACCGTAGATACAGCCAGCACTACTGTCAGAACTTCTGCCCTACTGACCAATCAGAATCGAGTGCTCAACACTCGAATGTAAAATAACATCACGGTATAAAAGTGGTACACGCCAGAAATCAGCTAGCAATGTGTTCACTGTTGTGTGTTTGTCTGTTTTTTGGCTGACAATTTGTTATACTGCAGCTGGTGAATGCAGGAAATAACAGAGACGGGTCTCAGCTGGTGAATTACGTTACAATCCCAGTTCCGCTACTGTAACTTTCACTCCTTTTCCTGTCCCGGTTTCCATCCCTATCGATTCTTCCTGTTCTTTGGAGACATGCAAGGTCAGTATTTTTATGACATGCTGCCTAGCTAAACATCACCAAGACAGCTGTGTCCTGAAACTCCATCTAGCCCTTTCACTTTCAACAGTGAGTATTAAATTATTCAAATTAGATAGCAAGCTGTTTCCGTTTTCCCCTCGTGTATTGCTTTAGCTTTCGGTCTCAGATTTTCGCCTGTGCAATCACAACCGTTTTGTGATTGGTCCCCTTTTAAACGACCCAAAGACACAAATTACTGCTCTAAACAGAGCGGACGTGATTGAAGTTACTACTAAAGTTACGTGACTCACCGTTCTGCAGGCCCATCCACAGCTGCTTGTGATCTTTCTTCTGCATGTCGTTGATGACCTGGCTCTTGTGCTTGAATGCGTCTGCTTCTTTAACGGTGGACATAAAATGGGCTTCTATCACGACGCTCGAGGAGCAGCGGAGCAAGTCTCGATCAGGAAAATGCTGTAAAATGCATCATGATGTTCAAATATGATTTGGCAATTGCTTGCTTAATGGGGAAGAAAAAAAAAAAAAAAAAAAAAACAACCAGGCAATTATAATCTAGTGTTAGCTGATCATGTACCTTAAAGTGTACAGTGATACTCCAAGGGAGAGCAGTATTTGAAGCATGGAGATCGAACAATACGCCGATTGGATAGTGCCTTTAAAAACACAAACAAATGTCCAGACAAAGGGAATCAGAACAGCATTAATATAACTGGAGTAACAGGAGCCGTTGCTTTAATATTATAAAACCTGGTCTGTGCTGCCACCTTGTGGTAAGACCTCAGTGTTTGTTATAAATGTATAATATTTTCCCAGCTCCTCTAAACACACATCATGCAATGAATCAGAAACTCTGGGATTTCCTACCATTTCAGAGGCGTGCCTTCGTATTCGAACCACATTTCCTCTACGTCTTCGGCTTTTAGGACTTTCAGAAAGTGCTTCTTGACCTTGTCAGTCACTAGCGTCAGATAACTGATCCTCGGAAGGAGGAGCTGCAGAAAGGGTGGACAAACAATTGTTATGCTAGCTAGAGAATCGTTTCAGCCTAAAAACACAATCACGGTTAACGATGCATCCAAAAAACCAAAAACAAAAACCCCCCCAGGGTTAAACAGAGTGCTGGAGATTCTCACATAAAATGGTTCTGCTTCTCTCTCCGTGACTTCATCTGGATAAAGCATGAAGCACGCCGGTATCCGACCGAACCACACGTCTCGAAGTACATCTTTGTCATCTGCCATTGTCGCAGCCCTCCAGGTGACACATATGATATGCTCAGGTTTAACACTGTTGAAAAAAAACAAACAACAAAATTTTTATGTAAAAATAAAATCGATTATGGTATATGTTATAAGTTATACCGGAAGTAATAACGCATCGTTGACTGGCTTGCTCCGAAAGGAGTAGTTGTTGTTTATGTCGTGATTCGTGTGTGTTAAAAACGAATACTGTTTGTTGCTTCGTATCATTAAGAAATCACGTTAACGAAGCTCAGGAACATGTGCTGTTCGTAGCTGCGCTTATGACCAGGCGAAACTTAATTTGTGGCTACATACACAGACCTAAGGTTAAGGTGGACGTTTCCTGTGAACGATTGTACAGTCATGCCTGTCTTGCTTTACCTTACTGCATTCTCTACCTCTATAGACGAAACAACAGTCTTTCTTACTCTTTATTAACTTATCTCCCTAGGGCTGAAGCTATAAAACACTAAAATCCTTCATTTAATGACCGTCCACAGTATGGCAGCTGTGCGACTACAAAAGTGCCGTGGACCTGCTTTACATTAGGGCTGGGTAAAAAATATCGATTCTCCGATTTTAATCGATCTACAATTTAACGAAATGATATCGATTTGGGAAATCCCTGAATTGTGCATGCTTTACTTGAGGATGTGAATATTATCTGTAGTTCGCCTCTCGTCCTGAAGATGTCGCCATCTCGTGTTTTGAATTTTGAAAACGGTTTTATTTTTTTTAAACATGTTTCAAGCTGTTAATTTTTCTGTTGCACATTTACAATGTTTTATTTTTTTTTTTTTACAGTAATGTGCAGTTTGTATTTACGTGGTGTGTATTGTATGCACATATTTATGATTTCTTGTTACAATGACACTCAGTAAAAATAAAAATTAATTAAACATAATTGTGTGGGCCCTATTGTTAATGTAAATGTGTATTTCAGTAAAATAGCTAAGCAGGAGGGTTTCAGTTATCAGCATTTATATTATAACATGGATTCCATGTCTGCAAAACTAACATTTTAGATGAAATATTGATAACTAATCGATATTGAATCGAAATTGAATCGAAACCATATAAACAAGAATCGAATCGTCAAATTGGTCACAACGCCCAGCGATACTATACATGAGCACCCCGATGTCTGGTTGACACGAACACACCTCCCATAATTCACACAGAGTCACGGAGCGTAGAAAAAAAGGCGGATACTAGTCTTATCCTGCATTTGACGTAACTCGAAAGTCGGAAGCGTGTGTCATTTTTGAGCGTGTTTGAGCAACAAAGTGGAAACAAAACTGAAAATACGTCACATAAGCGCGCTGCGTTCTCGAACTTCACCCCATGATGTCAGAGCGGCACATAAACACTAGACTAGGGTTGTACGGTACACCGGTACTACAGTAGTATCACGATACTAAAGCGTCAAAATACCGCCGATGCCACTGTATATTTTTAACCATCCGTACCGCAAATAACGTTATACGTGCGCCAGTTAGCACTATTTTTACTAAAATGACACGCATCGCTGCTTTTGCAGAATCCACAAAGTTCAGCGACACATCAGTTTAACCGAAATTCTTCACCTTAACCTGTAAAGATTTCCTCTTTGCTAGTAAGTGATCTAACGTCCCCGATTTTATTTCCAAACTCAGTTAAGTATTTCTAACCTTGTGTTCGTTCTTAGTTCTCTGACGACAATTCAGAAATCCATTCGAATGATTTCACTGCTCTGGGGAACAGATGAAATATGCGACACTTAATTAGTTATTTGTTCTCATTAATGAATGATTAATTACAAAAGGAAAAACCGGTTTGTGTGATTTCATTTATTTAAAAATCGACACGTTTGTGTAAAATCTGGTTCATTTTGTAGATTTGAGTTATGAATATACACGATAATGCGTGGTATCGTGATACTTCATCTGGTGTAGTATCGCAATGTATGTTTATGGTATGGGGACAACCCTAGTACTAACTTCTCACAGAACCAATGAAAATACACCACCAAGCAACCAACGTGAATCACTAAACACATCACAACCCTTCAGTATACACATACCTAATGTGTTTGGAGTTTTTGGATGGAGTTTTCCTTTAATTACGGCTGTAGACGGAGAAAGTTAAAGTTACAAATTTATAAAAAAGTGATTCATATATGATGATAGGGGTTTGCATGACAAAGTGTCCAGGATACAACTTAAAAACAGGCACAAAATTAGCAAAACACAACATTTTCTTCTTAAATATCAGATATAAACAATATCATGAAGCTAATGCTAGTGAGTTACAGACAATAATTCTGGCTGGATGTTTAATGAAACTCATCAGTTTTTTTTTTTTTTTTTTTTTTTTTTTAACTTTTTACTTCCGTGGCACGGCCAAATCAAGCTAAGGACTGCTAGTTAGTCGAGTTACTAACAACAAAACCAAGTTTGCTAGCTTAGAGCTAGATAAATAAATAAACAGCCGAGCTTCATCTCTGCGGAAGAATGAACGCTGGTTGAGCAAAGCGTTGCTAGCTAGCTTTGGCTAATCGACTCGCGTCGCGTGCGTGCTTACCTCCAACCGTTTCTTCTTATCTTCTCCGCGAGCTTCCGAACCTCCTTTGTTTACAAACCGAGCGAAAAAATGTAAACCTCTGCAAAAATGGCTAGTTGGAAATATTTACGACATATTTACCTAAACAATAAACACCGAACAGCTCTGTATTCATCCGGAAGGTTTTTAACTAGGCTAAGCTAAAGGAAGGTAACGAACGTTTGCTAATCCATTAGCAGTGAGTTGTCAAGATTAGTTCCAAATTGTTACATATTCCCTATGCAAGTGCACTACATAGGGTACGTGGAACGTAGTGGACCACTCACTACGTAGTCCAATAAGAAGCGATTTTGGATTCAGCCTTCGGTGCTCTTTTTTTCTTCTTCGCCGACGTTTTGGTAACGTGTAAACAGGATGGTTGTAATAATACCGCCATCTAGAGGTCGATGTCCGAAACTGCACCATATTCACTGTTCATACAGAATACAGAGAGCACTGATTCATTGGTGGATTGCTTGATTGATTGATTGATTGATTCATTCATTCATTCATTCATTCAGCAGTCCATCCATCTTCAGTGACCTCTTTATTCCCGTCAGAATCGCGGAGCTGCAGTGTGTGTGTAGTCATGATGGGAATTCCGACTCTATACAGTGAGTCACATCATTTGATTCGGCTCAACAAGAAGGAGTCGACTCTTTTTTTTTGGCTAAACCAAAGTTTGAACAAATTCTTCTTCTTTGCGTAACTATGTCCAAAATTGTTTAATGAATTATTACTCTACCTTCTAATTAACACAAAAAAAACAAACAACTCATTTCTAAAAATGTATTTCTACAATTGTTAAACTGTATAAATCGTTAAAATGTGCACACAGTAAGCATCCCTATATTATTATTGTTCCTGAACTTTATTAAGAAGATGAAGAATTATTTATTCATACTAATAATCACCTCTTCAAAACGCAGTAGGGTGATCTTATCTCTCATGCAGCCTCACACACAACTGAATGTCAAACACATTCAAGTTTATTGCCATGTGCACAAGTACAGTGTACTACATGAAATGAAATCCTTACTTGCACAGTCTCAAGCACAAACATCACAAGACAAGGACATAATTATCTACATGTGTGGCGATTGCAATGTATTAAGATTAAAAAAAAAAAGAAAAAAAAAAAGGAATCATATGTGCATTTACACTGAATGTCCACATGAGGGCGCCTCAGGCTTACAATATACTGTGGAAAGATTTAAATGAAAAGGAGTTGACAAAAAAGTATATATTGCACAGAAAAATATGTTTGTAGAATAGTATATTTCATATCCAGTTAATGTTAATACATAAAAAAAGTTGATATTATATATGACCAGTTTGATGTTAATGATGAAGTAGAAATGCTTTTGTTTCTGGAGAGTGAATGTGAGACTAACAGTTTTTTTTTTAGAATTCAGTCGATGTTAATATGAATTAATAACATTCAATAATTTAATAATCTTACTTCAATCTTCAGAATTTAGTTCATGTGTCCATGTTAATTAGAGTAACGTGTTTTCTGTTTACGAGACCAGTTACTGTGAAACAACTTGTTGAAATGGAGAGAATCAAGTTTTTATTTGCATTTCTTTTAGAATTGTGGAATTAATTATTATTAATTTATAAGAAGGCATAAAAGGCAGAACTATCGGTATCTGTATCGGCCGATATTACTCTGAATAATCGGTTATCGGTATCGGCTGAGAAATTTTGTATCGGTGCATCTCTAATAATAAAAAATCATAGCTCAGCTCAGATTTTTATATTACTTAATTTATTTAAATTGTTTATTTTTTCCCTTTTTCTGGCTGTGGAAAGAACATGAACACTCCACTCTGTGTATGTGTGTGTGTGTGTGTGTGTGTGTGTGTGTGTGTGTGTATGTCTATGTGAGATCTGTTTGTTATAATATTTGGACGTCTTGCCATAAACTTAACAAGTCAGATTTTGGCTCAGAGGCGTCATTATATTCTGTAATTCAACAAAATCGAACGCCTTCTCCAGTGATTATGACCCCGGGGTATTTCCTCCGGCTGATGGAGTCATGTCTGCTGCATCTATGTGGAGATTCCATCTGTCTGTCTGTCTCTCAGACTTTATTATAGTTACACACTGATTCACACAGTGATTACTACAAGCACAAACTCCATCTGCAAGTCTCATTGTAGAGAGAGAGTGAGGAGAGAGAGAGAGAGAGAGAGAGAGAGAGACAGAGAGAGAGAGAGAGAGAGAGAGAGAGAGAGAGAGAGAGAGAGAGAGAGAGAGAGAGAGAGAGAGGGAGAGAGAGAGCAAGAGAGAGGAGAGAGAGAGGGAGAGAAAGACAGAGGAGAGAGAGAGAAAGAGAAAGAGAGAGAGAGAGGGAGAGAGAGAAAGAGAAAGAGAGGAGAGAGAGCGAGAGAGAGAGAGAGAGAGAGAGAGAGAGGAGAGCGAGAGTGAGTGAGAGAGAGAGAGAGAGAGTGAGAGGAGAGAGAGAGAGAGAGAGATAGAGAGAGAGAGTATATACTCCTGAAGCCACCACATTATTCCCCAGAAGTGAGCCAGCCAATAGGGAGTAATGAGTCATTTGGGAGTTCGACACCTCACTGTTACTATCCCCCATAGACTTGAAAAATTTTGTCACTGATTTGTTTAAAACACGTCTTTTTCTTCAAAGTATCAAATATATTTTGGTTTTCTGCAGAGAACACAATCCCATGGCTTAAAATAAAATTAGAAATAAAAACTTGATAGGTAAAGTTCATCGAGACAAACTTTGATGTTTTTTTGACGGAGCCAGTCTGAACGTTTGAAACTATTTCAAAAGCTTGAAGATAGCTGGAAGTTGAAAGACAGATAGACAGGGTGACAGATAGACAGACAGACAGACAGTTACTGGCAAAAAGATGGATGACAAATAGAGTGATACAAGTAGAAAATCTGATGGAGTGAGAGAGTTACACATGTAGATAGATGGAGAGAGAGAGAGAGAGAGAGAGAGAGTTATTAGTAGAAAGACAGAAGGAGTGAGAAAGTGATATCGGTAGATTGATAGAAAAAATATATATATAGAGAGAAAGAAAGCGAGAGAAAGAGAGAGAGAGAGAGAGAGAGAGAGAGAGAGAGAGAGAGAGAGAGAGAGCTAGCGGTTGATTGATAGAAATATGGATGGAGAGAGTGTTATTGGTAGAAAGACAGAATGACAGAGTGAAATATGTAGATTGATAGAAATAAAAATTGTGTGTGTGTGTGTGAGAGAGAGAGTGCTACTGGTAGACTGATAGAAATAAAAATTGTGTGTGTGTGAGAGAGAAAGAGTGCTACTGGTAGACTGATAGATAGATAGATAGATAGATGAAGTGAGAGTCTCTGTTACAGGTACATTGACAGAGTGAGAGGGAGAGAGTGAGTGAGTGAGTGTGTGTGTGTGTGTGAGAGAGAGAGAGAGATGAAGTGAGAGTTTCTGTTACAGGTACTGTAAATTTGCTAGCGTAATTATCTAGCTAGCTACATTTGCTAATAATTCTTCGAACAACAGGTCAATGAATTTCATAACTATTAAACCTTAGTCAAATAAATAACTCGTGCAATCTGGCAAGCTAACATAGCTAGCACATGTTTGGCAGAAAGCTAATAATTCTTTGAGTAACAAAGATAACATGAGGGCATGTCAGTGACTTTCAGAACGATGAAATGATTAAAATAAACAGCTTAATATTACACAGCTAGCAAATACTTGCACGGGAACCTTGCTAGATCATATCGCCAGCTTGCTAGCTTTGTCACTCGAAAAATTCTTAGCAAAAGACACCATGCGCACATGTTTGTGACTTTCATAACTGACTAACGTAGGTAATATTCCCTCAGTAAACTCTAGACAAAAACATCAGTGACTCTCAGAACTTTAAAAAGAAAGAAAATGTTCACACAGATACAGGTAAACGGCTAAGCGCTTTCGAAGATAAATGGAATGTAGCTAAAGTGTATAGTGAGCAGTATAGTGGCTAAGTAGCTTCGCTCTATATGCTGCAAAATACGAGGAGCTTTTTTTTTTTTAGGCTTTTTGTTTGTCTATTGTTAAACGTTTTTGATAGATGTGCCTTTTCTTTTTCTCAGTTTTTATCTCATCTGTCTGCTCACTTATCTCTGTGTATGCTCCAATTCACTGATTGTGATCTCAATGACAAAAACATACATGAAAAGAAAAAAAAAAACCCTTCTCTGGAACATGTAGACCTGATTATTACACTCTAGACCTGGTGTTACACAACTCTCTGCGATCTGAGGTATCCGAGAGATCTGGAAATATCATGTCGATGTCCAAAATAATAATAAGAAGAAGATGAAGAAGAGTGCGAAACTCCAGAGGCAAGTTATTAGTCTTCCAGAAACGGGGAGCAAAATGCCTTTGTGACTCTTTTTTTATGTTACGAGTCTTCTTATAGACTCTGACAGAACGAAACATGTGAAAGCAATAGCAGCACTGTCATGCTGTATATCATGCTGTATAGTGTTATGTCATGTCTGTCTGCGACTTTGCACGACTCATAAAGGCAAAGCTATCCTGAACGACCTGCGTGCCAACATTTATCATCGAAATATCATCTAGTGTAACAGATTTACGTTATGAATCAGTTCTGAGGTGAATTTCTTTGGCTTCAACTTCTTCATGCTAATACATGCTAACACCATCAGCGCTACGATGCTCGTCATCTTCTAGCTCGCTAACGGTACGTTCACGAATACAGCGATCCGCTGGGCTGCCTGCGAGTCCGAATTGTTTCGTGGACCCAGACAGTCCGACGCTTGCGCGTTCGCCGCAGATAGATGACCGCAATGCCAAAGAGCACACACGTGGCTTTTCCTTCATCTCTTAAGATATGACGCATATATACACTGGTGAATGTTATATACAAACGCTCTCTCTCCAGAATGTTTCATTTTAGCGACAAGAAATCTGGTTGAATATTGTGAATAGTGGAATGCTAGATGCGCAACCCGCTGATCAATGTTACTATGGCAACCAGGAGTAGGAACGCCTATTGGCGACTTCATGGTACTGCGACTGGTACTGGTGACTCGCAATGATAAAATCTCTGTATGTTTGAACGTAGCTTAACTAGCCAAGCAGAGTCTCTGTCGTAACCTGTAGCTTGTAGTGGCATTGCATTCTGGGACTTTGAGGCTGCATTGGATTTCTCATTAATATAACATGAATCATCGCTTGAAAATAAATGGAGAGTAAGAAAAGAAGCTCTTTTTGTGTGTGTTTTTTTAGGAGCTAGCATAAAAACCTGACCCTTATAACACCAACTGTGCTAGCAATACCAATGTCTCCCTGTGACTAACTTCTAACAGGAATAATAATAATAATAATAATAATAATAATAAGGAGAAGAAGAAGAAAAACACCACTAACTGACAAATTAGCGCTCGAATCGTTAAACACATCACACATATTACAGTATAAGCGTATTTAATGTGTTTAAGCGTGGACTTTTCCTTTAAGAGAAGAGTGAATATGAGCTCATGGTTTGACTGCTTGACCCACAGGCCCTGCCACTCAGCCTAGCGGCTCAGGAGAGGCCCGACAGAATGCGCCGATCGATATCCGAGATGCCTAATGTTCCTCCTCCTTGTTTTTCAGACTGCAGCTTTTAAAGCCTGTAATGTGCGTCACCTGGGCATTCTTGAACATAACAGAGCCACGGACAAGAGTTCACTGGAGTGTGTTCGGGCACTCGGAGAAGGAGAACAGGTACGCATTTCAGGATGCTTTTGCGGTTTGGCTCAGCCGGTCCTGCTGAGTAACTTCCTTTAACCCTTGTTTTTCTTTACTACTTAGTACAGATGCAACAATATGAATACTAAAGATACGAGATATGAGCAGAGAAACAACCTGCTCATATCTCGTATCTTGTGTGTGGATGATTTAACAAAAAAACCATTCGTGTGCACATCACTAGCTGAGACCGATTAGCAACTTGAGCAATGTAGCTGAGGTTGAGGAACAGTCAGAGCCATGCTGAAAGGTTTAGGCCACCAATCCGAATACAGATATTTGGAGCATTTAAACAGATACATGTACAGATACAACAATACTACTTAGCTACGGATATCTGACTGACACTCATTTGATTTTACAACAGTACAGTTCTAAAATTGGACGATTATAAGAATGTAATATTTGATAAGGATAAATATGTACATTAATTCTCATCCCAACATACTGGATCCTGCTTTGGGGAAGAATTTGAGATATTGAGCTGATTTTCATGTTTCACAACAGTGGCACGTCTATTCAAATTAAAATAATAAAATGAGTCATATTTTTCCTTGCCATGTTTGCAGCCTGCTCAGAACTTTCCTGTAATGATTTTTATTTTTTTGTGCCAACACACACACACACACACACACACACACACACACACAAACTCACGGAATAAAAATCTGAGTTTCTGTTAACATAATAAGCTGCTGTTATGAATGTGCATCGTGCTGCATGAAAAACTGTAGGGATTTTCATGAAACAGAACGTCCGAGATGCGGTCAGAGTAGGAAATTCCTCCGTGTTTACTGCACCGCAAGCTGCACAGACGCTTCCTTGGAGGCCTGTCACAATTCAGGTGAAGCACGATGTACAGAGGAAGTCGCAGACATTGGGACTATTTGTAAGGAGTCCCAAAATGTTTAATATGAATAAGGGGGGACGGGACACAGTAATGCTTTAACGTTAACATTAACAAATCATGAACTTCAATATGTAATGTTAACAAGGTTACAAAGTAAGTTAACGTTTAGTAATTGACATACTGTATGTTTAAATGTTTATTCAGGCAGTGACAAACCATGTGTCCACATAAATGAGCAAAAAAAAAAAAAAAAAAATTATATCAAGTTCTTATTAAATGTTGATAACTTACTGAAGTCTGTTCAACTTCGTTAACATTACATATCCAAGGAATGAAACACTTGGAGGTGTGCCATTCTGGGAAAATAAACAAGGAGGGGTGATGTGATGCGACCTCGGGGTACAAAGCGGGGGATACCCTGGACAGGGTGCCAACCCAATGCAGGACACAATCGCATACCAAGGACAAATTGGAAATGCCAATTAACCTCTACAATGCATGTCTTTGGGCTGGGGGAGGAAACCAGGGTACCCGGAGGAAACCCCTGAAGCACGGGGAGAACTTTCAAACTCTGCACACACAAGGCGGATGCGGAATTCGAACCCCCAACACTTCAGGTAAACCCTCGAGGTTCCTCCATAGATTTGACAACTGATAATGCAGTATGAGTTGACTCATCACTCATCACCACTAATGTGCAAAACCAACGACCAATCACGATTGTTCCCAATGACCATTGGCGGATCACAACTGTTTCCCAATGATCAATCACTGGTCACAACAACCAATCATTGAGCACCATTGTTCTTACTGATCACCACTGCTCCCAACAACTACTGATCACTATTATCCATCCATCCATCTTCTATACCGCTTTATCCTTTTCAGGGTCACGGGGAAACCTGGAGCCTATCCCAGGAAGCATCGGGCACGAGGCGGGGTACACCCTGGACAGGGTGCCAGTCCATCGCAGGGCACACAATCACACACACATTCACACACTACGGACACTTTGGACACGCCAATCAGCCTACCATGCATGTCTTTGGACTGGGGGAGGAAACCCAGCAGCACGGGGAGAACATGCAAACTCCGCACACACAGGGCCACGGTGGGAATCGAACCCCCGGCCCTGGAGGCGACGTGCTAACCACTAAGCCACTGTGTGCCCCTGGTCACTATTATTCCCACTATTGTTCCCAACAACCAATCACTGATCACCATTGTTTGTCCCACCCATTCTTTGTTCTTCATTTTAACCTCTCTTCCTTTAAAGAGTTATAAAAGAGAGCTATTTAATCTGCTACTGTTTCCTTCATGTCTAGTTCCTGCTTGCTAACAGAAACACATTATAATAAATTCTTTTCTATTCTGTTCTAAACAATTCACTGAATATGCAAATTAGTCCATGGGATCATCTTCCAGCAACTTTTTTTTTTAAATTTCTTAAATTCGCTAATATTCTTATATCAATTGGAGCTCCACAAGCACCACTTTCTGCTTCAATCGTGCTGAATGTGGATGAAAAAGTTGGACGGTTGTTCATACAAATTATGGAGTCAATCTCTGGTCAATCGCGGTCGAAAACAGGCAAATGAGAGCAGCGTCTTGAGGTGCCAGCGAGGTCTCTCGGTTTCTCTGGCTGTCCATTAGAGGAACTGTTGAGTGTATTTTGTCAGCGTGATTGACAGGCAGAAGAGAATAAAGGGTCATTACTCGAGCTCGGCCGCCTCCCTGCCCGGTAATCAATAAGCAGGCCTCATTAGAATGAATAGATGGACACTGGCTTCACTCCGGCTTCTCTCAGAGGAAATGAGGTAAGGAGTGAGGAGTGTGGACAGCTGAAAAGCTTCTCGAGTGGTCCAGCACTCATATCTAACGTTGAGCGGGCCCGCGGTACGTCTGCGCCTGATGGTGCGCGGTCAAACCATGGCTGCTCCATCGCTGCTTTTAAACCATTAAGAGAAAAGCTTGCTGTAATCAAATACTCAGGCTGGAAAACACACAAGCGCTTATCAATATTGCAGGTGAAAACACAACAGTCGTCTTTGCAGCTGATGTTTTTTGAAAATAAGGTGAGAAAAAAAAGAAGCTTGTAAAGAAGAAATCACAGTGCTATTATACTACTGTCACCTTCTGGCCAATAAGATTTGAGAATTCTAGTATAACTAGGAGTTTATGATAGCTAGCTAAACGTGATAGCTAGTAGAAGCAGATTAGCAAAAGGTTAATCACGCTAACCGAGCGATGCTGTATAACAGTGGGACCTTCCTTCATTGTTAGCCATTCAACTATTGTTTTCTTAAAGCATTTCGTCATACACACGAATCCTTTCAACATATACTGACAGAGCTCAGACGGAATAGAACGCTAACAGATGGAAAAATCGTCGCGTTTCGGATATTTCCATGACATCTGGACGACTTTTTATTTTAAAGTGTCTTTTACTGTGTCGTTTAACTGTGATTTGTGCGAGCGACTTTTTTTTTTCGGGACGTGCAAAGGCTTAAAAAAATGGTTAGCTATAGGGCAGCTAGCACATGTCTCAGATAGTCCTTACAGTTCAGACAGCAGAGCAAATGCGTTAAAGCTGCACGACAATGATTACGTCTAGACTGATGTTTAGAAACAAGCAAACAAACAAACAAAAAAGAACGCAATACAAATGAAATAAATGAATCGAACTAATTAACACAAGTAAACACAGCCATGCTGGATAGACATACACATACGGTTCATAATTTCCCCTTGGGTCACCTTTGAGAAAAACTCTGGTCATAAATTAAAGTAGAAAGCTAATTAAGAACGTTTAAACATCTGCAGTAAAAGCACATTTACAGTTTACCTGGGGGTCATCTAGCAGATAAATGTCTTCATTTACATTCATTAGGAATTTTTTTCCCCCCTCTGTCAATTAGCACTACTGCCAGATCCAGATGTCAGAGTTTTGTAAAATGAATAGTTTTGACAAAATATCTGCCTCCATCTTTACTTTACTAAAAATCAGTCAAAACAGGTTGCTCTTAGTGCTCTAAAGACTGAACCATAACACATAGAGGACCAAGAGATGAAAAATACGAATTCATTAGAAAGCGCTGATTCATTTTTCTATCACAGCGGCTCTGTAAACAGATCCAGCTGCAAGACAAATCACACGAGTAAATGAACACACTCATTCTAAAACATTACCGTTTCTTTAGTAACAACTTACACAGGGACTCGTATGACGGACATTCCACGTAATCTAAGGCTAATAATAAAATACAACTAAATGTTATTTGTTAATTAAGAAGGAAAAACTTATACTCGTTGATATATAGTTTTCTAGAAGGAAACATTCATGGAAGGAGTCTCCAGCGTCAGTGATTTGTAACAGTCAGAGGTAAAGCTTTAACTTGAAGCTTTCCACCATGGGAAGGTCCTCAGGACAGAGAACCTTGCACTTTGTAGCTTCTCTGTAACATGAAAAGTTATTATAACAGGAACTAACTTGTTTTGCTGATATTCCACAACATTAAAAGGCGATAAACAGATAAACACATACAGTTCTTTAATAAAAAGACATTGTAATCGTTGGCAAATTGCTGCGGTTTAATAGGACAAAAAACACTCCAGGACATGCCGTTATTGAAAGATTATCATCAGAGTTTTTTTTTTTTTACAGTAACTCGTGTTGTTATTATCTACAGCGAAAGAGACACAAAATATTAATTGTACGGCTGTTGATAATTTCGAAACCAGCGTCTTGTAGACAATCGCATATTTTGTATTTGAAAAAATCATACATAAAACTATTAAGTAAAACAAAACATGCAAAAGTGATCAACAAACTGTCTAGTATAGGAGAAAAGCAAACTTGATAAATAATCAGGATCAAAACCAGAATATAACGTCAATCATGACTAGTAAGGGACAGAAACTTGCAGTGAACAGCGGTCTGAGGTGTGTTTATGAAGTGGTCAACCAATGATTTGAAACAGGTGTGTGTGATTAGAAGCCGAGGTTACAGGTCATATGACAGATCAGGTGATATATTTTGTAGTGGAGGATTCTGGGATGTAGAGTTTGTGATTACAGAGCTGCCTCAGGACTTCAGGCATTCAATTCATGTTAAAGGGGGAAAAACTATATAT
>JANDJT010000103.1:2967361-2995796 GCA_024331685.1 Stegophilus panzeri | reverse complement strand
GGGGGGGGGGGGGGGGGGGGGGGGGGGGGGGAGTAAAGAACACAATCAGCTCGTTTAACAGATTAGCAGAATAAGGCACACGATCATGCGTTCATATACAACAGGAAGAAAAGTATCCCAAAGTATCCGTGTCACAATAATGAACGAAACATTGGAAATCGATATTAAGTGCATGCGTTAGAAAGACATCTTTCACTAGAAGAGAAGTGAGCCTTCCATGAGAGTGGACCTCTCGGTTTTGGTATAGGAGAAGTTTCTAGACAATCGTTCCCAGTTCCAGTCCTGGACACTGAACGCTCTGGACGTGTGTGAGGTTTATCACGTCTCATTGTTCCGTTATTAAGCGGTGGGCTTGCCAGGACTGGGATCAGGATATCCGTCAATGAGGCAGGACGCTCGAATAAGGTCCACTCCTTCATCTTTAGGGACACACATCTGATTATAGAAAACATCGATTACGTAATAAATCCTTTGGTGTCGTCGCATCATTTATTGCTGGTCTTTGTCTCCAGGAAACCCAACCTTGACCTCTTAATTAATTCATTACACATATTGCTGTACGCTTATTAAAGGATAACAGGCTTTGCTATATTATTCTAGTTCTGTTTGTGTGATGGTGCTGGGGAAAAAAAAAGTCCCATTAGAGAAATGATAGCTCAGAGCACAAATGGTTTAATTAAAACAAAATGAGTTCGTTTGCGAAGCGGGATGCATTTGCTCGTTTGCAGGGACGGCGTCCTTGGAGTGGTCACGAACCCTGTCGCTGGAGATCTGTCCCAATGTGCAAGCCAAATCGAACATGCCTTATCCAGCTAATCCACACTTTATTCAAGCAGCTAGTGGTGTGTCTAATACCGAGCGTTATTTCTAACTTAAATGTGGCGCTTAGATACTCTATCAGCTAGCTAATAGAAATCTGAGTGATTAGCAGTTCTCTAGATAAACTCAATGCACTTGACTAAATCCTGACAGAGATCATTAGCTACTAAGACCACTAACACTAAGGTCCTGGATAAATTTTATACCTACATTTCAACCTTAAATTTGTAACTTGCACTATTGCACTATTTATGATTGTCCTAAGATAGCAACCATATTTACACCTAATCAACTGTGTTGTGTTTTTTTTTTTGGGAACTACATGACAACCCTGATTTCTTCGACCAAACCTGTACACGAGTCAACCAGCAACCAGTATGACAACGCCGTTCGTCCAAAGTAAGGAATAAAACATGAGGTCGCGTGTTCATTATTTTCCAATAACAATAGCACGTTCCAAAGTGGTTTATTCCACTTACTCCACAGCAATTTAACAACTGCAACCGTTTATTGTATACGTTTTTTTTTTTTTTTTTTTTTTTTAAATCTGTTTACAGTTACGTTTAATGTTATGGAACATCCAGTTACTATTATCACTTCCATTTAGCAGCTATAAACAGTCCGTCCTTCACCAGGCTTTATTTGTCTTTCTCATGATCTTAATAACAATTAAAAAAGAAAAAAAAACAAACAAACCTGCAAAAAAGCCCTCAATCCTGACTAAAAAAAAAAATAAAAAATTACTTTTACAGCTTTACCTCTGACTGTTACGAAACACTCACACCAGAGACTCCTTCCGAAAATGCTAAATAATCATTTCCTCACAAGTAGAAATGTCACTATATCAACAACTACATACGTCTGTTTATGAAAATCTGTTCACGCGGAGCATCCACCGTACAAAATTTGTGTTGCCATAGAAACTATACCGTATTAGAACGAGCGCATTAATAAAATAAAATAAAAATAAAAACCCTTGCAGGTGGAACCACTGTCCAAACTGTGTTGGTATAGAAAATGAATCCGCACCCTTTGACCAATCAGAATGCATTATTCAAGAGCGCTGTGGTATAAAATTGCAAAATCGGTTCTGTTAAAGATGAGAAAGAGATTTAACGTTTAACATGAACACACAGCTACTATGTTCTAATGTTTGCTAGTTTTAGACAAAATTTTAGCCTAACTGGTTATGATTCCTAAAATTTGGGACAGAGCCATGATCTCCAGGAAATTGGTTAGTGACCACTACTACAGGAATAAGTGCCAATCTTGTCTCTGAACTGGAATCCTGCGATTCTTGGTCGAAGCTCGTTAACCACTTTGTTTCTCGCTATAGTCCTGGGGTATGAGGGCATCAAGGAGGTAGTCCAATTGGTGGTCTGATTTCACCAAGAGACCATGCACTACACAGGGAATGACAAAGGTTCATGAAGGCATATATACAGCACATTAAACATACACGTTTATACAAAGACAACTAGCAACATCTTTATATGTATATGGTGTATAAAAAAACATGGTCTAAACACAGGTCTACTTTATTCACACGTTTCCACACACATATCTACGTACACATTCCAGCCTTTCATATTTACTGTAAACAAATGAGCGACCAAAGTGTAAAGGTATAAAAAAAAAAAAAAAGGAAGTGAAGTGAAGAAGATGAACGGAATTGCATCCCCTGTACTTGTACTTGCAGCAAGGCACTGCAGAATCTGTCCCGTGTGATGAACCAGTCGGGACTAATTGCTATGAAACGCCATCCGGACAGCATTGGTCCTGAACGCCAGCACGCTCACACATCAAGAAGAGAAGAAGATGAAAGTCTTTGTGAGATCTTGGTCCACCATATAGAGCAGTTCTAACGTTTTAAGGCAAGAGCAAGAACAAGAACTAGAACAACCAACAAATGAAACAGTCACTGCTTTTCATGGTGCTTTTTATACACCGTGGAATTTAAGGCCTTTCATGTGAAACATGACGTCACGTCGATTTCGGAGAAGTTCCTCTAAACACGAGGACTGATTGTCCAATTGCGGGTGGCTTCAGAGGGAAGACATCTTGGTCCCTTCTTTCGTCAGGCAAGTTCGTGGTAATCTATGACTGACCGTGAGCGGAAGTGCAGGATAGGTCGTTCCTGATAATCTCGTTGACTGTGGAGACAAAAAAAAAAAAAAGAGATACATTTTTAGTTTAAATAGTAAATGAGCAAAATGTCAAATTCGGGTAACACCTATGGCTTGGCTGTAACAATTCCAATTTTTTATCCCTTGCTATGGCACCTGAAATGTTCACTTTTCTGCTTTTTAAGCTCAATCCAAATGCAAATACACTGAAAAATATACAGGTATTTATTTCGTTTTGCTAGCGTGATTGGTTCCACGGTTTCTTCCTGGATGGCCCCGCCCTCATCAATTGAATGGTTTGATAAAGATGAAAATGATGTAAAAGTTGAAACTATATCAAGGGGTACTATATTATCATCCACATCCACAACTTTAGGAGGTAGGTCCAGGGGTGTGGAACGAGTGATCATCGGCCAAGATGGCCGCCCTATAACGTTCAGCCACATGGTAACGTTTTGCTCATTTATAGAGATTGCTGAAGTGGGATGTGGTTTGTGGCAGATATTTTGGGTTAAGATTAACGACAGAAAATGAAAGAAGCCAAACTCGGCTGATCGACTTGCACAATACAACTTACAGCAAGCTCAAACTGCATGAAAATATTATTACCGTCAAATGATGACAGGAAATATGCATCCTTCGATTCTCTTTCACAAGGTTTGAGTAAGCATTGGGCTGGGTTTCGCACCCGCACATTTCCCACACTCTCAGCCTGACTTCAGAGTGTCCTTATCTCTGTGTTCTTTGGCTGGACTTGAGGAAGTGACTACACAGAGAGGTTGGCTGACCCCGAGTGACCCCTGCTGACCCCCGAAATCACAGCCACCTCGAAAGGCTGTTTAATGATACACCAACACCAACAGTGGAGGAAGCACAGGAAGACCTAGCTGCGTTCCATGCTACAGAATCAGGGTGGATTATAACTCACGCCTTTATGATCACAGACCACCAGCATGCCTTATCAGCTCCTCCAGCAATGGTATACACACATACACACACACACACACTAACGCCCAGAACTGGTTTTCCTACATGAGGGAGTCCCAGTGGAAAAGTGCAGGCTGAGCCAACACCACTGGCTGTTTGTGCCCGCCACAGCTCGCAGCAAAACAGGCATTAACATGCCGAAACCATGTTCTTCGTTGCACACACTGGTAAAAAAAGGTAGCCCACAAACCCAGGGTCACAATTATGTGATCAAACTTTAATGTCTATACTTAAAAAAAAAGCCTCAGGTAACAAAAACAGAGTGGAGGGAGGGTTAAAAGAAATCAGCATACTAAAAGTCAAACAAAGGGTTTTCTTGCAAAGGAAGAGTGCTCGCTTCCTTTTCATTCTTGTCAGCCATGGTAACGGTCGGGCTTTCTCCGAAATTTTCACACCTACACAGCAACCACAACATTGTGCTGTTTTGCTTTATCAACTAATACTTTCCATTTCCAAGCCATCAGCTTTTCCACTGCAACAAAAAAAAAAAATGAGCTGAGCATGAGCTGGAAAAAAAAAAAAAGACTGATTTATGCCAGCAAATATGTCCAGAGGCATTTAATCACCCTTCTGACATTCAAAAAGCCACCGAAACAGGATGCTGTTAAACTGATAAACCTCAATGCTACATGTGTGGCTAATTATAGAATTCTATTAATATGACCTGCTAGACTGTTTATTAACACATTCAACAAGTATAGTACAAAAAAAACCCCCATAAACATCAGTGAATTGTTTGTGATAGTGAAAGAAGATGAAGTGGATGGATGTTGTGGATATGTCGAGGTGGATAGTCTCCTGGGTTTGAGCCCACCTGATGCAATACATTGTAACGCTGATAAGCATTTAAAAAGTAACCAGACGTTAGGCTTAAAACAAATACAAGGAGCTTGGATAGGTATTCACCCCACTTGAACTATTTCGGAGGGCTAATACCTGGAACTGAAATTGACGTCATTGGGATTATACGTCATGAGTTTCGGGGGGGGGCATGATGCTGCCACCACCATGCTTTGCAGTGGTGATAGTATTCTCAGGGTTACAAAACAGTGCTAGAAAGAAAGACCATTCTATATTAAACGAATGAATAAAGTCAAATAGTGATATTAATCAGTACTATTAGCTGAAATTAGCCATTTGAGTGAGCTTTGGTTATTTGAACAGAACATGGATATCAAGTGTGAAAATAATCAAGTAGTACCGGAAAAATTTAGTTCAAAGATTAAAGTCTTGGCATTACAATATTGAGTAGGTATTGTGATACAATATTATAAAAACCTTTGAGATTCTCTGTCACGTCAACTCAATCCTGACTGCTAGCCATTGGTGTATTGGCTCAGGGGTCTATCCTTGGGCCATTTATCTTTTTTTTTTTTAAATAATTTTTTTATATCAAGCAGATCTACACATTATTATATTTTCAAGCTGTTAGACTATAACCCAAAATCAACATGTACACCTACACCTACAAAAGCAAGCAAGCATGGCTGGATGCAGACGGAGCATTTCTAAATGTGACAGAACACAGACGGTGCTTTATTAAAACATGCATCCTCCCTGCAGCGGCCCAGCCTGTAATATTGGCACTGCCAACACGCACACACACACACACACACACACACACACACACGTGTGTATAGCGAGGACAGCCAAACCCTCCCTCCTGATTTTCCTTTTGGGTGTGGCCCTGTTTAAGGCATCTTTTAATCTCATTCCCCATGCAGGGATCAGTAACTGGCAACTGACGTTTGCTGGTCTATAAATACCCAACGCAGGAATTCCAGCTTTGTTCTCTTTCACCACACTGACAACTTTTATTGATATGACACTGCTTTCCTTTCAATACTGACGTGAAACCATTTCTCTCACTTTCCGTTATGGATTATTCATCACTTGGCTACGCAAGCTTTCATAAACGCAGTGGAAACAAATCGAAAACAGATATTACCACAAGCTGTTAGTTAGTGAATATCGATTGGTGTTCCAATCATAATGTCATTCCCTAGTTTGGCAGCTACTTGTTTTGGTCGAAATTAGATGGAAACACTGCGTATATACTTCTCGTGTAGTTCCAACAAACATGCCACTCTTGCGAATATCGATGAGTTACTTTATAACCAGGTATCGGTCTTATTTGTGTTTGTGGTTACAGTTAATGAGAAAACTTATGCAACTAGTTGCTACTACATTAGCAAGACACTTTAATACATAGCTAACTAGATGTCATTTAGCAAACAGTGATTTAAAAAAAAAGGATCCAGTATCTTCAACTAAGCTGACTAGCGACAAGGAGAGAGCGACACTAACCAATCACGCGCGTCTGTAGGCTCATGTATGCGTAAGAGGGCAGATAGTGCTCTACTCAGAGTGTGTTTTGTTGCCCTGTGAGGTAGCATGGGCAACAGTTTGAAAAGAGTGGCTGTCGAGGACGACGTACAAGTTAGCCTTTAAAGGATATGACTTCCAAGGCAACTGAACTTCAGGACACAGCTAGTCTGGTCTTTGGAGTCAGTTTGAGATGCCAATTCACCATGTAATCAATGTTCTAGTCAAAAGAAAAAACATCCTCACAAACAAAGAGTAGGAAACACTAGAGTAAATATAAGTGAGACTCCAAAAGAAGTGAGAGCAGAGAGCCTGTGGTTAGGTTCGAGATGGATAGGCATCACACCTGGACATTGCTTAACATGAAACCAGATACTGTGATGATGAGGATGAGGGGAAGCTAATTCTCGACCTGATCTTGAATCAGTTATGATGAGTTCAGCAGCTAAGATGCGACTCACCAAGTGCTGGTCAGTATTTTTAATGAATGAGGGATTTCATGGTCTACGACTAACTCTATGTCAAGCTCTAACTCAAACGAATCTTTTGTAGAAATTTGCAAACAAAAACTGATGTGATGAGTGACAAGAACTACCACTCGTTCTCTCTACTTAATATCTACTGAAATTCAATAACACGTTTCTGGTGTAAATGCAAGATCACAATATCCCGCTCTGAAATTGTATATGTTCAATAGGGCGGCTTTCACAGAAACGCTCTAACCTTGTTTAAACCGCCCGTGAAATTGATTTGGCAAAGGAAGCTTAACTCTGAATTTGATGCTGTAGGAGAAGGGCAATTGAATTTCCTGCTACATATTACTTATTGTTTCCCCACAATATCAAATCTGCTCTCGCTTTCAGCCGAAACGCTAATGGGCCATTCGCAGCCTCCCACACGCGGAGCCGCGCCAACCAGGGAGCTAGCATGCCGAGCTCCAGCCTTAACACCATAGAGAAAGACATTAGAGGGGTTAAGAAAGAGTAAAAACACACACATCATGAAAAATTTCACTGGATCAGTCATTAGTCTACTGCAGTTATAAATAAATAAATAAAAAAACGTATATGGACGGCATGCCCTGTCAAAGAAAAACTCGTCTGATACAGAAAGCCTGCACTGGCCATGTGGAAGCATTCAGCTCAGAGGCTGACAGCAGGGGGACAGACAGAAGGAGGGAGAGTTTGTTTTAAAATGGCTTTGAATAAACTCTGCTGTGTTATTCACCAGCCCCTGGCAGCAGCTGCCGAAACCCTTCAAATCCCCATCATGTCCCACCGTGAGAGAGAGAGAGAGAGAGAGAGAGAGAGAGAGAGAGAGAGAGATATTAAAGGAGTTTCTCCAGTCTACATGTGTGTACATTTGTGTGTACTTTTGGACAGCTGAGAGACCTTGAGCCAGGGGGGTGGCCACAAGGGTGAAACAGGAAGGCAGCTCCAATCCTTGGAATAAGTCTTGCCACCCCAAGTCACACCATTTAAGCTCTCCTTTACCCTTATGCACTCTTTAGGTTCTCCAAAACATCTAAGAAGAATACTTCTGTTTAAACCAATGCTTCTCAAATGGGGTCCGTGGATCCTCGGGTAGACTTTGGGATTCGAGTCTGGTCTTGTTTTGTGTTTTGATTTGGACTTGTATTGGACATATTGACATTTGTACTTGGACTTGTCTCAGGCTTGGGCATTGGTCTTGCTAAACATTGCCTTGAGAGTTTATAGAAATAATGTTCATGTTGTCTTTTGTTTTTGCATGCATGAAGTTTGAAAAGAAGTTATTCCTTGTTCTAGAAAATATGGCCTAATCTAATTTTTTTTTGCCGTTGCTGGCTTTCATTTGGACTTGATCTTGATTTGGCCTCGACCCTCTTAAGACTCTGTCTTAACTAGAACTCGGCTCATCCTGGTCTCGGACTTGTCTTGGACTTGACAATGGCAGTCATGACTACAGCCCTACCCTCAGGTGTCTGTGAAGCATGTCCAGGTGGTCTGCAATTATGAAAGTTATATTTATTCACTTAACATATATCACATTAACTTAAATCTCAACTTGAAAACTCAATGGCTCTAATAAATAGACAAACTATTACTGTACAAATTTAAATAGTGTACTTGAAATAAATCTGATCTGAGGGGGGCCCATCAAATTAACATAGTTGTGCTACTCAATGAAACAATTTTACTCACGGAGTAACAATTAAACCCAAGGATAGCTGCAAATTCCATTTAAATAAATAACATTTCGCTTGTAATGGCATGTCCCTGGGCCTTTAATGTGCCCCCCCCCTTTGTGACTCCATGTCCTTCACAGGTGTATACACACACTTAAGACACTCTCAGAGATCTTTATCTGCTTCAGGTGCAGTAGATAAAGCCACGAGCTTTGGCACTCCACCTGTTTGATAAAGGCTGATGCTGAAGTGTGAGCTCTGAGGCTCCCTCGAGCATGATCAATTACAACTGTTGCCAGGGTGAGCGAGGAACCCCGGGGGATACACGAGTCTACTCGACCCAGACAAGAGAGAAAGAAAAACAAACCCCCGCACAACACATGCTGCCAATGCGACTCTCTGCCTACGCAGAACCAGAAAGGCATGGTCGCCAAAATTAGACGGTTAATCTAACGACAGTGGTTGTTTAGATTGGCTCCGTTTGAGACAGGCCCTTTTCCCTTTGATCCACCAATCCTCCATTTGTCTCCCTGCAGCGCTCTTCTTCCTCCACCCAACCCCCCCCTCCCCACCCCCGCCCGTCTCTTTGCTATCTTCCTCTTCTCCTGCAATCACTTCCTCTCTGTCTCGGGGGAAGCCAGGGTGTATGTGTCGGGCGGTGTCCCCTAGGGTTGTGTATGTGTGTGTGTGGAAGGGGTGTTTACATGGTTAGGCCTGCTCTCCTGTGCCCTAATCAGAGATGTGCAGAAATGATTTACTATTTGCGCCGCCGCGCACACGCTCATTTCACAAAGCCCCTTTTGTACAACAAGAATTCGACAAATGCAAAAAACCATGACTACCTTTCATTCCTAGCTGGCCTATTACATCATCACGGGGGCACGGTACTATACCGAAACGAAGCCATAACGCGAGCGCAGATGTTTTGACCCCAATAAAAGTGTGCAACTTCCAAAGTACGCTTTTGAGAAATGTGTTAAGGATTAAAAATGTCTGCATTTCCACATGTGCAGGTTCATGACAAAAGCTCGCCAACAATCTGATAAGCAGCGCTTGACAAATGCAACCTGGAGAGCCGAGCTGCGAGAAGAGGTTCGTCATCTCACATTCATATATAGTGGAAAAGCAGGAGCATATTGAAGCAATCACGCCTGCGTGATTTTAATGGGGTCTATAACATCAGGATTTGTACGTTGCCTCTTTAAATCACCTGTTGCCTGTCAGATTTTAAAACGCTTTCTCTTTTATATATATATATATATATATATATATATATATATACACGCTGTCGTTGTGGCGTCCAAAAGGATTACATCAGCATGGGCTTTATTGGGCTCTGTCCTTCACTTGGAGACTGCTTGGAGGAACCTTTTAGCCTGACCATTTCTTTCGTTCCATCTCACTTTTATCATGTCTCAACAGGGAGAATCTGTGAGTTCCTCTCCTTAGCTGGCGTGGGGACCTTTCTCTCGGGTAATGGAGCTGAAAGAGAGATGTCAGTAGTGCTAACCCATAATTCTATTCAGTATTTAGCACTGGATGTCCCTTTGAGTATCTCCAGACCTTCATTTTATTATTTTATAGCGATACAACTTGCAATATAAACAACACATATTGAACGAGACCCCAAAGCCATTCTGATTTTGAGACCTTAGGGAATCTGTTTGTCATAAAAAAAAAAAAAAAAGAAAGAAAAGAAATTTTGCCATCCCTATTGGCTTGAATATCTTGTAGAATCTGTCAAGTCAAGGTTTTTTTTTTTGTTTTTTTTTTAAATGGTTGGCATAATTCAAATCCATCTGCTAGTGTTTCCCCATCCTTTTAATCCCATTACTCTTCTGCTGGCTTTTCCACTCCACTGTCCCATCCACCCCCTTTTAGGAATTCTTTAAATGCTTCTATGGCTCCTACATCTGGATGCTCTGAAATACCCATTAAGCAATATACAACGATCAGAATCCACTAGGGTCCACTGAGCATCTCCTCCAACTATTCCACACACACAGACCATGCGTGCTGAGATAAAAACCTAGCACAGACATATTCATAACTCATAAAGAAGACAACAGACGCGGTTTTATCACGTCCAAACACATACAGCATGGATGCAGTGTGCGTAAATCACAACCGTGCATTCAGCATTACGATCTCATCGCCTGTGGGTTTTTATATACCGCTTCACGTTCCGAGCTCTCGTCGTCTGAGCGTCTTCATAGAGGCAGGGAGTGTGATTCCAGTAAAAGTCCTGCAGGTTTAACATAAACACCAATGACAAGCCTTGACACTGACAATGTCCCCCACTCGCCCTATTTTCCTGAAACGACATGCTTAAACTCTTCCACAAGGAGGAAGATGGACAATTGGGAATGACCACTGGAAACTGACTATCTGGGCCTGAGATGATGGATTTGTATTGGATCATGGATATATGCTGTGAACTTATGATACTGACTTCATACTGTATATATTTGCTTATTTATTTATTTATTTATTTATTTATTTGCATAGCCTGCATTTGCATATTGGAAACTGATCAGCTATTCTAGTTTGAGGAATAAAACACTTAGAGGCATGCTGTTAGAGGAAGATAATCAATGACAGGGTGGTATAATGGAATATTATTGTTATTATTATTATTATTATTATTATTATTAGTAGTAGTATAAGGTTTAGGATGACTTTAAATCAGGCGTCTATCATGCATGTATACATTGAAATGAGACATTTCTGCCAATCACAAAGTCTAATGCCACTAAATTATAGTTACTATTGACACTATTGCAAAAAAAAAAAACCCAAAAAAACAAAAAAAGGACAACCATGAAAATTGCAAAGTTTAAATTCTTCCTCATGTATTTGCCTCGCTCGTAAAGATCTAGTATAGTCACACAAGGAATAATCCAGCCTCTAAGTAATCCATATTCACTGAGTTATTAGTTACGTAAGTGGAAACGAGATGAAGTACAACATATGTGCGGCGGACACTTTTACGAGTCTACGGCCTGAATGGGATTTGAAACACGCCATGATTCATGAGGGAGTCAGAATACATTAAACGAGTGCTGTTAGAAGCCACCGAACTGAAGCGCACTAACTCCATCCACTACAAGAGTGAAAAGGAGTCCGTATGTATGTTACTTCCTTTCTTTAAAGGAGTTTCTGCCTGGATAACTTTGATGGAGCACGCTGAGCTCATATACTTGTGCTTAAGGATCACAATTAAAAAAAAAATAAAAAATAAAAAATGATGGGCGATTTTATGTGGCGTGACGTGATTTGCACTCAGGAGCATTAGCTAACTAATTCATTTATTTTGAGCAACACGTAACGAACAGCAAGGCCAGTGTAAGAACTACGCCCTCTTATCTTCTACAGGTTCACGATATGCAAAGTTCACCTGCTATCGAAATTTGTCTCATCTGAATGAAATTGATATAAAAGCAGGTGGAAAGCCCACTTCTTTCATACACAGTTTGAAGCCAGAGCTGAGATTCCCTCTTTTTCCTATCAGTCTGGCTGGCTTTTTGCATATACGTGTGATTAAATGTGTCTGCGTATCTACTTGTTGTCTAGATGGGCGTCTAGCGTGTACGTATCAGACTCTTCTTGCGCTATCTGCATCCCAAGATTGCACTGCATGTCTGGCGAGCTTGTGGCCAAATGCTCTAACTCTCTCATTCTGGCTGAGAGATGATGAGGGAAAGAAAGGCAATAAATTGAGCCGTGAAAATTCCTTCCGCTCTGTTTCGGGCCCCACGTTTACAGATCTCGGTAGGGACGTACTGTGTGTGGTTGATTCTACTGAAATCAAGAAACAGCCAGCTTTGGGAGCTAGAGGGAAGAAAAGTCCTTTTCGTTTATAACGCTTTCTTTCTTTCTCCTAGTGAGTTTTGTGGAGAGAGAGAGAGAGAGAGAGAGAGAGAGAGAGAGAGAGAGAGTGAAGCGAGGGAGGAGGATGGAGGCAAGCCAAGATCAGCAAAGCACTCGGCTTCCCCCGGCCTTGCAGCCCGCAGGAGCTTCGCCTGTTGACAACCTTCACGACGGGACACTTTTGGTGATTATAAACAGGAAAAGTGATTAAATGGGCAGTTTGAATGGGTTTAAATTGAAGTCTTAAGCAATATGGCTAGTACTAATGGCACAATTAATCAATTCCAAATAACAAATAAAGCTTTAAAGTGTATGGTGTGCTGAAGAAACCAACAGGATGAATTTAGGCTGTGGATTTGAGCGTGACCCGACTTGAGCCAAGCTTTTTCCAAGCCGCAACTCTCAAATCCTCTCCCAGGAGCGTAGAAGTACCGACCCACAAACCTCCACCACAGAAACGGCACACATGCCGACTCCTGCTTCCTCCCTCTGCGACAGTAGCTAACAATCCCTCTTCCATCAAATGCTTTGAGACATTTCTACTTAATAATGTGGACTGCATGGATTAAGCATTCATGCATTCAGTTCCTTCAAGCCTGCTGTATTTTGACTGGAGAAGAAAAGAAACACCGTGACGACCCTTTCCTGCGCTAAAAAAAGAAAATCAGGTTTTAATCTTGAGGTTTCCTCATGAGACATGAAGAAAGCCAATTTGTTTAGACAGTGACGTTGTTACGCACCAGACGGATTCCATTGCCATGACTCGAGCTCAGAGATAATGACGGAGTGGCTGAAACTGGACCGCTCTGAATGAGCCGAACGAGCTGCGCCGCAGAAACGAGCCTCACGCGAGAAGACAAGGCTATGAAGTCAGACCGAACATTAGGACATTGTTAACATCATCATGAAGCACTTTAGTACGTTGATGACTTCAAAGAACCAGAATCCAAATACTGACAAAGACTTTCACCATGTCATTACCGTACTCTTGGGTCCAAATCGCTGCATCCAATACAAAATGAAACCAGTCTACTACAATTTAGATACTGAGTTCAGTCATTTCGGTATTGCTTTCTACGAGACCCATGTTCATAAAGCATTAAAACTGGGCTTAAAATTCTATTTAAATTGGTAAATGCTTGTAATAATTTTTTTAAATAAACTCTATGACTCATAAAGCCATATATGATAACTTCATAATTCAAGTGTCAATACTTGTTATAATGCTGCATGCTTCAGAACTAATACTGACCTGTTTATAATGACAAAGAAGCTATAATATTGATGAATGTTTATATAATGAAAACGTTATGTAAGGAATAAAACACGACACGGTGTGCTGTTATAGGAAAATAATCAACAAAGGGGTGGGGATAAAGCAGACTTACTGTTACCAACCTGAAGTTGATTATTTCCCTATAACGGGATGTTTTTAAAGTGTTTTATACCTCTTATACCACAGCAGTTCAGATTGTTTTATTTATTCCAGAACAACTTTTATCCATTTATAGTTACATTTGATGTTGTCTTATGATGTCACTTATGTTAAAGCACTTATGTTAAATAGTCGTTTGCTCACTTTCTTCTGAGGTTAATAAAACAAACAAACAAACAAACAAACAAAAAAATGGTTTTGACTTTGACGTAATGGAAAACCTAATGAACGTTACAAAGTGCTGACACTGGAGACTCCTTCCATAAACGTTTAATAAATCAATCCATTTATTAGTCTTCGATTATGTTTTTTTCATAAATGCACAATTTTTTCATAAATGCACATTTGTATTTTGATTTTATTTTTCAAACTGCAATAATGCATCTGTATGGGATTTTATATATATATATATATTTTGTAATAAATCCAGGATGAAGTGTTTTTTCAGTACAGTACATGGCATTATTTAATTTGTGAAATAGTGAAATAGAAGTATGACCCAGGCATTTGGAGTCCAGTGTATCTGATTAATATATTAATATATCATAATTCAGGCAATAAATGAAGATCGACTGAACTACTGCGAAGTCTGGAAGCTCCTTTAGACAGCGTAACCTTCAATCATCTAATGAACAGTTGCAAGACATTGGCATCCGCTCTTCAGGATAACTATTTCCATATTTACCCAAGCTTCATGCTATAAAAAGGCTGTGAAGTAGTGTATTTGTTTCATTTCCTGTCTCTGACATGGACGTTAGTAAAACAGAAATGAATCAGGTCATAAATTGTGGAGTGTTTGTCCATAGCCGATAATAACAAAAGCAGACGTCCGAGGAAATTTATCTTAAAGCACTATTGCTTCGTATGTTTATTGGATTGGATTTATATTTCCAATGATGGAAATTACCACGACAAATCCCAAAATGTGCTGTACTTGACAGTCTGGTTGACTTCCTGGCCATCTAACCGACCCCAAAAGCCCTCTGCGGCCACTGTTTGGGTCTTTGGTAATTGTTGGAAAAAATAACGTAGGTTCCCAATGGTTCGCTCATCTTCTAGATTCGTAATCCGAAAACATTGCAACTACAAAAAAAAAACCCCAAAGCATGTCCTCTCTGGTAATGAATAATGAAGAAAACCATTACCCTCATGTTTTACCTATCGATAAAGGCTGAGCGCACTTCACCAGAAAGGCCCGATTTCTGTTCGATTAACTCCGCCCTCTTATACCAAGCCACAGAGGTCAAAGTTTGACCGCGGTAAAAGCTGAGATCCTAGCCTCAGGCCGTGTCTCAAGCTCCCTGTAGACGCTCTAGGCCCTGCTATTCCCAAAATGTTTGTGACCTCCACCCCTTTAATGTAAGACTCAACCCCATCCCAAAGTGCTATACTACAATGTTAGCGACTCAGCAATTTCAGCACGGGCCGGACGCACTCTCAATCATCATTAGAGGTTCGAGTGGAGTCCTGCTGCCCTGAGCTTGCTGCCAACACGCGTCAAAGTTTCCATGAGGGAAGCCACAAAATCGGGGAGGGAAAGGAAGGGGGTAGTGGTGGTGGTGGGGGTCACAGGGATCCTCTGTAATTTAAGACCCCGGCTCCATTAGGAGAGAGTAAAAGAGGAGAAGATGAAGAGGGAGTCTACAGTGTACAACTTGGAGAGAGAGAGAGAGAGAGAGAGTTCAAGTATTGTCAAGTGTTCCAGACAAAGATTTATGATGGTAATTGAGTGTTAAAAAACCCAAAATATACACTTTGAGATTATGGCAACGTTCACATTAACAGGTTGAAGTGACACAAATCGGATTGTTTTGACCCGAGCCGCTTTCGTATGCGTTCCTAGATCGGACCCATATCTGTGGCTTTTTCTCAGTGCACTTTACCTACTTCACCTATCACTGGCATCATCGTCATCCAGACAATGACATCCAGCTGAGGACAGCGACAGCAATGACTATACTGGACATATAGCCAAATGAATCAGTTGCTACTCCAGTAAAACAGGATATGAATCACTTACAGATTCGAATGTGAACCATCAAGATAGACATACCAACAACAACAAAAAAATCAGAATTGTACAATGAAGATTACAGTATAAACGTAGCCGATGGGTGGCGTGTATTCAGGAGCACAGCTGGAGTGAATCTGTCGCACGGATTAGTCCCGCTCACATGACTGAAACCGAATCAGATCCTGATAACACAAATGAGAGAAAACTTGCACATCCAAAATCATTAACCACCCACTTTGAAAGCTCGAAAATGGTCAAATTGCAGATAGTGACTTAACTCATGCATGCTCGCACACACATTTAAGGAGTATGATGTTCGTTCTCACACTCCATCTCATCCAGCCTTTTATTGCTTAATTAGTGAAGAAAAATGAGCCTGATGCAAATCTCACGCCCCTGTTTTATTATTATGTTTTTTTTCAAATTCTCCCCCAAATGCCATTTGTGTTTTTTTTTTTACTTCTTGTGCCATATACATTGTAAGCCCACTGTGAATATGAAAGGGACTGACTAAAACTGTTATTGGATGCTGGCCAGTTTGGAGACCGCAGGCTGGATTACGCAAGCGCTAGACACAGCAAGAAAAAAAAAAGAAAAAAAAAAAAAGGGGGGGGGAGACAGAGACACTGTGAGGAAGAAAAAAAAAGAAAAAAGAAGAAGTATGTTTTTGATTTCAAGTAGCAGTGAAAAATGTTCCCCGTGTCCTCAGTGTTTTGGCTTTAGACCTACCAGCCTTCAACACTCGAGTGGAGAAGAACTTCTTTATTTGGATCCTTTCAGCAAAGAAGCTACCGCGTTTTGGCGTAGGAACGTGCTGAACCCAGCAAGAGTTCAGCTAGTGAAAATGGAGAGCGGCGATGATAACGTGTACTTTCGCTCCTGAACATCATGTCCTCTTGTATAGTCGATGCGCTGAGTGGTTTGCTATGCGTTAGACTCGTATCCAGCTGTTGAGAAGTGAACTAATTTCTTGAGGGCTCACTCGCCAGGAGGTCTAATGAGCCTGGCTTCAGAGCGTTGGTCTGAACTGCCGCACCAGCGTTGTTTATTTCATTTCTCGGCTCGTTTGAAAGGGGAAGGAGAGCAAGCAGATTCCTTCAGAGGATGCAGTTACCACCACACACTTACCGGGACTCCAGCAGCTGACCACAGACGCTTATGCGAGCATTAGAGCGCGCGAGATGGAGCTTTTTCTTTCATTTTTTACAATTTTTTTTTTTTTTATGAGACGAGATCTGGAGGCCCCCTGGCCAATCGATATGCATTCCTGCAGCTCACTTAATGCGAGTGTAATCACAGGCCGAATGCATTTGGAGGCACGAGAGCTAAAGTGACCGAAGATGAGGTACAGGTTGAAACGTAGAAAACAAGGTTAGGGTTTTTTTTTTTTTTTTTTTTTTTTTAAAAAGTGGAAATCCGGAATACTTTGAGCCGAGTTGCGGGGCAGCTACTAGGTAAAACGATCCAATAACGAGCTTTCATAGTGCATTGAACTGAGCTAACGTTTCAGCTCTATTCGCTTAATACCACCATAGTTCACAACACACAAATAAATATGTCCTTTGGCATTACGGACTTTATACGTGATGAAGTTATACTCGATATCAGTGAGGTTATTCGGTTTCGTTTGTTTCCTGCCACATAAAGGATAACAGCATGGATCTGTCTGACACCGACAGACGATGAACTCTAGCTGAGCGTGAATTGACACGACTTTCAAAATGTCACATCTGACAATGTTTGAAGTCATTAACAGGGTTGATGACAAATAGATGACCTCGGCTCCCTCTGTGTTGTTTATTTATGAGCTGAGGATGTGGAGATGACAGATTTAGTGAAGGCTACGTTCTAACTCAATTTCTGCACAGCCCCTAAATACCCCCCACCCACACAGGCATACATACACACATACACACACACACAGACACACACACACACACACACTAAGAGCACAACAGGCACCTCTAAACTTCCTTTCACTTCTTTCACTATTAGTAAAAAAGAATGTTGTTTATGACTTATGACTAATGCTGGAACCATTTGAATAACCATACAAACTAATATTATGGCTATGGTACATCAATAAGGAATAAAAGCTCAAAGGCTCTAACAATTAGGCAAATTTTGTACACATTATATTCCTAAAATAAATAGGTCACTGTTTCAGATTCTATACACACTCATAGCCTGAAACAGAGATGCAAATAAACAATGCTGTCCTTATGTTCCCATTCTGGTTCAAATGAAATAGTCTGATATTTATTAAAACGCCAGTGACTGCAGGTGACCAGGGGCGGGGTGGGGGGCACAGAGCCCAGGTAATTATGAGAGAAATAGCGGGAGATCTCAGGGCCAAACATCCAGTGGCCCCCTGAGTGTTGGTGGGCAAGGTGCCAGGGGGCACCCGAAGGCCCCCCAAGCTCCCTTGATGACGCCAACTCAGAGCTGGAGGGCTCCATAGGGAGGCTGAGGGAAAACAAGGGGCCACGAGTCCAATTCTGGAAAAAAAAGAAGAGATGGCCTCAGGAAACCCCTACCCATTGTTTTGCTTCCTTCATTAGAGCTCGTGTCAACAGTCTGGGCTCGCGGCACGTGTGCCTCTGTTTTCACTCGGCCTCTCCCAGCCAGACCCCTGACCCTGGCGTGTTTGGACAGATTGTTTGAAATCCCGCTGTGCTAATTTACTGCTGTCGCGTTAACGGGTGTATTCTTAACTCCCCTATCTACGCACATACACGTGTCTATCCACCTGCACCTGGTGGGGCCCAAATAAACAATGTGTAACAGGTTTTAATATGACCCACTATGGGAATGGGTAAGATTATGGTAAACAACAAACTGGCACATGAACTGACAAGACAAATGAGCCAAAATAGGAGGCAAAGAACACTCTAAAGACTTCAGCACAATCAGAAATGGATTTGTCTAAGGTGGTTTTTAGTTATCCTAGCCTCAGACCCCATCTCAAGTCTCCTATTGAAGCTCTAGACCCTGCTAATAAACTTGGGAATTCCTAAAATGTCACTGAATGTAGTAACTCTGTACGACTGTAGCTGTCTGGAACTGTAATCTTGAAGAATAATGCTTTGCTGAACAGAATTGATGATTCTCCTCAAATTGGTGATTCAAGAAAGGTTCAGTCAACTTACTGCTACTAGTAACTCATCGCCGTATAATGGCTGACCCACACTCAGACCCCAACTTCCTATCAAGCTGTGAAGTAAAGATTTTCACTGTGTTATATGAGTGTACGTGACAACAAAGGCTTTCTTCTACCGCTAGGTAAACCCAAACAGGTTTATTACACCAACCCACCCTTTAGGATTTGTGTAGGTCTGCTCTAGGCTTAAACATTCTTTTCTGTTTACCATGTAGCAAGGGATGTCCCATTATGCAGGCCTTCACGTTTGGTTTAATAACAGTGATAAACTTTTAGTATTGTTCCACTTTGAGCAAAAGTATAAGAACAAAAGCGTTGAGAGTGTGTAACATTTCAGCCAACTAGATGACAAGCTTGTGATAGAATGATTATGGTTTCGTAACCTACCATCATCCAGATACATTTGGTCGAGCTCCTGCGGTTCTTGTTTGATGGTAACAGGCAGCACAGGGGAGGCGTGATCGTCTGCTAACAGGGTGGGTGGGCTTCCTCCGGGCTGGGTGGAGCCAAAGGTGGCCAGATAAGGGCTTTCGGCTGCAGCCCCGGGCGTTGAGGGATGGGAGTTAGGAGAGGAGGAGGGACTACTGTTGGGGTAGAGGGGGTGGTATGAAGGACTGCCAAGGTGTGGACTACCCTGAGGGTGATGCATGGCGAGGGAGGTGGGGTCAGGGGAGCTGGGCAGGGCCAGCCCATGGTGGGTGGGAGGATCCTGCATGGATGCCATACCTCCAGGCATGGTGGAGTGTGTAGGGCTGTTGCTCAGGCACTTAGGAAAGGGTACAGGCGAAAGGTCATGGAGCTTAGGGCTAGAGCTGGGGGAAGAGCATAGCATGGGGGTGGGGCGAGACGCACAGGGGGCATAGCTGGCCACCATGCAGGGCTCAGGGTCATCCAAAGGCATCATGGTAGGCAGTCTCTGCTGGCCGAAGTAGGGATTTGCATGTATGGACATCCGGGAATCATAGTCATCAGCCGGCTCTGTCTTTATCATCGGAACTGCAAGAGAAAGGGGGTATGGGCAAAGTGAGCAAGACCGTGGACAAGTAAGTAAGTAACTAAAGGAAAAAACCATAGAAGTGAGTAAGTAGGAAAGATGGCGACTGTGAAAAGGATAACCCTTTGAAACAAATCAACTGTTCAGAATGAGAGCTGGAGAACTCTGCTATTTTAACACAGGACACAAAACAGAAAAGAAGAAACAATGAGTCATCAGGGAGAGCTTCACAGCTGGCTCTAATATTAAAATTCTCTTTAGACTGGTCTCCAGCTCTAATGTGCTATTAGAAAGCGTATTGAAAGAGAGCAAGCTGCTGCAGGAGCTTTAGATCCCATGGGCTCCACATCGAATAACCAAATGTTGTCCTGAAGGACAAAAAAAAAGCGAAGGAAAATGATTTACTTTTGATTCGGTACTTAGAGCTGGTTGAGTGAGTCCACTCAGCATGTGGTTGCAGAGGCTTAGGAGAAAGAAAACTGAAGTCTACTGAACAGCCACCTCAATTCAGATAACCCCTCATTTGTTTCCACAGTACACTGATTCACTTGAATACAGGCAATTATTTCGAATTATCTTGGTTTCAAGGCAGACATATTCCCCATTTCTATCTGCTCCGTAAACAAAAAATAAGATGAAAAATAATAGTCGAAATGACTGATGAAATGAAAAATGACATCGACAACCTTCTGCACCATAAAGCTCCAACCCAGTACCTCAGAATCAAATGATCTTTTTGCGCCACATTGGACCATTTAATGTTACTTATTGGATTGTTAAGTTTTTTTTTACGATATTGAACACCACAACTTGTGCAATACCGTATCAGATAATATCATAGATACATACATACTTGCGTAGTCTCGAACGTAGAAACAGAGAACCTACACGCGCACTAATGTCGACATGGCCAGACACATCTCTGATGAACCCGAACAAGTTTCCCGTCTGATTTCAGACTATCTTGTTCCTAGGTTGTTAGTTTTTTAACGAAATGGATCTTTCACACCAGTGATCCCCAGCGCACCGTGGATTTACGTCATTGCTGTCTGCTCTAAGTGGCGTGGGAGTGCTGTGGGCGTCCCCGGGCACCCTGCCTGGTGCGAGTCAGCTGCTCCCATGATCTCCATCTGTCCCTAAGCACTTCCTCTGGAGACTACACCTACCAGCCCTGGCCTGGCTGTTGTTTGGTGCATCTGGAGTGAGCCTCTTTGCCTTAAGTCACCTTGGGATAAATATGTTCTATTCGATTTATTTATTTATTTATTTATTTTTTATGAAGGACTGGTGGACTCAACAGCGTGCAATACACTGCAGTCAAAATGCAATGGCCAAATGTCCATGGTGGCCTAAAACAAACAAAAAATAGAGTATCAACTCAATGGGATTTTGGTCATTTTATTAAAAACGTTGGATGGATGGATGGCTTGATGGTGGATTTTTGTCCTGCACGTGATAGAATGAAAATGGTACATCTGGGATGCAGTCTAATCGAAGCTGATCAATATCTGGTGTTGATACAACCTAGTCTAGGAATAAATGTATTTCAGATCGAATCTGGTCCAAGACCAGCCCTTAATCTCCATTATGGAAGACTAGCCCCAGACATATTCTTTCACTGTTCTTTCATTTTTACTTGAGAAATCAGCCTCAGCCACAGCCTTAATAATTAAACCTGCACATGACCATCAATGAATCAGAGGTAAAGATCTATTTTCCTCTCATTATGTTGTATTTCTTCTTCCAGCTAGCTAAGATTTGTTTGAGAAATTTTTTTTATCCATAGTGTCAGTATCTATCTCTCTCTTTAAAGTGTGACTTTTCTCTTGAGTGCCATACAGTAAGTACCGTACAGAGGGACTCCCTTATAAAGTTACACCCAATGTCAGTAACACTGTTGGACAGGAATATTACAGCTTGTAATTCTTATCTTGACTTAGCTTACTGGTTCTGTGCAATCGCAGTAATTCTTACACAAAAGACAAATGTGATCTTTGATCAGCGCTAAATATATATACAATCATTAGTCATTGGGAAATATAATGGAGTGCCAAAACTGGAGTCCAACACCATATGTTTTATACCACAGTACTGCTGAATGCTCAAATCTGATTGGTCAGCAGAGTTTCTATAACAGCAGCTTGGAGAGTAGTTCCAGTGCAAGGTTTATATCAATGCCCTTGTTCAAATGTGTCATTGTTTCTGTAGTAACAACATACACAGTGTCTGTATGCATGGCTCATCCACATAAAAAAAAAAAGTTTAATTGTTGATATGGTGAATTAACATTTTTTGGAAGGAGTCTCCAGTGTCAATGCTTTGTAACACTTAAAGGTTTCTTTAAGTTTTCCGACAACTCTTCAGGACAGATTTTTTTGTGGGTTTTTTTTTTTTTTTTTTTTGGTGTTATTAACTTCAAAAGAGAGCGAAAGAGACGATGGTGAGATTTTTTTTTTAGAGCTTTTTGAACTTTTTGTTTCTTGGACATTCCACAACGTTCATTCATTCTTTAATTGTAATCGTTGGCAAATTGCTTTAGTTTTATGTTCCAATAACAGCATGCCCCTAAGTGTTTTATTCCATACTTATAAAGACAATATATAAAGACGTTTATGTCACAAACAAACTCATAGAAAGCTATTCTACAAACCGAATACAATCATTCTTTACCAATGTGTAAAAGTCCAAAAAGTTATTTACTGAAAGTTTCAAGTTTCAGATATATTTCAAGAAACAGTATATTCCTGGGTTATATGTGTTAGATGTGTACAAATTCCTATTGTTTTTAGATAAATAATATGAAATGAATAGTGTATAAACTGTACAAAATACTAGCTGATGTACCTTTCAGTATACAATGCATAACCAGAATACTTTTGCAGTCTCACAGTTTTGCAATTTGAGACAGACGGAAAGGACGAAGGAGTCTCCGTGTGACACAGGTGACTCTTAATTACGTCACGAGGGCCTAGTCGTAATTACAAGCCCCCTGGCAGGAGCAATCTGGTGGCCAATATGGACCAGTTGGTTGTGTCTGTCACCGGCCCAAAACCGTGCCAACTCCTGCCCTGCCAGCGCTAGTTCCAGTTCCACACAATCACGACAAACAGCATGTTCCCTCAAACCTGGCAAACTATCAGTCCCTAAACTTGGACTGCCACTTTTCACGGCTCGTACAGGACAGGATGTCTCGATTTCTGAAGATCGTCAAGGTGAAATAAAGGAGACGTGTCTAAAACTCGTACTTTTTGTGCACGGCCTCTGTAGGAGTAACGTCTGTCCTGCTGTCCTTTGTGAATAGACAAAGTAGACACTGTATGTATGAGACGATCAGTTGGTCTTGGAAAATGGACAGTGTGTGTGTTGTGGGTGTTATGCCACACACAGAGAGTTGGTTTTATGGTGCTTAGTCATGTTTTGGTTGCTGGACAAAGCCACAACTGGCTGAAACATCTAAAGAGTTACACAACGAGGGGTCAACAAGCTTCCACTGACACGCCATGTGTTTCATTTTAACCCCCCCGTGTTCTGGTCACCGCTTATAGACGTCCCATTGAATTCAATTCATTTTATAGCTTAAAAAACCTTATTTTAAAATAGCTAATGTATCTTATCTTCTTATTAGTTAGCGTACTCACTTAAAATATTCATATATATATATATATATATACACACACACACACAAAACCCTTTTCTGTGTGTGTATATTTGCAAGTGAGAAGTAAACTTGCATTCTATTTATTATTTACTACTATTTTTTTTTTTTTTTTTTTACGTATAACTTGTTCAAAGATGTTCCCTCTCTATGTTAAATAAAATCCAGGCCATTTCAAGACTAAAAAAAAAATCCTGCATAGGCTTTTATTTATTTATTTAGTTTAAATTTAGAGATTAAAAAAAAAAAAAAAAGATTATTCTCTTAAATCTCTAAAATTATTCAGAGAATTTTATAGTTTTATAAAATCTAAGATTAACTGTATGTATGTATATATATATATATATATATATATATATATTATTTTTTAAATCATGAAGTGTGCTATGCAATAAGAGAACCTTAATGTCGGGAATCTTCAATTTTTCCAAATTTTCTTCCCCTCAAAATGACCATCTCTGTGAATTATATTCTGCTAATAAAAGTTATATTTTCAGCCTTTTTGACTCCTAAAAGTACTTTTCCCCCCCTTTTTTAATGAAATTTTTTTTCTTTTCTTTTTTTTTTTTTTTTTTTACAAAATTGCTCCAATTACAGTCGTAACTTAAAAGTCATTTTGAAAGGAATAAAACAAAGGCAAAGACACACCACCCTTATAATAAACACCGCCCTTATAATAAACACAACTCGAGCTGAAGAGGCTGCCACTGTTCGGGTTATTAATAGAACTCGATATTGTGAAGGAATCTTTGTTGTGCTTGTAAAAATAAAGGGATTCCGAGAAGCGACAGCTAAAGTGGGCTTTCCTGTGTTCCAGCCCTTTCTGCCTCTGTTTTATGTGGTTAGTGAGAATGTCTCTTTTTTGGAAGAAGCTAACAAGACGCTGCGTCACGACTTTGCACACGAGAGAGTTGTTGGAAGTGCTATTGGAAAAGTGACGCTCACGTCGGGAGTGAGAAAAGGGAGCACACACACACACACACACACACACACACGGATACTGATTCAGCCAATTCAAACACACACACACACACACACATTCCTAATACTTCTTTAATGCACAAAAGTGAGAGTTTTACTGCACTGGATTTATCTGGCCTATATTTCATTTTTATACCATTCTACACATCTTGGAACATTTTGAAAATAAAATGTATGAAACCCATTTCAAAGAAATCGCTAGCCATTATACCACCTAATAAAAAACATATTTAACTGTAAATGAGGTGAGAAAATATAGTCCTACTTCTATATACAGCAACAAGCAAGAATAGAAGTAATTCATTACACATACACACATACACACAAGTGGATGTTAAATGTAGCAGGTAGCACTGAGATTTTTATTTATTTATTTATTTTTAAAAAAAAAAAAAAGTGCTAAAGGTGTTAATCCTGATAAATGGCACAAACTGTGAAAAGAAACACAGTGTGCTGTTCTGTCCTGCTCATAACTTCGCAAGGGGGAAATCCCTTAGTCACTCAGGATTGTATCGCTAAGATACGATGCTAACGCTAACCCTCGTATTATGTAAGTTTGATCTGATTCATGAAGCTGAAAGGATTCTTGAGCTAAACTTTTATTAACTATTACAAAATAATAAAAAAAAAAAAATAGAACAGATTTCTGATTTTACCGACATTGAAATTTCACACACATAGCCTACAGTACACGCTGAAGAGCAAAAGTTTGCATTCCCTGATAATAAACTGACGTGTGTTCAGTTTTACAGATATGAATAGGGAAGATATGAGACTGATATGAATATTATTTGGTCCAAAATCTTACTGTGGTCACTTTGCTGTATGGAACGGATCATGATCGTGCCCCACATTCCCCTTGCAACACCTTGGAATGATTTTTTTTGCAGATAAATTGTAAAATCAATGTACGTTTTGTTTTTTTCTTTTCTTTTCTTTTTTGTTTTTTTTTTACTGTTCAAAAACCAAGGGTGGAGGGTGCAAACTTTTGCACTCAACCATGCGCTTGAGAAGATGCTTGGGCAGGAAATCCTGTTTGATAACACACACACAAAAAAAAAGTCACTCGAATATTTTATGAATTCGATAAATGTATTTTTACCCACTACCTCGAGCAGGTTCTACAGTATGAGTGCTAAGCCGGCGTACTTCGAGTGTGACTGTGTAACAGTTTCCCTCTTATGAAAAAGTGCCTTGTTTGTTTGGCTTTTTTTTCCATCCTGTCTCTATCCTTTGCTTGTGATTGGTTCGTTTTCCCTGAAGGTGTGCACCTGTTCCTTGTCTTCCCTTAATTAGTTTTGATGGATCGATGTCCCTATCCATGCCTCGGGATAAAGAACCTCCTGAAGATGCACGAATGAATAATATACACTCTGTATTTACCTTTCTTTGTCATGATGTCATATTGTTTGTTCTCGCTGTTAATTCTGAGCCTTGTTTTCTTTTTTTCTGTATTCGTTTCTATATGCTAGTGTTTCCTTGACTTTTTTTAAATCTAGTTTTTAATCTTGCCTTGGCTTACAGTTATTAACAGATTGCCTGTTCTGTTTCATACCTTGTCTGCCTGTGATTTAACCTCTGGTTTGACGTTATGATTTTGTCCAGTAAAGCTCGTGCTAAGGCTACCGCAAGGTTGCCGTAATCAGACACGCTTGCACGACTGATCGACCCCGGAATAGTACAATAAAAGGATTTCTTTGCATAATCCCATATGTAGGAAATTTTGTAGGAAAGTTGGAGTCAAACCACAGACTCTCCTGACTCTCTGGTCAATGCTGAGTTACACACTGTATGTCTGTGGAAACTTAGTTATTAGTCATAGCATCGGATAAGACCACGGTAAACGTTCTGCACTTATATAGCGCTTTTTAAAAAAAATTTTTTTTATTTTTTTAAACGTTAGCGGTTCTAGAAAGCGCGTTACACTCATTCTTATTCACACACACACTCACACACCAATGGTAGCAGAGCTGCCATGCAAGGCGCTAGCGTGCCATCGGGGTTCAGTGTCTTGCCCAAGGACACTTCGCTTTGTGGAGTCACATGGGCCGGAAATCGAACCACCAACCCTACGATTAGTGGACAACCCGGTCTACCACCTGAACCACAGCCGCCCCATAGTAACTCAGGTAAAGCTGTGCTAGCAATCTTAATCATCAAATGCCCAGCTCCTACATCTGTGGATGTAATAAATAAATAAACATTAACTGCAGTGTATTCGTACGTGCCAGTAAACACAGATAAGACAAGATGTATCTGTATGACATGAACATCTCTCTAGAGATAAAAATCGATCAAAATTGAGCTTGTGAGTAATAACAAGATACTGTCCTTGATCAGAATAGTGTCATGGTAATGACTGAATCTGTTAGCACATTGCCACGCATATTTGATTTGTGTTTACAGGACGTATAGTACGTCAGATGAATGGAAAGTGATGGTTATTTTCAATACCTCCCACAGACCGCAGCCTGTTTGTGTAGTCCTTCCGCTTTTTAAAGAATGTGCAGCTAATTTTAGAGGCGGTTTTCACACTCAGTGGCTTTCGTGAGTGTGTGTGTGTGTGTGTGTGTGTGTTTGCATTTTGCATTCTTTTATTTTTTTATGTCCAACACTATAGTGTGCGTGAGACGTTCTTTATGAGAAACATCAACAACCGCAATTGTGCTTGAAGTGGTAGCAGGAGCAATTCACACGAGCGCAGCAGGAAGTGATGACAACCTTTGTTGGCCTTCTCTCTCATTTTCACCGTCACACACACACACACGTACACACACACACGTACGTGCTTACACAGAAAAAAAATCTTATTACTTTCTAGTGTTATCCCTGTATTCATGAAATTTGTGCTGTTTGCACTGTGGACACTGAAAGTACTTTTAAAATGCATCAGATAATGCTTCCAGAATGTTCTGCCTCGATCCAAAGAACATCCTACAGATGAACGCGAGTCTCAGAAGCTTGGTGCAGATTACTGAGATAATAAGCAAAGTAAAGATGAGGAATCAGAAAAGAGACGAGCTGTTGCGTGAGGTATATTTATTTACCGTTGCACGGCAGGTAAGTAAAGCGCTGATACTGGCTCCTCTTCCTCTTGCCGTTGCAGACGTAGAAGCTAACAGGCACAGCGCTGGATATCCTCTGATTGCGGTAAGGAGGGATCTCCACCACCAAAGAAGTCTGTTTATAAAAAAGAATGTACGGTGTTTTAACTACAAAAACGGACTGTGAAGAGTTGTAAGTGTTTTAAAGGGAGACTTAAGACAAAATGATTGACAGCTAGTTACTTTTAGCAACATTAGCCTTTCTTGTTTTGTTTTTTTTGCCCAGGGCTCAAACTGAGAGAGAATTCATTCACAATTAGTAAATAAACATTCACCTTGCAAAATTTTCAGCACTCTTTTATTCAATGATATATAATTTGGTGACCATTAATAGCAGTATAACCTTTGAAATCGCAAAGCTAACAGTCACATTATTAACGTCGTGTGAGAGTTTTCACCGCATTTTGCGACAGGACACGATCACACACGGCAGTGCTCAATCGTTTTATGGCAAACAAGAGAGCAGGGCTGCGTCCGAAACCGCGTACTATATAGCAGGCGAAATACATGTATCTCGGCTACTATATAGTAGGTAAGTACGCGGTTTGGGACGCAGCCCAAGGCTTCAAGCAGTCGTCTATCTGTATGTATAGCATGACAAATAATCAACTGCACTTGAAGTGTTCGTAAATATTTAAAATAAAAACACCCAAAACTGTATACGGTACCATAACGAAGACGAACTGTATGTTTATACATGAAATTCTGGAGGGAACGTCGGACGGCGTGGTGCGGTGACGTAATGACTTCCTGTGGTTGTTTTCTTTTCTGATTCCTGCATAATGCTACGATTTATAT